>OU015495.1:17844232-18444232 GCA_907164885.2 Dolomedes plantarius | reverse complement strand
TCGGGAACGAAATTTCGCCAAAATCATGCCAAAACGGTCCAGATTTGGTACTACAGCCTGTTATCATTTAATTATGAGACAAATTTGAAGCTTTCCCATGATAGCTTGGTAGAATTTTATCATACGCAATTCAATTGTGTATAAAGAATCGAATCAATAAAATTAAACTGTAAAATGGCATACCACAGGAAAACATCGCTCACAAAATGTTCTACGGAGGGAAAGAAAATAAATTTTTGTCCAAACTAATTCTTTTTCCAAGCAAAATGAATAATGTACACCTACGCGGATGTTGCCAATACAGAAACTTTTTAATTAATTCACAGAATGATACTAAAAGCAACCGATATTAAAATTTAAAAGTTCAGAGTGTGAGTGACAACAATGGCGAAAAGAGCTAGCACGCACGCCATCTAGCGGAAGAAAAAATGTTTACATCACTCGGACGCTCTACCACACCCGAACCGTTGCCCCCATCTCATTTTTCTCTTCGACTGATACATCTACACGCCGAGACCTATCTTCTGATAGCTCAACTATATTTTTACGTTCATCAGTTCTCAGTCCTCCAAATAGAAAACCTTTTAGAAAAATATGTAGATTGAGTTGAATGGTCTGTGGCGTAAGCAGTCAATTGTACTAAAATTTGATTTTAAAAAAATCCCCTCTATTTTAAAAGGTTTTTACTACATTGGTTTTCACGACTTTCCATCCCATTTGAACTCTCACTCTTAGACAAAACCAAGAAGGGGAACCAAGATGCAAATTGGGCACAAACTGATATGCATACAGGTTTCGACGGAAAAGGCAAAATTTTAAACTCTGGAGGCCAATGAATGAATGTGTGACGCTGCAGCGCATCTTAACTGCGCAAGTGGCAGGATATTAAAGAGGAGAAATTTCGATTTCAGATCATGAATTCTTTGCAAATTTCATTCCGTGTACTCAGACACTAACTATGCCTCGCATACAGGTGCGCGAACAATATGCACAGATGTCAGCATTTGAGAGAGGACGTGTAGTTGGGATCAAAGAAGACGGTTGGTCTAATCGACGAATCGATCGGCATTCGGATAAGAGCGATGCCACAATTAGACGATGTTGGCAGGAATGGGTGAACCATGGCCGAACACAGCGTCAAGAAGGAAGCCGTCGGCCTAGAGAAATGACAGAACGTGAGGACCGAGCAATCGTCGGAGCGACACTCATAGCCCCAGATTCATCTTTATCATCGATAGTACGTGCAACTGGTGCTTCATTGACCGCAAGGACCATTAATAGGTGGCTCAGAGAAAGAAGGCTGAGTTCAAGGCGCCCCTTACGCCGACTACCATTGACCTTTATACACCGACAAGCCCGTTTGCAGTGTTGTCGGGCACATTTGACCTGAAATGTCACTGACTGGAGTAGAATTGTCTTCAGTGATGAGTCCGGCCTAGAATTGAGCCCCGAAGGCCAGTGAATACGTATCTGGAGACGTGCCGGGCAGAGGTGGGATGCAAACCTGACTGTCTTCCGCTATACTGGCCGACAACCAGGAGTAATGGTCTGGGGTGCCATTTCATTGCATAGCAGGACCCCTTTTGTTGTCATCCGCGGCACTCTTACAGCACAGCGGTACGTCGACGATATTCTACGCCCCGTTGTGTTGCCTTCCTATCACGCCATCCTTGGCTTACATTTCAGCAAGATAATGCCCGCCCGCACGCGGTGAGAGTTTCTACTGCTTGTCTTCGTTATTGCCCAACTCTACCTTGGCCAGCAAGGTCACCGGATCTCTCCCCCATTGAGCACGTCTGGAGCATTATGGGCAGGGCCCTTCAACCAGCTGGGGATTTTGACGATCTAACGCGCCAATTGGACAGAATTTGGTACGATATCCCGCAGGAGTGCATCCGCCGCCTCTATCAATCAGTCCCAATCCGAATAACTGCTTGCATAAGGGCCAGAGGAAGACCAACGCGTTATTGACTTTTTCACTTTGTGAAGCTCTTTCTCTTGAATAAATCGTCCAATTTTTCTCAAATTGTAATAATTTGTTTTTCTGTACATGCACATCACATCTACTGATTTTCGTCCCATTTGGATAACTCCTTCTTGAGGCGTCTTTTTTTTGTCTAAGAGTGTATGTATTTAATCGGTACTGCTTATTTTTGAAAAAAAAGCTTAAAGTGAATTTTGTTTGAAATTCTAAAATTCCAGTTTAAAACAAAAAAATAGACTCTTTTTTAGACCCTAAATTTGAAGTACATTGTTTGACTGTAAAGTTCCGTGGATGAGTCAATTACTGATCAATAATCGTAATAAATAAACGTACCCGAGTCATCATTGTACCTGTGAGTAAAGCGCTGTGGGGGCGCAAACTCTTCTGATAAAAGTCATGCGACCCAATTCATTGGTTATATTTTTTAGACAACACGAAATACGCCAATTTTGAGAAATGCTTTCAAAAATCAATCAAGTGTCGATTTATTTACTTTGTCTAATAAGAATGCCTTCCTTACCATCTACAACTGTTTTATGCCGAACCTCAAGTGACTAAAACTCCATACTGAAATTTCAAACATTTGTATTTCATTGAGGTAAAAATGAACTAGAATTGTAAGAGAGCCCGATTTCAAAATGATAAGCTTCCCATGAACTTGATTCGAAACTAAATTGTTCGTGAAAAAGACAACCTTTTCTTCAATCTGTGGGGAAATACTACAGAGAACGCCAGTGTCATTTCGAAATCCCAGTCTTTCAAGTGCTTATCATCCATTTGCGACTTATAAAAAAAGTGATCAATAATTAAATTGTTTAGAGCATCATTTAAATAAGGCATAAATTGACCCTCACACGTCCCACTGGAGTAAATTTACTTACCCCGACGAGTGAATATTTTTAATTTACTCGGGACTAAAATTTATCCGACGCTTCTGTTAAAGCGTATCGATTTTTCGTGGCATTCGAAAAGTTTCACGACCGGAATAAAGAAACTCACTTTCCAAACCACACCCTCTTAATAAACCGCGTGTGTCATTATGTCCGCATTTAGATACAAAACAAAGGTTCAATGTTTTCGATTGTTAGCGGAATAAAAAGACAACGACTTAATGCGATACTTCGTGATGGGAGAGAACGGTAAATGCCAGTATTGGAATCTTCACGCACGGCAAAATGGAACTCCTATCCATTGAATATTTTATGAACTTTGATGCAGTGGCTGCTCCAGGGAGAGGGGGGGGGTAGCAGGGGCAATTGCAACCCCCTCCCAAAAAAAAAGCCGAGCGCATATTTTTTTCATAGACTAAAATTATATAATTTTAGACCTAATACTAAATGAGTTTGAATTTAAAATGAGACGATGTTTACTTCTTATGCATATATATATATATATATATATACTAGCATTATTGCCCGTCGATGCCCGGGTAGATATATAGATATTAAAATTTTGATGCATTCCATCAAAAAAAATACTGGGCTGCAACCCCCGCTCTTCATGTTCATCTGACCAGACAGAATGCGCTTAGCGCGTTTCTACTGAAATGATATACAAACAATAAGAAAGAAAGAAACTTTGAGCCTGCGGACCTTCGTCTGATTATACGTCTGATTTTATTGAGAATTAATAACTCAGTGTTGCGTGATTCGCACGTTTGGATTGAATAAGTTTACTGTTTAATTAGATTTAATTAGATTTGTTTGATTCACTGTTTAATTAGAAATAAGTTTTATAATTTACATTTGCCTTTATTATTTATTTTTCCCTTAAAAGCTCACTTTGTTCCACATCACCCAAGAGACGCACTTTTTTCCACATCACCCAAGAGGTAAAGTGCAAGATGCCCCTTTTATTTATTCAAAGTAAGGCGCGATTTCACATGAAGCTTATTTTCCTTACTTTGGTGATTCGGTTTTTTATTATCGACAGGCCAAAAACCGTAGAAAAAGCAAATTGTAAATCGGTTCAAGCGATGAGAAAAACTGCAAATAACAAAGGACAAAAGCAGAGCCAGGAAAGTTGTGTTAAAACATACTAATTTGAACTGCATTCTTAAAAAACTCCCATCTCAGTTAGTCTAGTGGTTAAATTTTATCTTTTACCGTATTTTAATATTTTTTTGTCAATTTATTTCGTTGTTATGCACATAACGCAAAATTAATTTAAAGTATCACAAAAAGAAAAGAAACCACGTGATCAGCATTTCATAAATTGAATTCTAAAAATTAACCTTTAAAAAATCACCAAAAATCAGAAAAGGGAGGTAACGATTCGAAAAAGATTACGTTTTAAAGGAATTTTTATGATCTTTCTCGTGATAAAAATTTTATAACCCTCGGATTATAATTTTAAATGCAAACTTAAAAAAATTAGAAAAACAGCTTAAAAATTTAATTTTAAAAAATCGAAGAAGAATTTTTCAAAAATCTTTCTCAATTTACCCCTCCAGTATAAACTCCACTATAGAAGAATCACCATGCAAAATTTCAGCTCTTTATGTCCAACGGTTTGGACTGTGCGTTATCTGTCAGTTAGTTAGTCAGTTTATTACCATGAAGTTCTCACCCCCCGCGCACTCCTCTTCTCCCGCGCGGGGGAAGAGGGATAGGTTCGGATTTCACTGAACGTCTGTATCCACAGGGGGTCTCGCACATCTTACGGGCACAAAAAATCCTTAAAAAATTAATTTTAAAAAAACTAATTGAGCCCCAAACTTCGTTTTTGCTGATTTAAGTTTCTAGGGTCCTAAACATTAACTCTGCCGAATTTGGTCCCGGTGGGTGAAACAGTCTATGATTCTATAGCGAACAAACAAACAGACAAGCTCTTTTATGTATATAGATATATAATATATATATATATGGATATAGATATATAATATATATATATATATATATATGTATATATATATATATATATATATATATATATATATATATATATATGTATATATATATATATATATATATATATATATATATATATATATATATATATATATATATACAGTGGACGCTCGTTAATTCGAACTCGGTTAATTCGAACTTTCGGTTAATTCGAACTAATCCAAAGGCCCCAAAAAGCTTGTATTGGAGTTAATGTTAAAAATATCTCATTAATTCGAACTAAATTTTTATCACTTCGGTTAATTCGAACTAAAAATTTGACAAAAAAAATTTTCCTCGTTTAATGTAGAAAATACACACTGTATTTATTATTTGTGTGTCAAAATTTTTTTTCTGTGTACGGCACATGCCTGCATTCCTAGACTATTGCATGTCCGCTAAACGTTAGTAGCTATTGTCCTTCTTATTAGTGCTAAACGGAAAAAGCAATTTTTCTTTATTTGGATCGATTTTCTTAGAATTTCAGAAAAACTAGTCTTTACTACAGATTCTAGGGAGCTGCATCAGTTATAACTGTAGTGCAGACAAGTTAATGTGGTCTAGTTTTTCTTCCTCATTGTGTGGTGTGAACGTATAAAAATTCAGGATGTCTACACTTGGAAAGTACAAAACCCTAACTTTGGAGACAAAGGTAGAAATAGTAAAGAAAGTAGAGAATGGCGAATGTAAAACAAAGTTAGCAGCTGACTATGAAATTAAAAATAAATGCCTTGTCAACTAATTTGAAAAACAAGGAGTCAATTTTAGATTCATGGGAAAAATCAAAATTTGCTGGAGGAAGGAAACGCATGGGAAATGCGTCCCAAGAAGTTCTAGAAAAAGCTCTACTGCTGTTTCAGGATGTTAGATCTTGAAATTTTCCGATAAATGGACCCCTAGTGCTGACGAAGGCTCAATTAGCAAGTCGGATGGGTATTGAAGATTTTAAATGCAGTGATGGATGGCTTTTTCGATTTATGTCAAGGCAAAATATTTCTTATTAAAATTAGCTTAATAAGAATATAATTAGCTTATTGAGCTTATTCCGTTGTGGCCAAAGCTCTGATGTAAACGAAGACGTATGCACTAAATTCGGAAGGAAACTGACAGGGCTTTTCTCTACTTACCTACCGAAATATATTTTTAATGCGGCCATAATTGACAAAGCCATAATGGACTCTATTAAAACTCTGAAAGCATTTATTCAGATGGAACCTTCCTCTGAAAATGAATTGAATTGTTTACTTCAAATCATGAAGCTGGCTGAACAATGTAGGCATCATAAACAGAACCAAACATCCATTTTACAGTTTTCCCCAAAGTGTAATTCATATTTTTAATAAAAGTTTACTTTATACTACATATCTTCTGCTTCATTTTATGATTAAGGTAAGTCTGTATTGCTTTTTAATATGTTTAACTTTATATTACATAGTATAATATATTTTCTGGGGTTATACATACTAGAAGAGTTTCTTCTTCAGTGATACACATTTAAAGTTATATATTTTCTCTTAACATCGGATAATTCGAACTTCGGATAATTCGAACTTTTTTCTGAGAACCTTTGAGTTCGAATTAACGAGCGTCCACTGTATATATATACACCAACGGTGGCCAAATGGTGGCTCGCGACACGCATGCGGCTCTTCAAGAAGTTTATTGCGGCTCAACTAATATATGAAAATATTTGTTATATTTTAAATTTCTTGAATCGTATAAATCCATGCAGCCATGGGAAATGATTCGTATAGTCGTTCGGTATTCTTCGGTTCGTCCGGTTCAACCTTCGTAAAAATATAGTTGTTCTAATACTAATACACTTGTTCAGACGTCGTGTAGACCGAATAGGGATCCCAGTCATTAGTGTATTTAAATAAGGGCTTCGAACCGGAACTGAACCGAAAACCGGAAAAAAACCGTCATTTTGGTCAGAACGAAAACCGGTGCTGATCCGAAACTATCAAAACTGAAACTATCAAACATTGTCAAAATAAATACATTATGATTCTGAAATTTTTCTCCCACCAAGAACTTTTGGTACGGCTCCCAATATTTTCTTGGTGATTTGGTGCGGCTCTTGCTGCAAAAAGTCTGGCCACCCCTGATATATACATACATACATATATATATATATATATATATATATATATATATATATATATATATATATATATATATATATATAACCCTAAGAACCGACGTTGCCCCCCCCCAAAAAAACAAAAAAAAAACTCTGGACTGGAGACATCTGCTTGGATGTTACGTTTCATTAAAGTTTCTTCTTCATATTTCTGTTCCAGCGTTGACAAAACAGCTCAGTTGCTCCAGCGCACTTGTCCTTCAACCGTCTGTGAGCCACCCTAGTGATTTGCCCGAATGTGGCACGAGTTGTGTGTGATTTGATGTGTCAGTGGTGCGGCTGATCATGTGTTGTTTTGCCAGTATATAATATCGCAATGCTTTAGTTATTATACGATGGCAGTAGCTGTCGGCAAACCATTCCCGGGCTACTCAAGTTGTGTTCTTGTTCATTTTGCATTCCTAGCTGCCGCTCCACAGGTCCAGGGTTCAACCCTGCGAGTGGGCAAGGTCGACTCAGCCTTTCATACCTTGTGTGGGTCGATATAATGAGGACCAAGCATGCATGGGAACTAAACTCTGGGGGTCCCGCGTCAGGTTGACCACCTGACCGAGACGTATGGCACCCAAAGTCCACGGTTGAGAATGCGGAGATGGGCGCCCCCGCCTTTGGTCCACATTCGGACTGTTGTGCCATGAGTTTAGATATAATTCCTAAAATTTTATACTAATTTTAATGAGTTTTGTGGGGGGGGTTCCTTTATACTGACTCCGAAATGTCCATGGATCCTTCTGAAAGTTCCTCAAATTATTCAGTATCAATGGCTAGTTCCGAAGAGACTTCCTGGAGAGTTTTTACTTCTGCAACCTCCGTTTCGCGCAATGCCTTCGGTAAATGTGGGCATATCTCTCCGGAATAATTCTGTTTTTTGGGCAAGTTTGGAGATAATTGGCCGCATGGCTCCTGAAACAAATCGAAACTACTTTTCAATACAGTATAACGCGAAGGCTATCTCGGAACAAATTTCGATTCACCCTGTCACTCATATACTGTGAGTGTAATCCATGGAAATATATCCAATGCATTTAACATCTCTACTGACACGCCAACTGTAAGTGAAACCTACTTTTATGCACATTCATTCACAACTACTTTATAAGATAAATGAAATGTTTTAAGGTGTCTGCCAACGCTGAAATGGCCAATCATTCAGGATTCTAAACTTTGATGAGAAGGTGAATGAACCGAAAGACAAATGCATTTTCGGTTTTCAGTCAGTTTTGGAAACGAATCAGTTTTCAAAGAAATTTTCAACAAGTATTAATCACCATGTTTTTGAACCAAAAGCTAAGTGTGTTCCTTGAATCATTCCACAGGTTCTGTTCAGCATTGCTTCACCTTTCTGTCAAAAGAGGGCACCACCTGTAAAATTGCTTTGTTTATGTTCTAAAAATAATATTTAACGTGCATTAGAATTAATAGCTTAAAGATTAATGTTTAAATTGGTAAATTTCTTTCTTGATTTTTAAAAAATTTTGGAATAATTTGTTTAAACATCTATTGCTTTAAACTTAATAGAACTTTTTTATTTATTCTTTTCATTGCAAAAAAAGAGTGATGCATTTTGGGTAATTTTCAAGCTGATTTTATTAGTTGTTCTATGTTTATGGTGGAATTTCTCTTAACGTATTTATGGCAAAATTTAAAACGTATTTATGGCAAATAACTAATGGATTTCCTTAAACTATTCAAGCACACCATTTTTGGTAAGTGAATTCTAGCTTATTATTGAAAATTAATTCCCATTGCATCGCAGTTGTATTATTTATAAGTTCCATTAACAAAATAAATCTTATTTAACTAATTGGAAAGTTTTGTGTATTGTTCTTTTTATTTTTCTCTATTCTTAAATATTCTAATAATAGTACAAGTTGATTTGTTGTTTTAATTTTTCTATTCTTAAATATTCTAATGATCGTACAGGTACCTATACTTTAGATTTTTGTTTTGGTCAATTGTACTAAAAAATTTATAAAAAAAACTCCCTCCATCTTTTAAAACGTTTTTCCCAAATGGTATTGGTTTTCGCGATTTTCCATTCCATTTGAACTCAAAATATTGAGTCGGTACTGTATATTTTTTGGAAAAAAGGGCTGCGAACGTAGGCAGAAACTATAAATTGATTTTTGTTCAAAATCGTTCCAAAAATCCAATTTTAAAAAATGGACTTTTTTTAGACCCTAAGATGTGAAACAATGCATTAGTTGAGCGTTCGATTTTGTTTATGAAAAGCTGTAACTGAGTAATGAAACCAGTATTATTTCAAGGCCACGAAAACAGCCAACTCTACCATTTTATTGATGAGTCTGCTTATGCCTTAATTTTGAGTCACTAAAATAACCAATAGGTGACAATGCCTGCCAAATGGTATGATCTTAAAGTAAAAATATCCATCGTCACCTAGGTCCTAGGCTACCCGAGGGCTGGGAGATCTCTATTTTGGCTCCTGGAACGACATTAGCTACTTATTAACTGGAGACAACATGTCATGAATGTTGGACGTCAGTTAGATCGTTACGTAGGCCTTTCCCTCCACTGCTTAATCGTGGATAACGATTCGACCATACGGGTGCTGTTCCTTTCGACACACAAATCAGTTGCAAAGAGGTGTCCTCTTTTACTGATTCAGGCCGGACGTTGGGAATATGTTTGCAGACGCGAATGGGTAAGATGAGGGTGCTGTCCCTCCATGAAGTTTGTAGGGGTGGGAGGAAGATTCGGACGTTCATTCTAAATTAAGATAAGGTGATGCTGGTTTTCCCAAACAACTTCGCAGTGTAGAAAGACAAAAGCACTTTTCGTATTGGATATGCATAATCCTTACAAAAACCTGTACTTTGGATCCCCACATCAGAGCCCGCTCTAGCGGTTACATCGCCCCGGACAAAAAGACAATTTGCCGCCCCTTAAGAATGTTATAATAAAAGAACGTCCGTCACGGATGGCAAAGGGGGTGGTGGTAAACAGTTCCATAAATTGACTCTGACTCTTCTCAATAAATTCACTTTCTTTAAGACAACTAAACTAAACTCACGTCGCAACAGTCCGATGTGGACCAGGGCCGGCGGTACCCATCTCCGCTTTCTTGACCCTGGGGCTTGGGGTGCCATACAGCATATGTCTCAGTCAGGTGATCAACCTGACATGGGACCCCCAGAGTTTAGTTCCCAAGCATGATTGATCCTCATTTTATCGACCCACCGAAGGGATGAAAGGCTGAGTCAACCTTGCCCAGTCGCAGGGTCGAACCCTGGACCTGTGGGATGGCAGCTTGACGCCTTTAACCCCTACGCCACTGGGCTCCCTTTAAGACAACTACAACAATTATTACTAGACCAATGAACATACATATAACACTTATAATATTGACAATGAATGAAAGCTATGGCACGTCTGCCAGAGCACGGTGTCTACCGACTCTCTCCTTCACTCGCTGCCCACTGTGGCGTCTCCATACTTACTCTCGCTCGCTGCATTCTCGTTTGGCGACAACAATCTGCCATACTGAGCTTGTTGCGTCCTCGTAACAATTGTACAGTCTAATTTCTACTGAAAAGCAAAACAAAAGAAAACATTAATATTTACAAAATACACATTACAAGTTTTAAACACCAAAGTCCTTGGTATAACAGTTATTTTTGGATCAATTCTGCATCATTTCTTCTTTCTCTTCCGTCGACTTCCAATTTCAGCAGTACTTATGTCGGCGCTGCTCACATATATTGCAACATTGCGGTATGAAACGGGCGAAGACCACGAAAAAAAGATAAGGAAAATGGCAGCCAATATCTCAAATTTTTGACGTACAGATAGCAGTACTCTGTGTTGTCCGATTCATTACTGAAATGAATTCAAAGCTCTGCAACTGAAACACGTTCTCGACCACCATTATTAGAACGAGCCTTCTATCTCGCTGTTGGACGACAGCCACGAGATATGGCGATGAATCTCTTTTTTTTTTACAATGGCAACACGCGGTATCGAATGCTGTCCATTAGTTTGATAGCTTACCTGGATATCAGAGGGAATTTTATTTTTCTATTGTGGAAAGAGAGGCTTTATTTTCGCACCGGACAATAGATCGCGATGACGAGAATTCTATCATAATGGTATATTGAATATTGGGGGCTGAAAAGAAAATTAGGAACATCGCTGTTTCTTAGCAATCCAACGGGGTAGGGTTATCTTCGGAAGTTTCGTCTTTAGCCGGTTTGCCAATAACACATTCCGTGACGAAGGTTTTCAGCATAAACGCGAGGATTCTTATAAGAAAAAATTGAGAGAAATGACGGATATATTTTCCGAAAAGTAGGTCGCCGGAGGTGTACCTCTCTCCGTTGCTTTTTCAGGTTCTACGTTCGGACCTCTTTTTGGCAAAAAATAAACAGGACTCATTCAATAAATGTATTACCATTCTGGTTAAAACATTTTAAAAGAGGGGAATTTTTTATCAACCATTTACTGTTTACGCCAGAGACCCTAGACTGCAGTGTTGCCAACTTGGGGGTTTCTCCCCTAAATTTGGAGGTAAGTTAGATGAAAATGGGTGTTTTTAGGGGCCACATTTTTTAGGGGAATTTTGTGGGGGGAACATTTTTTAATATTCTGTACAATCGACACGCGTTTTTTATTAGATTATACGTTCCATACATATGTCAAATGTAAATAAACCTCCATTTCATTATGTGTATTTTCTATTTATTTCAATTTATCTCTCAAACAGGTAGCCTATTTGGAACCAGAATTTCTTTTGGGGAGGTCTAGGGTGATCTCAAGTTGGTGTTAGGAGAAACAGGGGGATTTCGAAATGGCGCTAAGGGGTGGCGCTTCGTAGATGTTGGCAACACTGCCCTACTCCATGTATTTTAATTTCCTTTATACTACCGTGACAATCGCCTGTGTTCGGGACTACTGTTTCCGAAAATCACCGAAAAAATGTACTGGTATGATTCCATGAACACCTCCAGCTTAGCTTTTAGCAAGTCGAAACGTATGTCAAACTCTGTTGTAAAATGCCATATCGAAAACTTCTGAGCTTTGAAAAATGAGTTTTCTCTAACATGCATTGAAAGATAGGGTCTTTCGGTTTGTTCAATACACATTCTCGTCGGGCGAATCAAAGTGAAGCAGTTTTAGCACCCAAACAGTCATTTCAACTTCGGCAGGTTCCCGAGGGTGGACGGGACTACAGAGTTTGAGGAATACTGCTCTATGCCAAAGACTTTCTGCGTCACTCTTTTTATGGTCGTGTTCGACAATAGAACATTCCGAGATAAGGCTTCAGGGATCAGTTCATCCCTGGATTTCAAATTTGATTTGGCCGACTGTCGTGAACCCTCACTTCTTCACCGAGGTTCACTTAGGTTCTTTTCTATGGCATATGGACAAATGAGGTAGTGCAATAACGAGTCTCTCTTAACGACACGAACATAAATTTATTTACAGATGAACATTTAAACAGTTTCACTCTTAACATAAAAATTACAGAAGACTGAGCACGAAGTGGGCAAGCCTACAATATCTTACCAGACCTCGGCTATACCAGTACTCTAATCTAGTTACAGATTAACTCTGTTCTGCTTACATAAATAATTATTTCACTGGTGGCGAGACGAGCCTGCTTAATCTAGCCAAGCCTCCTTAAAACTACTCTCATAGATTCTCTCTCTCTGTCTCAATCCTAATTAACGAATGATTACTAACCAGAGGTGAGACGAGTCTACATTTACCTCGCCAGACCTCTGATTCCTAGCATAGACGCTTTCCTTCTGTCTGTTTTTTATTTTTTTGACTCCCCGTGATCCCAAGCACCCTCTTGAGTTCGACGCCCCCGCAGTCAATCCTCTGATTGGTATAGGGGTGGGGAATCACAGGGTACAACATTTTCACTTTATCTAGCGCTGCTAGTCAAACGTTACACTACACCGACCCTCAAAAATGGATCATAATATTACAGTTTGAATTCAGGTATCACTTTCTAATTTTAAATACAAAAAAAATCGAAATAAATTAAAATCAAATAATTGAAATAAAATAAATTGATTACAAAAAAAATTTAATTTTGAGTTGCACGCTCTACCTCCATTTGAGTGAGATATTGGATGTTTGCTCTGGATTTGATTTTATATTGTCTTGTAATCCGCCATTGGAAATTGAAAAAGAAAATACAAATCTTCCAGCTAATTCAGTCAGTATGAAAGGATTCATCTGAAAGATTAAAAATATATTATCGAACAGGGAGAAGATTTATTTTTACTTTGGTTCCTCTTCACGATACTTTCCTCTTATAGGATTTCCCAAACTCATAATTCTGAATTTTCTGATTTCATGATAAACTTTGTGTTGGAAAAAATAAATACGATTCCGTTCTTCTGCTCTTTTTATTTCATTTTCGACCCAATATTTAAGGAAAATTCAGTTAAATTTGTATCCAACTGAAAGTGTTTCACAATAGAAAGATGATTGGAGCTGAAAATAACTTAAAAGGTTAATTAACCTGAATGGAATGGACTGTATAAATTTCAAAGAACGACGCAATTCCCGTGAATTATATTTATTTCTTCAAATAGCGAAGCAGCCGACTGCAATCGCTGAGTTCCATCAAAACTGGCTTTTTAATGCACAGCGCATGCTCACATTCGTTGCATAGCCCGTTGCCACAACCAAGGTTAAGTAATACAGATTACAAATAAAAGTTGAAGTTGACTGAAAGCGATATTTCAATGACGTCACAAATCGCACATAAGATGTTGCGAGTATTAGTACGCGTCATAGCCGAAACAATGATCATAAAATAGATTAATCATACTTTTAGTCTTTATTGAATAATTTTTAATATTTTTTTTTTTTTTTTGTAAATGTCCAACTCCAAAAGGAAATTAAAATTTAAGATCGGTTCAAAATCTCATCCACTTCGCTAGGCAAGATGTTGGGTCTGAACGAAGCTACTCTTCGACAACATGCAGTTTCCGAAATACATGCAAATTAAATTTGGCATTTTTAATATAGATTTTGTAGGAATCCGTTTATTTTAAGTATTTTTTTTTTACAAGCTCTAAGTACCAATACGGTATTTTTTTTCAAGGAGTTTCCTGTGACGTAAAAACATGTCGGAAAAAATGACGTCAGTGAGATAAATGTGGGATCCAAACATCGCGAGCTTACTTTTACAAGGTTGAAAGTTAGGGCCTGTTCACATAGGAGTCCGTAACGTTGCGTTAAGGAAAAGATGACGTTGAGACGAAAATAAACCAATCATAGGCCTCCAAACGATTAGCAATGAAATTTTTAAAGCCCATGATTGGTTTATTTTCGTCTCAACGTCATCTTTCCCTTAACGCTACGCAACGGACTCCTATGTGAACAAATCCTTATCCATTGTTACACACACCCGCCTTTCGCATAAAAAAATAATTTAGAGGAAATATGTGGAACCGAGCACGAGAAAGGAATCCATTAACACTTGCCACCTGCAATTTGAATTTCCGATCAGTTACGGATTCCAAAAGCACTCGATATTTCTCAGTTACTGGAGCACGTGATTAGACCTACGGCCTTGCTTCCTAACTTCAGTCTACCGTCCG
Source organism: Dolomedes plantarius (assembly GCA_907164885.2). Lineage (NCBI taxonomy): Eukaryota > Metazoa > Arthropoda > Arachnida > Araneae > Dolomedidae > Dolomedes > Dolomedes plantarius. Next base: position 18,429,634 of record OU015495.1, on the reverse strand, counting down.
ATTGGAATAGTGGATGGATTTCCAAACTTACGATGCAACAAGCGAGTGGAAACTATTTTTCAATTGCTTCGCTGCATTCCGACACGACAAAATGCAAATGCTTTTTCTTGTATGGTTCGGTTCCCTTAAAGGCAATTTTAAAGGATATCGTACGAGAGATATCGCATTCACTCTTTTTAGTGAGAAGACAACACCACCACTAAAGTAGGAAATTCTAAATAGCAGCCTTGGAACTTTATCTCTTCTCTTTTTTCTTTCTTTCCAGTTCTATAGAAATTTAATGTGGCCAGAAAAAAGGAATGGGTGTTACTTCAACTTGTCTCTTTTATGGCTCTTTCTCAATTGCTCCTCATATGCAGGTAATTCCTTATTTTATCACGTTTTTATTAACTCGCTTACTTGTTTGTGTGTTCGTCCCTTTACAAATCTTGCAATCGATTTTTAACTAACTTCCCGACTAGCTAGACATTTGAAACTTCAAGAATAGCTCAGAACACGATCACAATGCATTCTTTTGATACTTTTAGCCATCTTTAAGCAGCTTTGAATTCATTTTCAGTTCATTTTGTTTTGTAGACTGTTGCAGCCCTCTATCGGCCGGGACGGGAACGAAAAGTTAAACACCGTGTTAACTTCCAATTAACTTCATTTTCTTTCAAGTGGATGGTATAATTCAACCAAAAAATTTTTAAAAAGTATTTATTAATACATAGAATTGTCAAGTTTATATGATTCAAGAGAAAATTTAAAAGCATGGTATATAAAAAGTTCTTTTTATCTTGTAATTATTATCTATGAGGTAATTTTACAATGAATTCAGTTTTACATTTGTCAAACTGTTTCAAGCTACAGATTTTTCACTCTTTCTCTTGCAGGACGAAATTTTCGCAAATTCATAGTAAACCTCGGTCCGAGGGAGAATTTAGAAATTGACGGCCCCCTCGCAGTATTTTCTTGGAGCTATCACGTTTATATTAAACATTTAATCCCATTGAAAACGTTTCTGTATCATACACACTTGTTCTCAACATAAACAAAACGGAATCGGAACAGTAGGCTTTGGACGTAACACTCCTCAAGCGCGAAAAGTGAGGTCTATCCAAAGGTCATCTCATTGGTGATTCGAAATGTCAAACTGAAGAACAGAAAGAGCCTGCAAACTCAAACTCCCTTGTTCGGTGATGGGACAACTGGGGCCCTTTCAGTTGCATGGGAGTCACTAAACTCGTGTTGTAAAAGAAAGATTTGACACTCGGCGGTTTGAGTGTAACCTGAAAGCTGTTTGTGCCTACGACATCTAGCTGGTCCCGGGTCAGAATTCGTTGTCGTGGCATTATTTCAGTGCATCAGACAGAATAGGAAGGGATTTTTCAATGACATTTCAATTTGTTGTCTAAGGAAAAATGTTACTGACATGAAATTTGTGTGCATAAACACAGAATCTCGAAATCCACAATAGACATTAAGGAATGGTTCGTTAGTTTCGAACTAAGCCAGGAGAACTGTGCTTAGAATTCTCAATAATGGTCGTGGAATTTAAGAAGCTGTGCTCAAGTTATGCAACAGAAATGTTTACCAGCAATACAACTGCTAATACTGCCTATAGAGGGTGGACCCAGGCTCAGATGTGTGGAAGAGTTTGGAACAAAGCGCTTGGATTTGTCCTTTCTCCTTCTCGAATGCTGGGAAATATTATATATTGAAACGCTACTAGCGGTTGCTGTGACAACGACAAAGTTACATTCTGCCGAACGGCAGCTGAGAAAAATAAACTGTGGTAAGGAAATACGAGTAAAAAAAGTGGGATGTTGAAAACCGATTGTCACGTGAAACTCTGGTACGCGTTTCTCTACGAGTTTTAGTTAGCTATGCATTTAACAAAATACATTTTGATCCTCGTTCTTGCCCGAGTTGAGATGTGCCTCTTCTTCGTGTTCGTTTTAGTAAAATTTTTCAATGAAAGATGGAATTCTCGAGCCCATCGAATGGGTGATGATTTAGAACTGTCGCTGACGAAGTGAACAACGGTTGCTACAACAGGAATGCACATATGCAGGAAGACGTTCCTCCGATTTTCTCTCTGAGGAAACCTTCATTTTCCTTTGAAATAATCCAAGTTTGTAACATAAAGCTGAAATCACCTTTAACTTTTCCCAACGAGAAATATATCGATATATCTATGAAAATATATCGATATAGTTTGCGTGACAAAATGGACTCTCCATCTCGGCATATAGAAAGTGCGCTTTCCCGAATGCAGACTATTGGCCCGGTGTGCCGAAGTTGTACGAGGGTCAGATCATATAATCCTACAAACTTTTCCGGTATTGAGCACAGCGTTTGTAAACTGAATGCGCGGTATTGAAAAGTTTAGCCAATCACAGACCTCCATTCGTCTACCCCACGTGATAACGTTAAACCAATCACACGTCATGTCAACGCTAACGGCAATGTGAACATGCCTTCCTAAAATAGGCGTTTCTATATGTCTGACTCTGGCAGCTAGAAATAAATCATGATCTTCCTCTTTGATGTCAAAAAGGAAATTTTGAATAATCCTAGTTTTTTTAACACTATGATTGTTTTAATAACACAATAACGGTAAACATTAATATCTTCTACAAGTATAAACATACAGAATGTTTTGCATAAAGTTCGTTCCAATCGGACGAAAAAAAAATCGGTAGCATGAAAACTTCTAAACATTATTTGCTCCACAAATATCTTCACTTACACACTCTTTTCCGGAATGAGTTTATTTTTTAATGAGTGGGAAAATGGAGGACTATTCGCAAATTTTGTGAGTGTGTATTTGGCCTATTTTTTGTTTGTGTCTCATTGACTGTGTTCTGAATTCGCAGTGTTTGGACAGTGCGAGTACGGACTGGAACCCGCCTGCGTCTGGGTGCACGATCCCGCAACAGCTCTGACGTGGCAGCTGAAAGGAGGTACTTATTTTCATTAACCTAAAAGTGAAGTAACATTTATTCAGTCGACAGATGTGCATTTTCAGAAGGATTTGGAGGCAGGGTATCGTTGATAGAAACGGCTGCTTTTACTTCTCTGTTTCAAAGGCACGTCTTCTAAAACTTTGACTCGACGATCCTTGGATGAGAGCGCGTGTGTAAAGTGACATCTTGAAATGCATTCGGGAAACAAGAAAGATCAGCGCTTGAAAATTTTTCAATTGATACATGAATGGGATCACCGCTTACTTTCGACGTCGGCGCAAAATAACCAATCGCAGAAGGCACGTGGCAGCAGTGGAGGGGGGGAAGCGGAAAACATAGCAGTCTTTGGAGTAATGCAGAAAAAGAATGATTTATCTGACGTCCAAGAGGGCATGATCATTGGATTCCGGACCAAGGATGGCATCATTTCCTAAACGGCTAATTTTGTGAACTCGTGTTCCGTGCATGGCCAAATGGAACTATCGAAATTCGGCGACTTGCCAAGTGAGAGAGGTCTACGTAGATGCGAAGAGGGCTGCCAAAAGTGCGTCTTCGACGAAAGTTGCTGCTTATGGGGCTCCGCAGCAAACGGCTGGAATGAGTACGCCAGTGCCGCAGCTGGACGTCCACTGAGTGTCGAAAGGTGGCTTTTTACGACGAATCACGTCTAAGGGCCTGTTCACATAGGAGTCCGTTGTGTTGCGTTAAGGTAAAGATGACGTTGAGACAAAAATAAACCAATCATAGGCGTTAAAAATTGCATTGCTAATCGTTTGGAGGCATATGATTGGTTTATTTTCGTCTCAACGTCATCTTTTCCTTAACGCAACGCAACGGACTCCTATGTAAACAGGCCCTTAGGCGCCATCGGACAGATGGACGTTGGCGCAGACATCAGAAAACACAATTTCCGGAAGGGTCCAAGCTGGAGGAGTTTGGGGGTTTCGTAGCATTTCCCGGGCGCACGCATCATTGTGGAGAGCACAATGGGTCGATCAGTCCATGTCCACACCAACATGCGGATTGTCTTTTCTCGGCACGATGCCGTCTTCTAGGACATGTCATACAGTTCGCGATGTTCGAAGAACACCAGGATGAGTTGATTACACCTCACCGTTAATTTTAGTAGAGGCCCCAGGTAAAGACCCTCGACCTTGCGTAGATTACGGAAGGCTGAATGACATCATTAGGACAGAGTGTTTCCCCCTCCAAACATCGAAGAGCGAGTGGAAAAGGTATCATCGGCTAAATACATTACAGTATTGGATTTGGCTAAAGGATACTGGCAGATTCCTTTAAGCGACAAGGCGCAACGATATGCTGCGTTCTGTACAACATTCGGAACTTTCAGATGTCTAAAAATGAGTTTCGGTTTAAAGAATGCACCATTTTTCTATAGTAAACTTATGTCGGATGTATTAAAGGAAATGGAAGATTTTGCCGTCCCCTATTTAGAAGACTTTGCTATATTTTCCGACACTTGGAAATCCCATTTGAAACATGTAAGTTTAGTTCTAGAGCGAATAAAAAGGGCGAATTTGAAAATCAGACCTACTAAGTGTAAGTTCGCATAAAGCCACGTAAAGTATTTGGGTCATATCGTTGGGAATGGAGCGCGTACCCCAGCGGAAGCAAAAATTGAAAGTGTAAAAAGTTTCCCCGACGCCGCGAACCAAGACTCATCTCCGTGCGTTTTTAGGATTAGCCGGATATTACAGCAGGTATATAAACAATTATTCCGTACTCGTTGCTCCGTTGACAGATGCGTTGAAGGGCAGGGCTAGGAAAGGCAAAATTTTGTGGACTCATGCATGCGAAAAGGCGTTCCGCGCATTGAAAAGGAGTCTTACGGATAAGCCAGTGTTACATACCCCTCTCTACTGACGGAAAAGAAGAATTCTAACACGAATCCCCCCCCCCTCCTGTGGAAGGCATACTCACGAATGATGTAAGCCTTGAAGAGATAAGAAGGCAATAGTACCTTATGTTTTCTTATGTTATTTTGTTTAGTGAATCAGGCAATTGTGTATTTTTTGTCATAGTAAGGAAAAGTAACTTTTGCGTTTATTTTGTTCTTGTAGTAGATAACTAAATACTTGTTATGTCGAGGTATAACACCGTGAATGCTTGTATTTTAGGGTTTAAAAAGCATAATATCTATGAGAATGTTTATATTTTGCTGTATAAGAAGTTTTTTTATGTTGTATGCTTAATGTTTAGATAAAAAGTAGATTTAAAGAATGTTATATGTTATAATTACTTGTTAATACTCAGTTATAATTGTATTAGACATGAAATGGAGTTATTAAGTGTTAGTTGAGGAATATGAGAAATTATGAAAAATGTGTGTTTATTATCGTCTGTGAATTGGATTTCTCTCTAGCACTTTTCAGATGGTCATAACGTTAAAATTGTTAACATTTTAAGACAAAATTATGGCTTTGTACTTATATGCAATAACTCTGAATTTAAATGGAGTGACTCTAGGTTGGAATTTTTCCGAGGAAAAATTCTTTTAAAGAGTGGAGGAGTTGTGACATTGTCTCATTACTACACGAAATTTGTATTTCTATAAGTATGTGATGCCCGTTCCTACCCCTCAACATATCATGTATCGGCGAAATGTTGAACTGAGCGGTCTCATAAACTCTAGGATAAGAGGCCATAAAGTTCGTGTAATGTGCGGTTCTGACGTTATAGAAAGCATAAATCCCAGAGTGGTTCGAGGGCTCTCCAGAATTTTGACACTATAGTGACATGTGGAATCCCATAAACTTTGAATACTTAAGAGCACTTCAAACGCCGGAGAAAGCTTTTGAATTCGCCGACCGTATAAAAGAAGACCCCCAATAGTCCACGAACAAGAGATCTGTTTTTGAGTGACAGAGAGAGACGCAGTTCTCCTGGTCACCGGCCTTATAGGCCGCGTTGTCATTGAACCCGAAGCCGTCCTGACATATCTAACTGTAAATTCTAACTCGCTGTACATACTTGCTTTTTGTAGTTGTAGTATGTTTAACGTATCGTAGTAAAGTAATTGAAGCGAAATGCTTGTCGTATTATTGACTACGTTACAGCATCCAAATTCTAATTTTGCTTATACCATTTGAAAGTGAATTAAACAGAGACTTTGCTAGTAACGCCTTTTAGCAGGTGCTCCTAATTTCGCCTGGTAGGCGGTAAGAGGAACATAGGTAGGCGATATTAGGAACCGATCTGGAGTTCACTGGGAATTTCAATGTTTTCAATTTAGCTACATAACTGGTTTTGGAGCTGGTTGATCTCAGGATACCGCAGGAAATAGTTCTTAGGGGTGTTCTTTGAGTTTTCAGCCTAATCAGAAACTAAAAAGTGGATGAAATGTCCAAAAAAAGTTAGGGTAGGTGATATTTGGTACATTTACCATACCTTCTCCCACCCTCTTGTGAGTCAATGAATGTGACTTGTCGTGATCGGATCCTCTCTCGGCAGATTCCCGGGAGTCGTTCGTGGAGCTGAGCCAGTGCGAGTTCCCCGACTGCGGCATCGGCCTTCTGCAGAGCCCGTGGCTTCCTGCGCGGGACAGCGACGCGCCGGCCACCCTCCAATACAAAATATACGGCACGTCAGCGGTCTACCTCAGGGTCAACCTCAAGCTGGAGGACGCCCTCACGCCGCACCAACTCTTCTCCAAGACCGGCAACTACGCCTACGGCTATCCGAAGGAGTGGTCGAGCGCCAGCCTCACCCTGCCGCCCACCCACACCAGGTACAAAGTGAGTACGACACAGCGATGCATTCATTTTTCTCCCATTTTAGGAAATGTGACATTACAGAGAATTTTGCACTTCTTCCCTACCTTTGGGCATGTATATCTCGAAGTGGCACTCTAAATAATTTCATTCAAACACAGTTCTTACATAACAGCAATGTTTATTCAAATATTTGCACATATAGATTTTGCTTTTCAACATAAAGCATACGTACTACTAGTACGAGATATATATAGCATTCATGCGAGGGAAATACAATTCAATATATTCACTTGTATAACTACTCGTTCAAGAAAAATACCAGATACTCTGAAAGTCGACCAGCAGTGCTGCCACGTAAACTTTAGGCCTAACAAGAACTCGCGTAGGTTTGAAGCAACCTAGCTAAAACTCCACTAGCGGCTGCTCGCAAAACTCAGCTGTTATTAAACCAGACTCTAAGCCTAGCTCCAGCTCGATACTTCGTTTCGCCAGCACTACTCCTCCTTTCACTTCCTCTCACTTCCTCAACACTTCTTCGTCCGCACTTCCTAGCTCCTTCCTCTCACTTCCTTTCGTTTCTTTTTTTTTGTAATCTAGCTGTTTGGTATTTATACCAACCGCGTATGCCGCAATTAGCATATCTTAAGCGGCTTCTTTAACGTTATTCACCTAAAAGTTCGATTATTGTGAATCGAATCTTATGTAAACCTTACAACATCTTTATTGATTTCAATTATTTTCAGATACTAAAATGAACTTTGAGTGGATCGAGCCAGCTGCTGACATGCACTGACTTGAACCCGTCTCAGAATCGACCCTTTTATAATTATTACGAACATCCCTCGATTAGGATTTGTATTCTTTTTTATACGGTAAAGAATACTCGGTAGGAACAAGAAAGAGTCCACAAAACGGGGGGGGGAGGGCTATCCTCTGCAAAACGAGGAGCTCGGATGTTACGTAATAGGCTCTTCATTCGAGTGAGAACTTACGGTAAGTTTTCCTCTGGAACGCCGTTTTCGGTCAAAATATCGATTTTTTGCAATACCATTAAAGCCTCCTCTTTTATCTTTGTTCTATTTTATATACACTGCTGGCCACCCAAATTGCAACACCAAGAAAGACAAGAGATATCACAACAAATTTTTTTTTGTAGATAACATGTTGACCAAGTATCAAATGATTAAATTTATAGACTTCTGTGAAGTGTGGTTCCTGCCAAAATCAGTAGCCAGAGTAGCCGCCATTGTTGGAGATCACCGCTGCCACACGCCTCGGCATTGATTCAAAGAGACTTTGGATGAGTTCTTGGGGTACAGCAGACCAAGCAGCTTCCACACGTTGCCAAAGTTGATCTTTTGTGGCAGCTGGGGATGGAATCTGGGTCAATCGTAGAGCAACCATGGACCACATGTTTTCTATCGGCGAAAGATCCGGAGAGCGAGGCGGCCAGGGAAGCAATTCAATCTGGCGATTGACGAAGAACCGTTGGACAATGCGTGGCACGTGTGGTCGCGCATTATCCTGTTGAAATATGGCTGTGGGCAAGCCCTGAAGGTAAGGAAGTACAACTGGCTTCAACACCTCGGAGATGTAGCGCTGGCTGTTTAAAGTACCGGCAATGCGTACTAGAGGTGTGCGAGAGTGATATCCAATACCGCCCATACCATAATACCCGGTGCACGACCAGTGTGGCGGTGCATAACGCAGCTGTTCAGCATCCTCTCTTCACGGTGTCTCCAGACTCGAATGCGACCATCGTGGTGTTGCAGACAGAAGCGTGACTCGTCAGTAAAGACAATTTCATTCCATTCGGCCGTCCACATCCTTCTGTCATCGCACCATTGGCGGCGGAGACGTCTGTGGTTCTGCGTCAAGGGTAGACAAAGCAATGGACGTCTTGCGGACAGACCACTCTGCTGTAAACGGCGTCGAATGGTACGCGCAGACACTGGATGATGCGTTACAGACTGCATGTGCTGTGCTATGGTTCGTGATGTGACTGAGCAATCCGTAACTGCCATGCGCACAATTTGCCTGTCATCACGTGAAGTGGTGCGCTGAGGTGGATGCGATCGAACACGCCGGTCCGTCGTACCCTCCTGCATCCAACGATCACATATCCGCATTACAGTTGTTTGGTTTCGTCCAACACGACTACCGATTTCCCTGAAAGATAATCCACAATCTCGGTAGGCCAGTATCCTTCCTCTGTCGAACTCGGATACTTGATCAAAAGATGATCGCTGTTTTCGACGAGGCATAATTGATCGTTTTTTTTTAAAAAAACCACACGAAAAACACAATTGCCGAACTTGAAATCGTCGAAATCTCCAAGTCTTAAATATCGCTTTGAAGTGGCGCCACAGGCGCGCGTGATGTGCGTCTGCGTTGAAATTCTAATCATTTGCATATCTCACCTCCGCTAATGCATGTTGTAAATTTCATGTTATTTGCATGTTTCCTTCAGGGTGTTGCATTTACAGTGGCCAGCAGTGTAGTTTTGATTTTAGCTATTTTTCAAGTAAGAATTCAGTTCCTATAACAAGCTTAAAATGTTGCATGCTTTATCTCTAAATTTTTCATCCGCTTTTATTTATGGCAATGGGCAGAGTATAATCCCCAGAACACTAGGGCACGAACGAGTTTATTTAGAAATTTCTTTTATTATTGACTGCGTCATTCGGCGAGAAATTGGCAGTCGCGAGAAAAGATTTTGTGCCGATCACTGCACAACATGTTGTTTTCCGCCACTCTGACCATTTTTGACCTCGTTCACGTCATCCTCACCATACTACCCCTTATTGACCCCTTCTTAGTGACGACGTACTGTCCTTTGAAAAATACTTCCATTGGTCGAATTACAGAAAGTTGGTCTCCAATTTATTTAAGGGTTTGTTCTGGAGTTATTCCGTTTGGGGGAAGTGTCCAATTTTCACCCTATTTCTCCAGTCCCCCAATTTAACAGCTCCATTTTTTTTTCCTCCAAGTCTTAATTGGCATGTCATTTATGAAAGATAAACAGAAAGACAAAATTTCAAAAACTGCGAGTTGTTTAACCTTTTCTTACGGAGTGGGATAGCATGTATCCCAAGAATACAGGCCCAAGAATATATATATATATATATATATATATATATATATATATATATATATATATATATATATATATATATATATATATATATATATACCCCCTTAATGGCCGTTCTTACAAAGGTGGTATTAAATTTCCCGTTGTAAAGAGGGAATCGGAAAAATGAGCAACGTAAGTTAAAAGTTAACTTTGTTGACGTCCTTTTACTCGAAAAGAACACGCGACGGGAATAATCTACGTATATTATTCACACATTCTTTTTTTTTTCCAGTTGCTCCTGAAAGCTTACATACCTTATAAAGAAGCGATGGTGGCGGTGAAGGGTATTAACCTCGACGGTGAGATATTCCTGTGCTAATCAGTCTTTTCAAGGTATCTGCGTACGTTGAAAAGGCCCATGTTCGAAAACTGATGAGTGGAGGACGAGAATGTGCATGGCCCCTTTAATAAACAGACAGGCGGAAGTAGCGATGCATTTCCGAGAAAACGCATCCCTTGAAAAGTTTTCAATAGTGACATATCGACCGAAAAGCCAATCGAATTCTTCTACAAGTACTCAACTTATAAAAAGATAAATCAGTGTTTTGTTTGGGTCTTATTTCGGTGATTTTTTGAAAAATAGTGAACACGAGTCAAATCAAAATATATGGTATGAGCACTATAAAACTATTTTGAAACCAAAATGATCCCATTTGTAAGTAGTGTCTCCGAACGCACGCAGATACCTTTGAGTACTTCTCTATTCTCAACCTGTTCCCACATCTTTTGGGAGTATCATTTCGAATGCAAAATCATAGTGACTGCTTTCTCTCTCTCTGATATCACCATCTTGCGATTCACATGTTCCGAAACCAAACCAATAACACTCTTCTATACCATGTCTGTCGGTAAAGACCCCTGGTGTTCGAGAAAATAATGTTGCTCCGGCCTGATAATATTAAATGCGATTTTGTGTTACTTTATCATCTACTCCAGTGTCCGATTTTATTAAAAAAAGGTTTGTCAGATATCGATGGTACTCGAAAGTTCAATACAATAACTATAGGAACGATTCTCAAAAAGACTAACACTTTATAAAAGCAAGAACATTTATTGCAAAATAACAAAAGAAATTCAACTCAAGTCGAAACAGCTAAGTCAATCCAAATTCGACATTCCCGAACTGCACACAGGCGTTCTTCTTATACAAGCGTGGATGCCAAGGAGTGCGCCACCTGGAGTTCACTACGAGAAATAATTTGCATATATCTTGCGAGAAATATATTTGCTACACTCCCCACCTGAACTCGCCCGAGTTCACCTAAATAAATCTATTAATAACATTGCTGTAAAATAGAAAAAAATGCAGGTTAATTCCGAATTCAAAAGTATCAAAAGTATTTCAGTAGTTGCAAAAAACCTAAAATATTAATCGAATCAATAAATCAAGTGTTAAACCTCAAACTGTATAATTAGTATTGACTGCATTAACAATAAAAGAATAGTTTAAGATATATCTATTCAGAAATATAACAAGGATTATTAAGTTAACTTTTTTTTAGAGTTCTAAGGATATAGATATTGGATCGCGCGTCTTATAACTCCTTCAGGAGTTTTTAACTCGCATGATCGAACCCTTTGGTCACGTCCTTGATGCACTTTTGTAATTTTCCAACTTTCCACAAAAGTTTCGATTTGCTATCTCCTTCGTTCAGATCTGTGTCCCCTACTTACAACTTGTCATATGACTTAGGGGTTTTTAATTGATACGCATTTCTAAGTTCCAATAAATAATTCTGTTTCCACTTAATCTACAGCTGCTTCACTAATAGATCTTGATACCTCTTGCGCTTTGTCAATGAAGTCTTGTTTGAGCCCTCATCAATAATTTTAGAGAAACTTACAGGAAAAGTTTGATGTCTTCATCTAAAATTTAAGAAGTGACTAGGTGTTAACGGCTGAGGTTCTTCGTTTTCCTTATATACATATGTCAATGGGCGAGAATTTTGAACCTCTTCTACTTCGGCTAAAACTGTTACCATTTCTTCAAAATTTAGCAAAGCCCTACCAATAATTTTTCTCATACATTCTTTTTACTGATCTTACAAGTCTGTCGTAGAATCCTCCCCACCATGCCGCATGTTCCACTATGTACTTCCACACGATTCCTTCTTTAGCAATAAAATTTCGGAGTACCTCTTCATTTAAAACTTCTGAATATATCTGCATCTCCTTTTCGCTTCTTTTAAAGACTTTGGCATTATCAGAGTAAATTACTTTACAGTTGCCTCTCCATGCGGTAAATCTCCTAAATGCTAACAGGAAGCAAGGTTTGTCATGTTCGTAACCAATTCCAAGCTTAAATCTCTTGTCACAGCGCACGTAAAGAATACAATGTAACACACAATGCACGTAAGGAAGACTTCGTGGTATCTTTCAAAAAATTTTAAGTATACTGGTCCGATTAAATCTATTCCGTAGACTGAAAATGGAGAGGTCTCAGTCACTCGATCCTCAGGAAATTGAGATGTCAACTAATTGGCAGGTCTTGCTGAGTAATTTTGGCAAATAAGACTCTTTTTTTAATTCTTTTTACTAGTTGACGTCTTCTTGAGATCCAAAAATATGTTCGAATTCTGGCCAAAGTTGCAGCTGTTCCACCGTGCATAATATTATGATGTTCTTCCCTCACAATTAATTTAGTTATATATGAGTTTTTTTGGAAGAATAATTGAATGTTTTTCTTCAGTTGTCAGGTTAGAATAATCTAATCGTCCTCTAAAATTCTTAGTAAGCCTTTCTTGTCCAAAAAAGGGGCAAAATTTACTAAAGTACTGTTTTTCTTAACATATCCCTTTTCTATCAAATGGTTAACTTCAGGGAAGACCTCCTTTTGTTTAACCTTTATCCAATATAATTTTGCTTTCTCTACCTCTTCAGATGTTAAGGCTCCTGCTTTGTCTCTTGTCCTTTTTATCTTTGATATAAAACGCTTTATCCAAGCAGCGACACTCAACAGTTTTTTAAAACTTCTGAACCTTGAAGGATCAAACAATTTCTCTCTAGAAGTACTGACACATTCTAATTGGCTGATGAAATTATGGGTCTTTCTTATTTCCATATTTTTTTCATCAGCGTGGCATTCTTCGTTCGTGTTGTGTTGTGTTGTTGTTGCGGATTCCTGTCACCCAGCGGAACTAGATTAGGTCCATGATACCGTACACTCTCAAGAAGTCAATGACCAACAATGGCCGCTCCAGAAGATCTTCCTTTTCAAGTGTCGTATTCATAGATAGGGAAAAAGGGCAGCTTCTGTTATCCTCAGAGACTGGAGCACCAATGGTAGAAGTCCGACTTAGCTACTACGCCTACAGACTTTAGCTGGGCATAACGGAATGGCCCTCACGCCTTGGGTGATCCTACCAGGTGTAAACACTCCCGACGTACTTCACCCATTCCGCGGTGAGGCAGCCTGCGGGATTTGACGTGGGGTCTTCGTTCGTTGTAGGCATCAGATGGAAGTTTTAGCCACTCAGGTCCATAGAGCCAATATGGATTGTCTCGCAATTCAGAGTCTCGAATTCCTCTAGCAATCAAATCCCCAATATTTTCTTCTCCTGGACAATGATTCCACTTTGGTTGCTTGTATTTCTTTAATTCTGGTTTTCACAAACATTTTAAACCTCAGTGGTGATCTTTTAATCCAAAAGAACACAATTTTCGAGCCAGTCCAAAAATCTTTGGAAATATCTAGTTTCAAAGCTTTTTTGATATGACTATTTCGCTTGACTGCTAACAGTGCACTCATTAACTCCAACCGTGGCAAGGAAAGCGTTTTTAGAGGAGCTACTCTATTTTTTGATGCTTCAAACATTCTATGGATTTTCCCGCCGCTTAAAAGAACTCTAAAATATGCAGCTGTTCCGTATGCCTTTGGACTTGCATCTGCGAAACAGTGTAAATCAATTCTAGTTATATCATGGTGTGAAAGATTGCACTGGTAATGTCTAGGAATGGTGAAACCATTTAACTCGCTAATATGTTAGCACCATCATTTCCAAATCGATATTTCGCGGTCTGGTAATTATTCGTCCCATTCCAATCCAAGTATCCAAATTTGCTGGATTAATCATTTGATCGTCAAAGTAAATGGTCCCAAAATTCCGAGGTGGGTCACATATTCGACCGACTGCCTGTAGCAAATAACGTTTTGTATCAATACGTCTTGTAAGAAACATTAATAAAGGTTGTACGTCAAAATAGAGAGAGTCTTCTTCATTGTTCCACGAAATTCCTAAAACGATTCACGGATTAGTTTTCTTTTCTTCAGCATTTTCTGAAATGATATTTGTCTCTTTCCAGCGTTTATAACGTTGTTTCGAGTTGGTCTGCCATTTGTGTAATTGCACCCTCGAAAATCTTTATGCACTCCAATGTAGAAGTGAATGCTTCTCCAACCACTTCAACTCCACCTATGATATCATCCACGTAGACTCCTTCATTGAGGAACTCACTCGTCTTAGGAAATTCATTTTTATATTTCTTTATATGATGTTTAATGGCTGAAGCTAACAACCAGGAACTGCTACTGACTCCAAAAGGTAAAACGGTAAGTTATAGGTTCCTGTGGATTACTTTCAGGAAAATAAAAACCTAGATGCATCTCTGTCTTCTTCGTCCACTTCTATTTGTAGGAAAGCTTGGGGGATGTCCGCAGTATAAGCAATATGATTATAAGACGAAAAGACAGCAACATTTCAAAAATATCTGGATATAAATTTGGTCGGTTATACAAACAATCGTTCAAGGATACCTGGCCATGATCATGAGTTGAGGCATCAAAAACGACACGTAACTTACTGGTGGTTTTATCCTCTCCTATGACTTCTCTGTGAGGCAAATGAAGCACAATTTGATCTTTTCCGGGAAGTTCGTTTTCAGGTAATACTTCGTTAATATTTTGTTTTAAATAATCCTGTAAAATTTCTGGATATGAATAAAAGAGCTCTGGGTTATTACGTAATCGTTTCAATAAATTCAAAAACCCTCTCTCTGTAACCTTTTCGTTATCAGCTAAAGAATGTATTAAATCTTCTTTCCATGGAAGTTTAATTTTGAATCTAGAACCATTGTGAACCTCTACTTCTATGGTTCGATTGTTCAGGACGTTAACGTTAGTAGATTTAGCACCACGCGAGTAAATATTCACAATATTTTATTTTCGCTAACACATAAGCACTACACTCAACTATCTACATAACTTCTTTACATTAAAATTTACAATTAAAACCCCTTGAGTACCAGGCTTAATTTCGCCGGTGAAGGGCTATATACCAGGCTATGCGGTGTAAAATGTTCGTCTCATAAATTATTTTAAAACTTCTGTGATGTAATAGTGAATAATTGAAGGTTTTTTAAATAATACGAACAAATATAAAACACGGGAACACAGACGCAACAGTCGAATCGCAACTGACGTTTTGATTTTTGAAGCGATTATGAGAATTCATACCTCGCCGCTCCTTTCGCCATCTAGCGGCGTCCTTGTAGTAGAATCAAGTTCATTGCTACTCACCTCCGACCAGTACCATGCTATATCAGTTGCATATCACTGACCAATCCGGTTCAAATATGCACCCATTACTGTGTAGTGAACGACGTCCTGGTCGCTGATTAATGGAATGATAGGACGTACGCTGCGTACGTCCTGGTAGTCAAGGGGTTAACTAACTACTTCAGTCATCTCACTCTGACTGCTATCGAACAAAATCCTAGTGCGTCTTCGGAGTCACGCTATCGTCTGCCCTGCTCTTTCAAGGCAACAGGCTGCCGTCAAAATACCCCAACGCAGATTGGTCCTGAGAATTCCTCTCCGAGGGATGCGTCCGCACGGGGTCAACAGTGGTGGGACGATACAGACACGACAACCATCATACCGTATTTCGGATTCAAACTGTTTCATCACAGCATTATCAAAATTATCCGAGACTTGAGTATCAGAATCAATTCCAAAGCTTTCAAGTTCCCAAAATTTTTTCAACTGATCTGAAATTAAACTTTCTTCTCTAGATACACCGATAGTCAGAGATGACTTCGCTCCCCTTGGAAACACCAACCGAAAAGTGTTTCAACTGAAACAAGATTCTTATTTAAGTTTTCCAGAAGCAATATTGTAATAATAGTCTACCCCTATTAACACACTTAAACTTTCTTTATATCCATAATCGTCAGCTAGTTGTAAGCCTTTTAAATGTTTTCTATAACTGATTTTTTAATTATTGGCGGTGAAATATCAGAACGAGAAATAGTATCTGTCACTGATGCTTCAATTTCTATTACTGAATCTCGTATCTCTCTGTTTTTTTAATTTGACTTTTACAGCATCGAATATATTCTCAATGGGAGTTTTTTGTCCAAAGGTAAATATCGAAAGGGATTTCTTTCCGATTACCGGTAAGGTCAATTTATCTGAAATATTCTTAGCTATGAAGGATTTCATGCTGCCGTTATTCATAAGCAGACGAATGGAACTAAGTCTCTTTGGGATTCAATTTCTGCGTTACAAGTTTGCAGCAAAATTTTATTAGTAGCAAAATCAGAAACCGCAGCAAGAATTTGGGAATCTGTGCTAACTTTATTTTCTTTTCGTTGCTTAAGTTTATTTTCAGCCTTGTAACAAATGGCACGACTATGCCTACCCTTGTATTCTGAACACAATTCTCGTTTCTTACAATCTTTAACTCGATGCTTAAATCCAAGACACAAAAACATCGTCCAAATTTAAGAAGAAATTGTTTCTTTTCTTCAACATTGAAAGATTCCCATAATCCAGAACTGTGATAATTTTTGCAGAAAAGGAATTCCTTATCAACACTAGTGTTGTCAGATTTGTCTATTAGAATGTACAGAAGAAGTAACAAATTCATGAGCAGAACCTAAAACTGGGAACTTTTGATCTGGGGTGAGAGTGTACTTGTTTGTTGTGGGGGAAAACCGAATGTTCTTGTGGTATTAATTTACCTGGAAAGTTCTTTCACGAGATTGTGATTCTGTTTTAACAAATTCTAATAGTTTACTGACATCAGACAAAGCAGAATCTCCTGTGTTATTACGATTACATTCTAAAACGATATCATTAGGAATTATCTTCATTAAAACTGGAATAAGCATCAAGACTTGAATTTCAATAATATCACACAATTTCCTCAATTTTCCAACGTCACCCGAATATCGTACAGGTTTAAGATTGGAAAGTTTATTTATGTGTTCGTTAATGATGAGGTCTTGTCTTCCGTATCTTTTATTTAAAGCTGAATCGTAATTTTCTTCTGATATATTAAACCCCTCTATTGCGTTTGCGGTAAGATCCGCTTAAGTAAGATTTTAAGTAATTAAACTTATCAGTTTTCGAAAGAGCTGCATTTTCATGAATGGCTGCTTAAAAACTATTCCAAAAATTCATCCACTGACTGAATTCACCGTCAAATTTTACGATATTTAATTTGGGAAGTCGAATTTGTTGGGTTTCAGTTATTTGGCTATTTTCAACGAAATTAACACTTGAGCTTGCTTTAGAGTGTTCCAATTTAACTTTTGAATCAATGTTATTTAAATATCGTTTTATTTTGGTTTTCGATAAAGTTATTTTGTCCTCATAGGTCATAGCGGTTTCTGTTGGATTATCCAGTTCTACTTCATCTTCAATTAAACTTTCAATTTCATTATCTAACAATTTAAGCTTTTGTTTTCTATTACTAAAGCTAAATGACCTTCAAGTTCTATCCGATATCCAACTTGTTCAATTTCATCCTCTATTTAATTTATTATATTTGTTACAGAGGTTCTGAGTAATCCTCACTTTTTCACAAGCGATTTTAATTTAACCATTTTCAATTACTTTTAAAAGACAGTTTAAAACACTCTTTCTCTACAATTATTTCAAAAACTTGGCATGCAAAAAAAGTTTCAATAAACGGTCTTGCCAACAGTTTTCAAACATACGTGTTTATGAACCAATGACGAAGGTCAAAACACCATCCATTCGTGCATGGCCGGCCACCATTTTCAGAAGCTTCCATTCAATAACTATAGGAACGATTCTCAGCACTTCATAAAACCAATTATCCCAGTTCTGGTCTTTCATAAATTAGGCTCTGAACCAAACACTCTTTATGCAAAGTTTAAAACATTCGATCGCTCGCCCCCCCCCCCCCCCAAAAAAAAAAATAAATAAAATAAATAAATAAATAAAAGAATAATCTGTTTCGAAGGGGTCGCCCATGAAAAAAGTTTGAGAAGCTCTCGTACATTACCTTTTCCCGGTTTCGTTGTTGCCACTACTAGAAAAGTATTTCAAAGCTTGGAAAATATTTTACGGGTGATACGTGAGCTGGCAAAGATGGAGGGAGAAGACGCAAATGGGTGATCTGTTATTGATTGAATATGGGTTGTGCTGTTGACTTGGGGTGGACAAACTTGATTCCACCGCAACACACTTTCTAGAAATAAAATGGAAATTTTTTGGAAGAAGCAACAATTTTAAAAATTAGGAAAATGTTAACAAAACAATAGAGAAAATCAATTTTGACAAACTTTTTTTTAAAAATCAATGAATTGTATATTTTGGGTAAATATTTACTTTGCATAATAAGGCGAAACGTTGCAACGTCACTGGTTACGTCAGTTTTTGTCTGCTATAGATGACGTCATTATCGGGTGGCAGAAAACGGAAGCAGTTCCTATGCGTTTGCATGTGTTTTTGGACGATACCTTCATTTTGAGTTAAATAATTTAAGTTTATTTATAAAATTTCTCATATTAGTTGTATTTAACAGGTATTTTAACACTTTTTTTTAATATTTCGCAAGGTTTAAGAGAATATAATCATTCTTTCGTTGAGAATGATTATTATTATGTTGAGATATGTATAGATATCAGGATAAGTTACTTCAGGCCAGCGTCTTGTATCGTCTTCCTCTGTCAATAAATATGGGTCACATACTGAATAAACCTTTCCGGGCTGTACCTGAATGTTTAATTTAGTGATATACCTTTGTTTAGATACCGTATCTAAAGACTGCGTAATCTGAGAGCATTTTATTCAACAAGCTGTAAGAATGCTCATTGAACGCCATGTTAAATTATGCAATTTTTTGCCACTCCTCGCCAAACAAGAAGTAAAATCTGCAAGAGTTGAGATGTGACATGCTGCGAGACATTGCCCTATAACAGTAAAAAAAAAGTCTCGCTCCCCTCCTTTACTCGTTTTTGTCGAATTTCATGTAACCCATCTTTTAATATTAATATGTATTTGCATTTCATTAAGATAAAAATGAACAAAAATTAAAAGTATGAAAGATTGTGGTATCAAAACCTTAAAAATGATTTATTTAAATGAAAGAAAACTACTTGGTTTCTGTTCGGATTATTGGGACCGAAAGATTAGAAACAATGTCATGTTATACACTCTCAACACATAAAAAATGAATAAAATTTGGAAATTTGAAAGCATATTTTTAATTAAATAATTGAATACGCTATAAATTAACTTCAAACTATCCAAACTGGCTGACGACGTAGGGTGAAATGCTTGTTATATGATAATGGTACTATATGTCATAACTTAACATATAAATGCTCGATTTTAATCTATATTTCTTTCGTTCTTTTGCAGGAAGTATTATCATCACAAGTAAGTATCTGTCTTGATTATTAAAATTCTGAATGTTTTATCTTTCTATCTAAATGTAATATCCGAATGTCTTTTGCATGGTATTTATGCATTTTTCTTTGAATAACACGAGAAATGATATAGACAGAATACTAAAAGAAAAGGGTTACAATGCGTGTGAATCTCATGCTGTGAAAGAAAGACTCGACTAAAAAGGGAGCCCTAAACCCAGAATTGAATGTAAAGCAAATATTAATATTTAAAACAGGTTTTGTAAAAATTAAAAATAACGATAGACGTACAACATAAATTGGCGCTATACAACTTGTAAATGTATACTTTTCTCCGAAATTTTGTTATCAGTAAATACATGTATTCAATGCGCACGCTGAGTGTGCGCTTCTGATATAAACGTGCAAGTAGCTAATTGTCGACAGCTAACAGAATTCTTTGGAAATGAAACTCTACAGTTTATTATGTGTGCAGGCTCTTTTATTCCCCAAACCAACGTTACAATAAATTCAATTATTTAATGATACGTGTTGTCCACTATCAAAATGGAAGATCTAATTATCCTAACTTTGTCCGACGTCAGCCGTGCAACGTCATTCGCCTCGGCCGAGTCACAAAGCAGTTGACAATTTAAGCCATAAGACTGCAAGCGTCTCTTATGGCTCAGCTGTTAACACCTATAGTAGATACCTATTTTATCCATAATGAATAGATTTTTACTGAGCTTAAAGTCATAGACACAGGTCAAGACGAGACAAGATGAAGGTGTTATGTCAAAATTTTTCAAAAATAGCTTTTTCCCGTATGGAGGAAGGTGTCTCCATACAGCAACATTGAATACCCAATAAGTTTAATGGTTCTCAAGATTCATCGAAAGATATTCAATGATGAGCCACCCCCTTTCAGCCCAGTAGCCTATTAGGACCTGGTGAATGGAACCTCCAACCAGGGGGCATTAGCAACAACAACAACAGATGACACCTTCATCAATGAAAATAGAAATTGTGACTTGATCCACTCGTGTTTACAATTATCTACCTAAACACAATGGCCTGCTTCAAAACCTTAAAAAAAGGATTCCAAAAACCTAAAAAAAGTCAAATTTATGTGTAGGATTCAATAAACCTTTCAATTCTATACACAGTCACTTCAGGAAAAGGAAATGAGCCACTCATGACTATGGGATGAACTGCGCACGATGTCAGTTCAGTTCTTCCAAGTCCGGAACGAGTGTGTTCAGTCCACGGCAGAATAAAAATCTTCAGCTGGTCCTTATAGCATCACGGGGTATGAATTCTTACAACGTAGAATAGTGGCACGATATCCACTCAGCTCATTGTATTCATGCCACGGGATCACGAGTCTCTCTCTCCTCCAGTTTTAACAAGGCTGATTTCTGTTTCCCCCAGGCACACGTACCTCTAGTACATCTTCGACACGTACCCCTAGTACGTCTTCGACACGTACATCTTCGACTACAACAAAATCGGTGGCGCCTCGATCCACTTCAACCACAACCACAACTGTTAAACCAGGCGACGACGACGAGAGAAGTAAGTGAACACGTTTGAAGCCCAGTCTGTTACTGTCACTGCAGTCACGACTCTTTTGGACGGCCACGTCAGTAACAGACTGGGATCCGAGAGACGGGAACACTGTGTGAGCTTTTGCGACAGCGCTTCATCGCTTTTCATGCAGATCCCACATTCTTTTTCAGGCCATACATCTGTAATTACATCCAACGCTTAGCACCTTTTTCCTCTTCTACAAAATTTAACAGAGAAACAAAAAATGTCTATTTTTATAAATAATTACAAGATAAAAAGAACTTTTTATAAACCATGTTTTTAAATTTTCTGTTGAATCCTATAAACTTAACAATTCTATGTATTCATAAATACTTTCTTTTAATCTTTTGGATGAATTATCCCATCCACTTGAAAGAAAATGAAATGAATTGGAAGTTAACTTGCGTTTAACTTTTCGTTCCCGTCCCAGCCGATAGAGGGCTGCACCAGTCTATAAAACAAAATTAACTGAAAATAGATTCAAATCTGCTTAAAGATGGCTAAAAGTATTAAAATAATGCATTGTCATCGTGTTCTGAGCTATTCCAAAAGTTTCAAATGTCTAGCTAGTCGGGAAGTGAGTTAAAAATCGATTGCAAGATTTATACGGGACAAACACACACACAAACAAACAAACAAGAAAGCAAATTAATAAAAACATGTAAAAAATGTCTATTTTTATAAATGAGCGTGGTTCCTATTTTAGGATTGTTACATAGAGTGCACTACAGAAATGTTTTTAAGGTCTTCCCACTCTCTTCACATCTCTATCTTGGGCCGCTACTGGCATTGTGTGTTTGGCGAAATCGGTTTCACCGTCGAGTAGTAAACTGATGACCGCGACATTCTGAAGCCCTATCACCCTTTTTGCAGCTAAACACTTGTGAAAAAACAATGCTCTTCTAAAGCTTTCTAAGAGCATTCTTGAAATCCAATCTCTCGTGTGCTAACTCGTGTGCTGTACAATAAATAATTGTACAGCCTCAGCAGTTTTGTGCCTTTTAAAACGTCAAAAATTTCGGCAATTTTAATATGAAAGTCGAATAAAAAGTTTAGCATCTCAAAAATGTCTCGCTGGAAAGACAATAATTTAAATGAATTTCAAAGACTAGGAAACCTATTTGATATATTATGTTTATATAACTCATGCTATATTATAGCATGATTCAATTATATTATATGTTGTGAAACAATAATAATAAAAAAACAGGATTTATGATTATAACATGATAGTGTGACATATTAAAATTACTGGCTGTTAATTCATCCTATAGGAAATATGTAATTATAAAAATAAATCTTATATAACACGAAAAAATGAAGCAACATTTTTTAACCTACTCTTTCTGCACCAAAACTGGCTTTGAAACTCTACTTCTTGGCATGAAATTCAACTGGATCCCTTTCCCGCATTTTAAATTTCCTTCATTTTGTGTTTTTGTTTGACCATTTTGTGTTCACCGGCATGTTTTGCATCTTTTTAGTTCTCCCAACGCACTACCTTCCAGAAATCGTCGAAAATATGACAGGTATTTTGCATGTTTGAGCTTTTATTTTTGCATGTATTTTTATGAACATAACATTTTACTTTTCAGAGTTGCATTGCATAATCTACTAAAGAGGACGGTAACCTACTAAATTGTGGCAACCCGACTCGTTTATTTCAAACAGGATTTTCCTCTGTTTTGCAGAGGCTGTGGGGGGATGTTTCCTGCTAATTTAATCAATTTAAAAAAATCGGAGTTTCTCGATAAAAAAATTCATAATCCTAATTTTCTAAAATTTTTCAATTTATATATATATATACTAGGGGCTTCGCCCCTAGCCTCGCTACGCTCGCTCCTCTGGTGAATCAAGTGAATGAATGACTCAATAGTTTTTTACAGCGATTGAGTCATTCATTTGTTTACAGTTGAAGCTTCCCCCCCCCTCCCGACGAAATGGATGAAGCCCGGCGAAATGGATGAATGGGTGAAAAATCGGATCTTCTTTCAAAGGAAGCGAATGAGAAGATTTTTTTTAAGTATTTCTTTAAAATTCAATTAAAAATCGAAATTTTAAGATAGAGACTTGAAATGAAGTTTATATGAATGAGAAAGCTTTCATCTTCCAGTTGATATAAATATTTTCTTTGTAACATAATAAGTCTGAGCGCATCGAATTTATATATCTCGAAACGCATAAATTTTTCCCAAAAAAGGGTTTTCAATTTTAATAAAAATATCAGTCTGTTTTAAATTATTTTTAAACAAATGAGGTCTTGTTTGAAGGAGAAATGTCTGTAGTCTTAGATTGTAAAAAAAAAAAAAATTCTACGATCCTTTTTTGGCGAGTTATCGTAATCTGAACATGAAAAAGTCAATATTTTCCCACAAAACATAAAATAAAGAAAACTTAAAGTCCGACGAATATGAGACATGTTTTACTTTCTTCCCCACATTGTTCTGCATCGATTGGTATCGGTCTCGACCCCATACCCCCAGCGGTTTCGGAGGAGATAGCGTGACAAGCTTTTGACAGCGGCGGCGGCGGCGGCGCCGGCTGCGGCAGCGGCAGTTAGTTCTTTTTAGAATAGATATATATATATATATATATATATATAAATTTTTAATTTAAAAAAAGTTTTTGGGTGTTGGTTTCTAAATTTAAGTAAGGATTTTAATTACATTTAAATTTTTCTAAAAGCAAATGGTATTTCTACGTTTTTGCATTTTTAAAAACTATTCCGCCAGTTTTGTATATTGTGATTTCCACATATTTTTCCCATTTTTCCTTAATTTTAATTAAATTTATATATATATATATATATATATATATATATATATATATATATATATATATATATATATATATATATATATATATATATATATATATATTAATTATTAAAAACTTAAAACGAGTACTCAAGAAAACTACGTAGTCATCCGACATCGTCTTTATTTCGATGTGTTCCTTTATTTTTCCATTTCAAAGACCGCCCGACGCGCCACGCGCGACGAAAAACAGCAGCACGGTCTACAAAATAGGGTCGCTCGCAAGTGAGCAGGGAGGATACGAAAACAATGGGTATTCAGCACACAGTTACAATCTCAACATCCTCCCACCTTTTGATTATAAAAGATAATCAAAATTTCCAAAAAACATATATAAAACACATAAGCAAAAAATTAAACAATCTTAGGTACTAAAGCAATTGTACAAATACTTATAACAATAAATAAGTAAATAAGTAAACATGAAACAAATTACAATAAAATATATAGTTAAATTTATAAGACCAGTCTCTCTGGAACTTTAATTGTCCTTCCAAACCTGCTTAATTTCGGCTTGTCTCTGTCATCACTTCTGACCGTTTTTCTTCAATTAAGAATCCAAACTTTTCCCTCGACAAATTTAAAAGGATTTGGACTCCGGCGTGTTAATTCTTAACATGGGTATAGAATATAAGTCGTTTTACAACTTCGTGCTTTGAAGGAAGAACAATAGGTTTAGTGAAATCTTCACAGTCTTTTCTAAAAAGTATTTTAGTTTTTATACGAATGATTCCTTGATCATCTTTAAATGTTTGAAGAGTTTTTCAATCTTCCACCACATTCCGAAACAGTGACTTCTGCTCTATTTATCTCTTCGAGTGCTAAGGCGACAGTAATTCGGTTACACTTTTCAACTTTACAATTTGCGAAAAATCTATCCATGCAGTAACTCTAAGAAGCTTATCGTACGAGGAGAATCGGTAATATTTTTCCCCTGATGCTTCTACATGATTAGCTTCGATAATGACAGTTTTCCTTCTCTCCGAATTGATTACAGCAAAATCAGGGACTGCGATCGATTTCGGCCATTCCTCCGGTGGTCTTGCTAACCAGTCCACACCCTCCCACCGTCTGGTCTGAGCCAAAGATTCAACACTACATCCACGAGATGGAATATCTGCGGCATTCAAATGCTCTGGCACGTGATGTCAATCTTCAGGGTTGGTTAGGGAACGAATTTCATGCACTCTGTTATAAACAAAGCGGAGGGGGCAATTTCAGTTCCTCTGATTCAATACAAATTATTTGCCGAGTCAGACCAAAAAAATTTCGATACATTCTCCAATTTTTGATCATTACTAACACTCTGAGCTAATCTAGCGCCGATACTGCAGGCAAGGAGTTCCAATCTTGGAATGTATAGAGACTTCATTGGAGCAACTCTGCATCTTGCCTGAACAAGTTGACAGGTCGTTGAATTTTTCAGTCTCGCTTCTCAAAAAAAACACAAGTAGCATATGCTACTTTTCTTGCATAGCAGAACACATTAAACTTCTCAGCATAATGCCATTAAAAATGCTACGTTAAACTTCTCAGTACTCCATAAACGGGTATAAGACATCGCGGAATTTCTACTTCTTTTAATTTAGATATATCTTTTCTCCACCTTTCAAATTTTTTGACAATGGAGGTGGGAAGTTCAGCATCCCACGACACTTTCAATTTCCAGCACTCTTGAAGGAGAATCTTTGGCCCCAACTTAATAGGACAAGTGAAGCCTAGGGGGTCAAAAATCTTATGCACAGCTGACAGAATTTTTCTTTTTGTCACGGTTGTATCGTCATCAGCATAATCTCGTAAATCTACCGTCAAAGAATCTTTTTTTTAATTCCACTTAAGTCCCAGAATAGGAATACTCTTTTCGTTTTCTGATAAAATATCATCAAAGTCTGTTACTATTACTGTGCTCCCAACCTCTAAGCTCAAATTTGGCAGTGCTATGAACTGTTTTAGATTCCCCGATAAATTTCTCAAGCTCTTCGGGGTCATCCACACTGGTCACACAGTTATCCACGTAAAATGATTCTAACAACTGAGGTGCAGTTTTTTCAAAATTTTGAGGAACATTCTGCAAATGAAATCGAATGGTTGCTCCCAATAGATAAGGAGAGCAAGAAAGCCTAACAACAACTCGCCGATGCTGGAAAATTTTAGGCTTGACCGGATCACCTCCCTCCCACCATAAGAATTTCAGATAAGGTTTATTAACTTCACTCAGTCCAATCTGCGAATGTCGGCAACAACGCCTATTTTCTTTAATCTAAATCTATTCATGATGGCTGGAATGAGCTCGACAGTGTTTGGTCCCTTTTCCAAACAATCGTTTATAGAGGGAGAATTCTTTTCTCTTGCTGATCCGTCGCACTCTTGTGGTGGAATTTTCTTTAACTACGGCCCGCTGAGGCAAGAAATGTTCACTTTCATCGGTACAGGAGTTCTTGACTTCTTCATGACTTCTTCTTGAAACCACTCTCTGAACACGTCTTCGTATGCTTTTGAGTTTCCACTCCTCTTCAGTGAATCGACTCAGCTCTTCAGCCTTCGTTCTGCAACATTTCTGCAAGTGGGTAAAGGAGGATGGCCTTGTATCCACGGGAGACTTAAAACGTACCTTCCATCATCATCAATTTTCACACTTCTGTTAAAATGTTCTTCGGCTGCCATCTCCAGTTCTTGTCGATTTACCTTGTCTCCAGTATCTAAAATTCCAAGTGTGTCAAGTCACCATAGGTCCGAAATCTTTGCATCGTTTACATGTAGTGATATAACACTATTCGTGCTGTCTGAAGATTCGTCTGTATTTGTTTTACCCATTATTGTCCATCCCAAGCGCGTTTCCATCAAAACTAGGCCAGATTGCAACTGTTTTATGTTCCCAGTATACAATTTACCTACAACATCTGCCCCAATCAGTCCATGAATTTCTTCAGGAGAAAATTGGTGTAACAAATCTACCTCACCATTCAAGTCGGACAGAAAAATATTTTGCTTCTTAACTTCACTAATAAATTTCCCCCGTGGTATTTTTGGAATTTTGGAACATATTTTTTCTTGGTTCAGCACCTCGAAATTACATCTGTATCTATCGGAAAAGTCACTTAGACGAATCAAATATCTCTGGTGTGTTTCTGTAGTTTCTAAGCCGCTGAATAAACTATGAGTAAAATTTTCTTCAGCAATGCATTTATATCTCATTTCCGATATCGCGAAATTTGATAAGTATGATTTACTACTGCCAGAATCAATTAACACTCTTATGTATTTCGTTCTATTCTCACTCCTCAAACGAACGATAAGTGATTGCAAAAGAACTTTACGCGCAGATGTTTTATTGGACAGGAATGAAGCGTGACCTGCCTACGTTGCAACATTTTTGTTCAAATCTTTGAGGATTCGCTTTGCTGCTCGTACGATCAGTGGAGTTGAATAAACCGATAGCAGCCTCTTTAAAGACATTTTCGAGAAAACTCATTTTTCAATTGAACGAGAGAGCTAATGATTTTTCCAATCTATTTTGATGAAATTTTGCAGTACCGGAGTGTGTTTCGCTGCACACGGAAATCTGTATGTAATTTTAATTTCGAGTTCGCCAGTTGTGTATAAAAGTGTAGACATTTGTCTAAGTGCTAGCTTGCTTGCTGAACCATGTATGCTGTATTGCTTTGAAGGCATCAGGCCTCATAATACTTTAAATGGTGCAACTAATAAGTTTGCAAATAGGTTGCAAAGAGGACTCGTTTCATTATTCGTAAGTATTTTGCTGATTTATTCCTCTATAGTGCCTGACTAACTATAACTTTTGACCGAAAATCTAAGCTCTATTCAATCATTCTACAGGTACCAGCATTTGCAATTTATTATTTTTTTTAAATCCGTGTTGTTGTTGTTGTTTTTGGGGAGTCCATTTCGGTGATTTTTGGCAATAGTGATAACACGGGTAACAGTGTCAAAGGAAATTAAAAACATGTCGAGTCGAATGGAGTGCCCATTCTATTTTAAGATGTACAGTGGAACCTCGCTTAACGAGCACCTCGCATAACGAGTATTTCGTATAACGAGCAAAATAAATCGTAAAAAATGGCTCGCTTAACGAGCGAAATTTCGCATAACGAGTGACGTGGATGGAAGTTCCCTCTTCACGTCACCAAGATCATCAACGGCCGAAAAATAAGTATTTAAGGGTAGTCATGGATGGTTCGAGAAGCAAATATCATGGGACTGGACGATAACAATGATATTGAGGAGCTTGTAGAAGAGCAAAACCAAGAGCTGACCACCGAACAGCTCATAGAATTGCACTGTCTTTCACAGCAAGCAGTCGTAGAGAAGAGTTTGTCAGTAGACAAGGACGAAGAAACAGCAAAGAAACAATCTTCTGGCGCAATAAAAGAAATGACGAAAGCATTTGGAAACTTGCATCGTAAGTTACAAAGCATCACCCTGATAAGACGGTGGCTATGCGCGCTATAAATTTATTCAATGACAATGCGGCGACACATTTTCAACAAATTTTGAAGCGCCGAGAAATACAAATGTCGCTAGATAGCTATCTAGTAAAAGAATTAGATATGTGTCATAAATTCGTTAATGATAAACTACATATGGATGATTTTGCTCCTTAAAAATTTATGTATAAGTAATTTTCTTTAAATAATAAACGTTGCATCTAAAAAAGTAGTATTTTTTGGCATTGAACGCATTATCGTATTTTACATTAATTTATACGGGAAAAATTGTTTCGCTTAACGTGTGTTTCGCATTACGAGTAAGACTCTAGAACGAATTATGCTCGTTATGCGAGGTTCCACTGTATTTGCTTTGATGATGATGTGAATCAAAAGAGTAGTCTATTTTGGGGGAACGTAGGCAGATGTCCATTCCAAAAGAACGGACAAATACTGATGATCCGTCAACATTTATACAGCCGTGCAATGAAGCGAATGCGTGCTAGGAACGACTCTTTCGGGAAGATAACAAAATATATTTCGCAAATGAGAAAAGTGTGTGGGGGGGATACAAGTTTCCATGGTCTCACTCGGAAGTAAAACACTCTTTGGAATTTTCTTTTCTCGAGAACTGGCGCGGATCGATGTTCGAAGGTCGACGAAAAGGAAAAACGATTCATTAAGATACCCGAGAATGGTTTGATAACAAAGACTGTCATTTCGGCGTATTCGTTTAGAGTCGGAATCGGATAAATACGTTCATTTTCAGTCCAATTCAGTTCACGTCGAGGGTTATTAAATTTGAAATACAGCGAAGCAACTTTTAAGGGTTACACCGTAAAAAGTACACATCTTAAAAAAATAATAATAATAATCCTTAATTGGGTTCGAGAAGATAATTTTAGACTTCATTTAAAAGTCACGCGCAAAATGGTCTTTGGAGATTCTTTCACCGATCTAGTAAAGGGATTTTCATTGTCCATGCCTAATATATTTATGATACGTGATTACGTTGTTGAAGTCTCTAATTGAGTTCACGACAGCACAAAGGAAAAATTGAGTTTCGTCGTGGGCGCCAAACACTGTTAAAAGTAGTTATTATTGCATCCTTTCAATAGCTTCTGTGAATGCATAATTGTGTCTTCTAATGATTGCATTCGTCGTTTCAGGAACATCGGATGATTTCGATAACTTCCCCGACGACGACGACGACGACGAGGATGAGAGTAAGTGCAGAGTCTTTGTTCAACAGCTTTTATGAGGTCGTTCTTCCGGCGATGATGTCCCCAAACATCGCCCATTGTTTGGCTAATAAATGCCATCTACTCCAAAACTGAAATGTTTTCTTCAATTTCATTTTGTTTTTTTATTTTTATTTATAGTATGATATTTTGGATGTATAAAATACATGATGTACAAAACTACATGAAATAGTTTGAAAACATAGTAAAACTTTATTTTTAAGAAACCAATAATCAAAAAGTAATAAGCATTTTATCTCACAAAAGTCATCGTACACTTGTAAAAATCTCTACATATTAGTAAATATTCTAATTTTTCGTTAAATTAATATTTAGTAGGATATCCTTTAGCATCCACAACAGCTTTTAAACGTCTGGGAATAGATTGCACTAGTTCTTTTGTAATTTCTGCATCAGTGTTCATCCATTCTTTCATCATAATTGTTTTAGTTCGCTTTTCGTGTGAATGTCGTGTTTTCGTACTCGAAAACCCAGTTCTCTACAAATATGTTCTATTGGGTTTAAATCTGGCGATTGAGGTGGTGTTTTCAAAACTTGTGGACAATTATATAGACACCAGAGGTGAACGTTGAGAGCCGTGTGCTTAGGATCGTTATCTTGATAAAAATCAAAGTTGTTTCCAATACCCAAATTTTGGGCTGGTAATTTTAAATTGTCTCTTAAAATATTTATATAAACAGCATGATTCATTTTGCCATCAATAAATACCAAATTACCTAGTCCTGATGCTGACATGTACCCCCACACAAGGACACCTCCACCGCCATGCTTAACTGTTCCTACTAAGTTCTTGGGATTAAGTTCCTCATTTTTTCTTCTCCAAACAATTATACGCCCATCGGAACCAAAAATGTTAAACTTGCTTTCGTCGACCAATAAGACATTATTCCAATACGTTTGGGGCTAATTTATCATTGACAGTGCGAAGGAAAGCCTAAGCTCGGCGATATTCTACGCACCCTACAAACAGGAGTAATGGTCTGGGGTGCCATTTCATTCCATAGCAGGACCCCTTTGGTTGTCATTCCCGGCACTCTTACAGCACAGCGGTACGTCGACGATATTTTTCTCCCCGTTGTGTTGCCTTCCTATCACGCCATCCTTGGCTTACATTTCAGCAAGATAATGCCCGCCTGCCCACTGCAAGAGTGTCTACTGCTTGTCTTCGTGCTTGCCCAACGCTAACTTGGTCATTAAGATAGCCGGATCTCTCCCCCATTGAGCACGTCTGGAGCATTATGGGCAGGGCCTCCAACCAGCTCGGGATTTTGACGATCTAATATGCCAATAGGACAGAATTTTTCACGATATCCCGCAAGAGGACATCCGCCACCTCTATCAATCAATGCCAAGCCGAATAACTGCTTGCATAAGGGCCATTGGTGGACCAACGCGTTATTGACTTTCTCAATTTGTGAAGCTCTTTCTCTGGAATAAATCATCCAATTTCTCTCAAATTTTAATGATTTGTTTTTCTGTACATGCAAATCACAACTACCGATTTTCGTCCTATTCTGATAACTCCTTCCTGGTGCATGCCCCGAATGTTTCGAAATTTCAGATGGTCGAAACTCTGCGAATGTATGCAAACGCCCTCCTTTCGGAATAATACGAGTGTCTTCTTTTTTATTCACAATTTTGCACCGATTCGATAACGCGTAAAATTAAATTATATCATCATTATAACACATAAATAATAATGCATTTTATCGTATAAATTAACTCCTTGGTGCGTCTTTTTTGGGGGGGAGGTGTCTACGAGTGTATAATGAAAATTTTTAAAACGATTAGTTGTCCCGTGAATGTCATTGAAAAATGAGTTTCCTCGAAAATGCATTTCCGTTTAATATCGTTTTCGGTATATTAAATGAGCCACCACTTCTCATTCGATGATAGTACGAATCAAAGTAAAACAGTTTTCAGATCCAATAATTACAAGATAAAAAGAACTTTTCATATACCATGTTTTTAAATTTTCTGTTGAATCCTATAAACTTGACAATTCTATGCATTGATAAATAATTTTTTTTAATTTTTTGGATGAATTATCCCATCAGCTTGAAAGAAAATGAAGTTAATTGGCAGTGAACGTGCGTTTAACTTTTCATTTCCGTCCCGGTGGATAGATGGCTGCACCAGTCTACAAAACAAAATTAACTGAAAATAACTGGAAAATTAATTTAATTCTGCTTAAAGATGGCTAAAAGTATCAAAAGAATGCATTGTCATCGTGTTCTGGGCTATTCTAAAAGTTCCAAATGTCTAGCTAGTCGGGAAGTTAGTTAAAAATCGATTGCAAGATTTGAACTGGACAAACACACAAACACACAAACAAACAAGAAAGCGACTAAAAAAATGTTGCACTCAACTCAATTTAGGTCTATTTAGGAAGATACGTTTTATGGGTCATCGACATTCCTCTCTGAGAATTTATGATATCTCATAAAAGTTTTTCTATCACTGTTAGTATTCTTTCTGATTGGTTAATTTTTTCATCGGTGGATTTTTGACTGTTTGTTATTTCCATGGTTTTTCATACTAGTGAAAAACATGGATTAGAAAAATCTGGAAATATGTTTATCTGTTTTGTCTTGAAGATTACCATGTGATTTTAGTTAGATGCAGTAAATTCTCTAGCGCTTTTGTAGAGATTCAGAAATTTCAGAATGTCAGTTAAGAATTATTTATGGGGCTCCATTAAATGAAAGCTTAGAAAACAAAGAGATGAACAGTAAAAAAAAATTGGCTGGATCTATTTCAAAATATTTTGAAAGTACTAGTGCATCATCCTCATCGTTAACGAAGGATAACGGTGACAGCAACGTTCATTCTAATGTTTCCCAGGTTGGCTCTGTCCCCTGTGATAATCCCACATCTGAAATTTTTGTGCAGAATGACAATAAAAATATTGATGAAGATCATATTTGTTATGAAGGAGATCCTGCATTATGGTTGAAAACAGATGAAAAAATGATTGACTTCTTTCTTTCTAAGCCTCCAAATCAAAATTTACACATTCTGCCAGAGACTGAGAGGCAATTTGGCAATGTTAAAAGAAAATTGACCGAAGGACATTTTTACCGCATAAATCAAAACTCTGGAAAAGTTCTCCGAGAGTGGTTGGTTTTGTCACCATCAACAAAAAAATTATATTGTTGGGTGTGCAAATTGATGATGAAAAACGGTTCTTCAAATCGGTTGATAACTGGCTTTCATGACTGGAAGCATGCGTCTACAAAACTCTCTGAGAATGAAAACTCCATTCATCATAGACAAGCTGTTCTTTAGACGTCACAACGCATGGATGTGGCCTATAGAATTGACTCGTCATCGATGGATCAGTATAATGAAGAGTGAAATTACTGGAAAGCTGTTCTAAAAAGAGTTGTTGCTGTTGTAAAGTTTTTATCACAGCGTGGTTTGCCATTTTTGGGCAGCAATGAGAAATTGGTTTTAAGTAAAATAGTGATTTCTTAGGATGTATGGAGCTTATAGTTCAATTTGATTCATTTTTAACTAGCCATCTTGAAAAATATGGAAATCCGGGATCAGGCAAAGTGATTTATTTATCATCAACTATTATTATAACAATAATGCCAAAAAGGGTATTAAAGCATATTGTTAGTGAAGTTTTAACGTCCAAGTACTTTTCAATAATTGTCGATTCAACACCATATTGATCAGTTATGCTTTATTTCACGGTATGGGAAACTAGTGGAACGTGTTTTGAAATTGTTTCCAATCCATAGCCATAGGTTTGGCTGAAATGGTACTAATAAATCTTAAAGAAATGGGTATCGACATTCAAGACTGTTGTGGCCAAAGCTGCGAATATGTCAGAAAAGTATTCTGGCCTTCAAGCCCGAATAAAAGCAATAAATCCACTGGCCGAGTTTGTACCCTGTTCAGCACATTCTTTAAATTTAGTTGATGCCAATGCAGTACAGTCCTGTAGTACCGTTCTAAGGTTTTCTTTTTCCTTGGTACAGACTATTTATAATTTCTTTTCAGTTTCCACAAATCGTTGGCAGAAACTGAAAGAACAAATAGAAAATGATGATGGAAACTTTTTAATAAAATCCTGCTGCCCTACACTATGGAGTGCCGATGCTTCAGCAGTCAAGTCTTTGAGGGAAAATTATACCAGTTTAATACATGTTCTGGATATGTTATCCTCTAGTCAGGAAGAAAATGCTTCCACGAAATCAGAAGCTGCAGCTTTATGTAAAAAAAATGAAATAATTCGAAACAGCATCGAATATAATCGTATGGGATACAGTGTTACAACGACTAAATCAAACAAGTATTGAGCTTCAAAAAGTAAATCTCAATTTATCTGAAGTAGGCCCTTTATACCAATCATTGATTGGTTTTACACAAACCGTCCGCGACAATTTTATTGTATATGAAAAACTAGCAGAGGAACTATGTGGTGAAAATCACATTTAAGAAAACTTTCGAAAAAAGAAAATGCCACTGAGTAAAGATCTTTGTGCACTTAATGCACCTGAAGTGCAATTAACAGCACGAGAACAATATATATCAATGTGCCACTATGCTTTGTGTGACTCTCTAATTTCGCATCTTTCTGAACGGAAAGAGGGCGTAACTCAAAAATTTGCTCATTTAATCAATGTAAAATGCTCTTCAAATCTACTTGAAGAATTAGCCTTTTTAGAAAAATGCTATGCATCTGACTTTTCTATGCAGACACTTTTTCTGATTAATTGCTACAATTTTCATCATTAATACAAGAGAATGATACTTTGATGCATATGTTAAACAAAGCTAGGCAATTTGAAGAAACATTTCAAAATGTTGAAACTGCTTTAAGAATTTTTTTAGTATACCCGTGTCAAACTGTTCAGGAGAAAGGTCGTTTTCTGTTTTGAAAATGATAAAATCGGCAGTTCGAAACAGTCTTCTGCAAGAAAAACTTTCATCACTTGCTTTATTATAATTGAATCAGAAATAACAGTGAAACTTGAGTTTGATGTTATTCATGATTTTGTAAATTTAAAAATGCGTAAGAAAATATATATTTAGATAGTTATGTTGTTTCATTTTTTTTTAAATTTTTTTTTTATTTTATTTTTATTTTATTTTTTTTTTGGGGGGGGGGGGAGTAAGTATAGTTTTATCAAAAATTTATAGCCACATTAATGTCGTTGAAAGTATAACGATGGAAACAGCCAAAGATTATGACCTATCTAATTATAAAAGTTTTGATTTTATTTGACTACTCTTGCAAGAGATATTTCCATTAATTTTAACAATATTAGATCATTTTTTTAGCAACATGAAGGCTCAAAATGATTCAAATACTGATCATTTGATTGTTATCATCACTTTCAAAGTTTGTTTATAGATGTTTTTCAAATTCAGTTGCAAAATCAAGTCCGTATAGAGAGTATAGGATTATAGATATTGCTCTCCACAAACAAAAAAGGTGTAATGTGATGTGAAAAGAGGAAAAAGGTGTCTTTATATTTAAAAAAGCCTCTCTTCCAGTCTGCACTTTGCATCCTCTACCATCACTTTCGGAAAAACAATTCTGGCTATGAGCTTGACTTCGACTGGAAATCTGGTCCTAGAGGGCACGTGTTTCCCCCCCCCCTTGATCTGTCCTTCGAGGGGACCCCCAAAGTCTGCTTTGTCCAGGGCCCCATTGGCTCAAAGTCGGGCCCTCGGGCCATCAGTTCTCATGCGATGGTAGTACGATTCAAAGTAAATCAGTTTTAAAATCCTAAAAATGTTGCACCCATCTCAATTTGGGTCGATATAAGAAGATACGTTTTATGGGTCATCGACATTCCTCTCTGAAGATTTATGATATCTCATAAAAGTTTTTCTATCACTGTCAGCATTTCGAATTCATCTTTTCTTTTTTTTACTTACAGGGCGATTTCAAGCTTTGGAAGTTGAAAACTTCATCGGTGGTAAGTTTCTCTCTTTAGAGTTTGTTTGAAATTGTAAAATCAAAGTGCTATTCTATATGTAGAGTGACACTTTTCTGTGGCGGCCGTTGGGAGGGTTGGCTGTCGGAAAGATGTTTCTTTCATAACATTGGCTCTATAGAGTGTATTGATTCGGTTCAGAACAACAGAGGGTCGGATAGAGAATCACTGTATGTATCTATTTCTCTATACATACAAACATTGATTATTTAAAATGACATGTATACTACCATTGAGTGATAACAAATTTATCTAAAAACTCCCTTTAAGTGAGGTCCATTTCAATGAAACTTTGTGTCAAAAAGTCTAAAAAATGATACGGTTGATGAGAGAGGTTTTCATCTCCGTTGTAGTATTGAACCCCAAACAAATAAATGAACAGAGCGATCCATCCAAAGCTATTGGGTAACCCCTCCAATGTGTTGTAGGACGCAACAGCTCATTGAAATGACGGCTCGTCATTCCACTAAGGAAGACAATAACGAAAGACAAGAAATTTCACACTACTGTTAACTCCTGTTGACATGGCGTATTAGTATGCCCTGAACACAGCCATTTCTGTTGGGTCGCCATGCCAAACGAGAAACGTTTTTCAAAAAATGAAAGCAAATGTTTTCCAGTTGTTCCGATAATAGTGATCAAAATATTTGTTCAAAGAAAAGTGATCCAAAATAATGCTTTTCCCTTGGATACAAATATTGTGAAAGCTGTTCAAATTCTTTTCGACTCACCAGAAAACAAAACACGTATCGAAAGACTAGTTTGGCTTTCTCAATGAAGGAATCTATTTAATACAGAAAAAAAAAGTTAAAGCTTCGTTTATTTTCGACTTCATGCGAACACTTAGCCGAACAAACAGCTATCCTATAATTACATCGCATGTTGAAATTCTCAAAATGTGCTAACTTGGGGCTCAAAATGAAGTACTATTCTGCCAAAATCTCCCCCCCCCCCTAATTCTGGGATGTTGCAAACGAGTCTGTCACTAGTGCGATGGGGAGTATCATAAGGATCAAATATGTGCTCTCAACATTAAGTGGAATATACTTCATATATATTCCATTATGCCATTCCATTTTGTTTTCGACATTACAAATAATTATCCTATTAAAGTCGCATCATATAGTAGGAATTGCATTTCCCCTTTGCGGGAAATGGATCGAATCCGATTCATTTTCTGTATCTGTT
Source organism: Dolomedes plantarius (assembly GCA_907164885.2). Taxonomy (NCBI): domain Eukaryota; kingdom Metazoa; phylum Arthropoda; class Arachnida; order Araneae; family Dolomedidae; genus Dolomedes; species Dolomedes plantarius. The sequence goes on along the minus strand of OU015495.1, from coordinate 18,392,955 downwards.
TTCAAATGAGGTTATATCAAGTTGTTTCCCGTTTGAAAATCACTACGAGCAAACACCTTTTGAGGAGTAAAAACAATTTTTTTTTTTGGTGTGTGTGTGTGTGTGTGTGTGTGTGTGCTAGCTACGCTATTTAGTTTGATTTCGGGATTCAATGGAAGGTCCTGTTCCCACCGAGTCAGCATTGACATACTATTTTAAACCAGTCACAGACGTTTAACAATTAACCTGTTTGGAGCTTTGTAATGGGTTCGATGCGAGTCACGCTGGCGCAATGGGAAAACGACATTGAATCCGTTGGCGCTGAGAAGAGGCTGACAGTAAGAAGAACTTATTAATAAATGATCGCCATTCTTGAAATTGGTTCAACGTTAGGTAATGACACTCACCCAAAAATCTCTAAACGGAAAAGCAACACGTGGCACCTAGCAAACGAATGACTGCCGTCCTATGCAGTGTGTTTTTATTGTCATTTTTACTGTGATTCATTGTGAATTTCCTGTGCGCTTAAACTGACGGTAATTCTTTTTACAGACCTCGAGAGTGCATCTATTTAGCTTCCCATTCATACGTTTATCACTCACCACATCCCATTAGAATCCAGTATGGCGACGACGCTCGTATTAGTGGTATTCCCAGCTTTTAAATCAGAATAATAACGCTTTTAATAAAATTCACTCTTTCCGTTTTTACGTCATCCAATAAAATTTTCCCCTACAGGCTATTTCTCAAATTTCAAGGTTTTAAAAAGTACTTGTATCATTTTGTTTAATACAAAAGAAAACGATGTACAAATAAGGCATCGTGGACAACTGAAAGCAGCACTGATGGTAGTGGCTTCTGACACATGAGTGATTCGACATTCCATTTAGTACGATCGGGGCTGTTACTTCGAGCACCAAGTGTGTTTTCACAGAAGAACGAGGGGGTGAAATTGAAAAGCATATTTGACTTTTAGCAAAAATATTATTTGGAATGACATCTCTAGCTTTTCAATATGCTGAAAGAAATAGCATTAAAAACAACCTTTTAAGAGAAAAAAGACTGGTTGTATGGATTTTTGAGACGACATCCCAAGTCGTCGAAGAAGCAACGAGCTTGAATAGGGTGTTGGCCATCCACAAAGGCGCTCATTTTATCCTCTTGCGTCCCGAAAAAATACTTTCCATCCTCATAGCTCATGCTTCAGTGCAGACTAATCGAGAATCCCTTCCAAGCCTTTGTCGTGATGTTCCGTCACTCATACTGGAATATTTTCTCGGGGGAGCAACTAGCGTCTAGAGGCTGCTTCTGTCGACAAAAAGTCGCTCCTGTAGGGGGAAACTCTTGTACCTATGGCCATCGTGTACCTAGGGCCACTATGCTTTATTTAAATAATTATTATTTTACAGCATTTTTACTCATTGGAGTGAGTGACAACAATGTTTCAAATCATAACAGCCATTTTTAATGAAAGCAAGAAGAATCTATAGTTAAATAGAAAAGAAAGTCTTGATTGGATGATCAAAACTAAATTTTTTCACTTCAGTTTGAAGTCTTATTTTGTGAAAGTAAGTGCAAACTTATGTTTTAATGTATAGCAGATAGTTTTTGTAATCATTAAAGGAAAAAAATGATATAAAAGCAAAGTTTGGTTTCAGTTCAAAATGGCTATGGAAGCCATTTTGCCCAAAACAACATCTTGTACCTAGGGCCATAATCTTGTCTTGTACCTAGGGCCATGTCCTCTGGTAGAAAAGAGGTGGACGAAAACTTGGCAAGTGTATAATTCTCACTGATACCCCCGAGAAAAATGAAATTCAAGCACAAATATTGAAAAAAGTAATTGTTTAAAAAAAAGTTACGAAATATGTGTTTGAAACATTTCTTCCTTACGAATTAACATTACGAATTAACATTTCTTCCTTACGAAGATTTTAGAAGTTGTGCATGAAAGAAATAATGCATACAAATTGTTTTTTTTTTATTGCAAACAACAATTTCAGTTTTTGAAAATAACTGGCACTAGGTACGATAGTGTTATTGTACCTAGGGCCATTTGTAATTTTTTTTTAATTTTCAATATCATTTATAAAAAAAATTTTCTACATTCGATGTGATTTTTATTTAAAGAGAATAAAGCGCGTAATGTATACGAACTATTTTTATTATTGTAAGTTAGTTATAAGTAAAGATACTGCCATTTGAAAATAGCCGGCCCTAGGTACAAGAGTTTCCCCTACCTTTGTGATGCGGAAGCGAGCGCCTCTTTAGGACTTAACAACAGCAACATAATTTAATAGTATTTCAGGCACGTAAATAAAATAAAATCCCGTTCGATAATATCATTGAAGAAAAGCCTCCGAATAATTTCGTGAGATATTTTTGGTGGCAACTAGCTTCTTCAAAATATCTTTTAAAAAAATACTGATGAAATGATATTTTGTTTCCTTTAATCTGAGAACTACTTTTCTAATGTTTGTTTTTCCTTTTGCTAGAGGATGACTTGATCAAAGGATACACGACAGGTAATTTATTTTCTCTTTGTGCTAGTAAATGTCACTTGTTTTCTTTCAAAGATGCCAAACCGAGGCTTAGGTTATGCTTTCAAAGTGTACATTTTATATTATGACAATGCCTATACTTGTTTGTTTGGTAAAACTGTTTGACACCTTATGTCGTATCAGATAAAGAAATAAAAATGTCATTTTTTTTCTTTTTCAAAAGGACATCCATTGACTATCCGCGACCCACTGGTCTCCACCGATCCGTTGTGCGTTTGGCATAGAACTGTGGCGCACCTTTTTTTTTAAAAAAAAGGGTACCTGTATTAGAAATAGACTACTGGCATTTTTTTATTTAATTTTTTAAAAAGCCTAAAAATGTTAACGGATAGTAAAGAAATTTGAATAGAACGTGTTAGGTCATAAAAATCATTTCTAATTCATTCTTTATGGTTGCACGTCTACTGTTTCTTTTCTGATTATTCCAGCGCTGTTAAAAATTTTCAGTTTTCGGCTGCAGTGACAAGTAGAATTCTTGGAAACCCGACGACGTTTTCAGCATTCAATTCAGGAAAGAATATAGGCGCTGTGGTGTCGTAGTAGGTTAAACTCTGGGGCTTTTATTTTAAATTACTAAATTCGAGACCAAGAAAGACAGTCCTAATTGTAAATGATAAGGCCAACTTTAAAACAAAAACTTCACAAAAATTTAATAACAAAGAAAATTAACATTAAAACAAGTACAACATAATTAAATGAATTTTAACTTAACCAGATTTAACAGCACGCTCCGAGACCCGGATAGCCTCTACAAAGGAGCTAAGAAAACACGTCTGGTCGTTACAAGGGGGATCTCCTGAAAATAACAGTCTCGCATATTTACTCTGCTTGAAGTCTTCTTAGAAATTCCTCAGAAGGCGACTGTTTTCCAGAGCGGGTGACAGTTCTTCTTAACGACGAACATTTCGGCAAACTTTATTGCGCTATAGTGTCAAACTCGCATTGATCTATTTCTAAGAAAGACAGTTTTACGAGGCAATGGGAGACTCTTCTGTTTTTCAATACAGATATTCCCACATCTTGCTCAGGAAACCGATATCCTGGGTTTAACTTTCAGGCCGAAAACCCTGGCGGCATTTGCTGGTATCTTTTTTTTTTTTAATCCGCTCGGAATCTACACACGTGTTCAAAACGATGGGAACTGGAAAATGGTATTCCGATAAACACGCAGCTGTGCTCGTGTACCCTGTGAGGGCTTGGATGAAAATAACCCTTTACTTTCATTACGCTAGAGCGCTTATTTCTGTGTATTTTTACGAATTTTCTCAATTATTGGATTAAACTATTTGATTATTTATACTTATTTTCGTATAATAATCAAAACGACAGAACAGCTGCGATTGCTTCTATTACGATACACAGCAGATAGTATACTCTTTAAAATCTAATAATTAAAATTGTGAGTCCTACGATCTTGCTCCCTTCCTTGTTCCTTCACAGCGAACTGTCTTTTTCTACTCTTTTAAACGTTAATCGGGACCAATCAGTGTCCCAGCCCATGTCAGCTTCTTTACCGTGATATTTGCATAACCGACCTGAATGAATAAGGCCGCCAGGGTTGTTTTGTAGATGCGCTACTTGCCCAGTGACGCACGATTATCGATTGCCTGACGTCATACACTATGTTCATTTAGAATGGGCTCCAACACTATTCATATATTTTCGTTATTCGTTGAAATGTTGGTATTTTTATTCTGTCTCATGTTGGCTCCTCACCTATGGAGCAGGCCCTGCACATGATTAGCATAAAACTATCCGTACGAAGGATTGACATTGTGCGTTGAACCCGAGCCTCGGGTACAGGGAAACACTTTGCAATGAAATTTGACAGATTTGATAGAGATATATGAAATATATTATTGTTATCATATTTTTTTTTGGGGGGGGCTATCCAAATAAATGCAGTTTTAGCTATCCAATTAAAAGTTGTTGTTTTTTGTGGGGGAGGGGGGGCTATCCAATTAAATGTTTTCTTGTTTTGGCTATCCAATTGAATGTTTCTTTTTTTGGTTATCCAATTAAATGTTTTCTTGTTTTGGCTATCCAATTGAATGTTTTCTTTTCTGGGCTATCCAATTAAATGTTTCTATTTTTGGTTATCCAATTAAATGTTTCTATTTTTGGTTATCCAATTAAATGTTTTCTTGTTTTGGCTATCCAGTTGAATGTTTTCTTTTCTGGGCTATCCAATTAAATATTTCTATTTTTGGTTATCCAATTAAATGTTTTCTTGTTTTGGCTATCCAATTGAATGTTTTCTTTTCTTGGCTATCCAATTAAATGTTTCTCTTTTTGGTTATCCAATTAAATGTTTTCTTGTTTTGGCTATCCAATTGAATGTTTTCTTTTCTTGGCTATCCAATTAAATGTTTCTTTTTTTGGTTATCCAATTAAATATTTTCTTTTTTTGGCTATCCAGTTAAATGTATTTTTGGGGTTATCCATTTAAAAGTTTTTTGGGGGCTATCCTATTAATTTTTTTTTTTTGGAGGGGGGGCTATTCAATTAAATATTTTCTTTTTTGGGGGGTATCCAATTAAATATTTTCATTTTTTTGGCTATCAAATTAAATGTTTTTTTTTCTCTTTTCAGTTGTGGAGCCCGACATCTGCACGTACAAAAAACGATGAGCAGAGAAATTCTTTTTGATATCACAAATTATTTTTGGCAAGAAAATTCTTTCAACTGTGCATACCATTGTACATACTGAATGTTCTATATTGTTGTTCGAAGTTTTTAAGCTGACATTCAAAACATTGTTTGATAGGATGTGACTATTTAAATTGTGAATAAAATCATGGATTTTCGACGACTGCCTGTTTGCTTCCCATTGGTACAGTAATGCACCGGTTCATGGTGCCAAATGGCTGCTGAGAAGGCGTTTACTATTGACACACGACGTCCAAAGGCGTGTAGAGGGGACGTTGAATGACAGACAACGTTCTTTTGGAATGCATCTTGTCGAGACACAGCATTCATTTTGTAATGAAAGTACATGTATCAACAAAAATTATACGAATATCCTCTAGACATTTTAGCGCGTCCATATTACACCAGAAATTCCCCTTATTTTTAAATAATAATTTGAAAACCTGCTCCTTTTATTGGCGGTGTCGAAAAACCAACTTGTAAGACGCTCATAATGTGTTACCAGAAAAGACTCCCACCTGTCGTCTCGTTTACATGGATTCTGAAGAAATGCGTCCCAAAGACCAGATCAAAAGCACACGCAGCTTTATTTTACGCCTAAGCGACATTTGGGGCCGAAATAAGTTGGGTTTCACTTAGTTAAATACAAAAAAAAAAAGACATTCCAATCTTTTTATAAATTTCTCACAATCAGAACAATATAAATCCAAAAAATTTTTGCTTTAATATTATTCAAGCTTACTTTTATGAGAGCCTCTGCATATACATTTTTATTGCGTCATTATAATTATTATATAATACTAGTATATAACCCCCGTCAAAAATGACGGAATGTTGATCAGCGTTTCATGAGGTGATTCATCATTTTCTTCGGGCATTGCTGAAAAGTGTACTTAAACAGCAGTAAACAACAAAACAAAGCTAAACTAAATCAAAACTATACCAAAACTGTTTCAAAAGTGAATGACTCACCACACAGCAGGCATTGCTGAAAACGATACTTAAACAGCAGTAAACAACAATAAAATAAAACAAAAATAAAACGTGAAACACAATTTAATTAACATTAAAATTATACATTAAAAATGTAGTTATTTAAAGGGAATATGAAAAACCATGGAGTAGAATGAATTCGAAATTCAAGTGAATGACTTAATTGAATAAATGATTCTTTTCAATGGATATTTTACTTTGAAGATATTACAAAAACTAAACGGTTTTGAGCTAGGGTGTTCACTTGAAATTTTCATATTTTTTAAAGGGCTTTCAAAATATGTAACTTTTGTGGTATTATTTTTCAAGAAAAGTTTCAGAAAATGGCGTCGCAATGTTAAGATGTTCCCGACTTGGTCCGTCCCGGAATGGTTACCTACACTTTTTCTACTCTAAGCTTCTATATAAGTAAAGATAAGGCTACTCGGTGGCTGTGCGAATAAGATTTTATAGCGAGGTGGGTGGATTCATTGGTTGCTTATTCGTCAACTAACAAGGGTGCCCGAAGGATAATACAGAACACCTTTTGACACGGTGAGGCATGACACAACCGTGATATATTCAAAACGCACTCGTAAACAATATTAAAAGTGAAAAACTCGCATTCCAAAACCTCTTTGGTGGTGGACGACGCATCGAGGGCCAGTTTTTAAACAAACGATACAGTGCGTGTCATAAACAATGCGTCCGAACTAAATCTTTACCTCGTGGATCGATTTTGGTTAAGTAGGAAGGGAGAATCCCCACCCTCTAAAAATAATGAAGCGCTCATGAGTATGTCGTGCTCGAAAAATAAGCGCAAATTTGCTACAAGGTATAAGAGTGCCCGATGTAGCTCTTTATCTTTCTATGCCGTTCCAATCATTATGTGGGCGTTAGGTGCCAGTTCTAAGAATTACGGAGGAGAATTGTATGATTTTGCCTTCAATAGAAAATTTGAGGAGCTAAACTTATCGGGTTGATTTGGGGGAGTGGGAGTTAAAACGGATCAACATATTTTGGTCAAAATTCGTTTTATCTGCCAGTTTCATTCATTTTGACTTCATTGAAAACAACGATAAATCTTTGACGACTGGAGCTCAATAATACTAATACTTTTAATTGACATTGTACATTTAAGCCTGGTTACACTTCAGTTTTGTACATAATCACGATAGGACGCCACTGACCGCGAAAATTTCGTCGCCATTTGAAACGACAGTTTGAATTCTTTAGACGCAATGCGAACGATATTTTTTTTTTTTTTTTTAAAAAATCAGTTATGCTGATCAAATCAGTCATTTGGTCGACATTCCTGAAACGAATAAGATAGCATCCAAATCGGCAATGGTTAGAAAAACGGGGCGAATTCAGCCAACTTCAAGGGGGTTGGGGTTGGCAGACCACCTTAAAATGTTCAAAAAACTCAATTTTTTTACTATGACTTAATTGTGAAGAATACAATGTAAGGAATCTTTTTAAAAAATGAAGTCGGTACTACAATTAGAACCGATTTTATGGCCAAATGTATCAAGCTATTAAAATAGGCAGTAAAGTAATTTATAGAAACTTTAACTGGCTAAAATCTGTTATTTTCAAACTTGTGCGCAGTATTTCTTCAAAACTAATGGTCACAAACTGCTAAAATTTTGCATACATGTATATCTAGTATATTTATACAATTTCTACTTAAATTTAGGTAAGTACATATTACTAATTTTTTTACAGCAATTTTGGGTGTAAACATTTTATGATATTTCTTGTACATTAAAATACATTTGCCTGAAATAAATAATTGTATGTGAAATGCGGTAATTATTTTAGGTGCAGATTAAAGTATAACCTATGGATAGAATATGTACAAATAATTTAATAGACATCTCTTATGGCTTTTAAAAAAATCTGCACGCAATGCTTTGACCTAAGATTCATTTTTCATAAAACATTAATTTTTTTACACAAAATAATTTCTAATAATCTCCTAGCAATTATGCTTTTGTTTTCTATCTAATAGACAAAGCTTTGTACAATTCGCCCTAAAAGTTGGTTTAAATTAATTACAAATGAACTGTTTGACAATACATTAAGCTTGGTGGTAACATCGGTGTATTTTTGCGAGTGCAAAGGCGAATCCAGAGGATGTCCATTAACTCAATTTGTTCCGAGTTAGCGGACCAAGTGTAGCACTCATGGCGTTCCTCGTGTCTCGAGTTGTACATGCCCCAGTCCAAAGGTCAACGACTGGCTCGAAGGTCATTATAAAAAAAATCGATGTGCACGATTTCGAACATCACGTCAGAGCGGCACGACACGGCGCGTGGGCAGCATTCGAAATCGGCAACGGACGGGACGATTTCCACTTTTCGGAATGGATCACACTTACTTAAACGGAGTTTTACGAATATTTAGAAATTGCAAATAAAGTGCTTAAAATTCGGTCCTAACAAAACGTTTTACTTTCCTACACACATAACACCATCGAAGTACAATCCTAGTGCTAACGAACTAGAGCGCGACTCCGCGATGCTACTTGCGAATATTTCAGCGCAGTAGCGCTATCTATCCAATTTTGCACGGAAATGTCAAACGACCTTCTCTATTTATTATAAGATAGCATTTGAGCCATCGGAAACACAATCCTGACAACTCGCTCTGTTTCAGTTTGTCAATCAATCAATGCAAAACGTATTCCCATGATATGTATTCTGTATCGGGAAGCGTGAAGAATTAGAGCCATCGGAAACACAATCCTGACAACTCGCTCTGTTTCAGTTTGTCAATCAATCAATGCAAAACGTATTCCCACGATATGGATTCTGTATCGGGAAGCGTGAAGCATTAGAGCCATCGGAAACACAATCTTGACAACTCGCTGTTTCAGTTTGTCAATCAATCAATGCAAAACGTATTCCCACGATATGGATTCTGATCGGGAAGCGTGAAGCATTAGAGCCATCGAAAACACAATCCTGACAACTCGCTCTGTTTCAGTTTGTCAATCAATCAATGCAAAACGTATTCCCATGATATGTATTCTGTATCGGGAAGCGTGAAGAATTAGAGCCATCGGAAACACAATCCTGACAACTCGCTCTGTTTCAGTTTGTCAATCAATCAATGCAAAACGTATTCCCACGATATGGATTCTGTATCGGGAAGCGTGAACACTCTACTGGGGATCTCCACTTTCCAAAATTTGCAGATTCACTCAAATCGGTTCTTTAGAACCAGAATTGCAAACTCCCGAACTTTTAAATACAACAAAGTGCAGGAAACGCCAAGATCTGCCGATTGTTTCAATCCGGTCTTAACTCCGGATCTAAGGCACCGAAACTCTAGAGACTTGACTTTCTACTATTCTGGCGATCTCTCTTTCCAAAATATGCAGTTTCATTCAAGTCGGCTCTTTAGAACCGGAGTTACACAATCCCGAATTTTTAAATGCATCAAAGTGCTGGGAACGCCTTGATCTGTCGATTCAACATAAATACGCATGTAACTCCGGAACTAAGGCACCGATCCGTTAGCAACCGGATGCGTAATGTTGGTGGGGAGGTCTTCTCTCCAAAATGTCCAGTTTCATTCGGATCAGATCATTAGATCCGGAGTTGCACACTGCCGGACTTTCCGCAATGTTAGCCTGTGGGGAAACTATCACAGTGATTGGAGTATGGATCAATGGGCGACCGTTCTCTTCACTGATGAGTCCCGGTTCAGCCTAAACACCGATTCTCGCCGTACGTTCATATGGAGAGACCAAGGGACCCGCTACCTACCCTCCAATGTCTGCGAAATCAACCATTATGGCGGAGGAGGTTTAATGGTCTGGGCAGGCATCATGTTGGATGGCCGCACACCTCTCCATGTCTTTGAAAGAGGCACTGTGACTGGTGTAAGGTATAGGGATGAGGTCTTGGAGGCCTATATTCGCCTTTTCAGGGGTGCAGTTGGCCCTGAGTTCATTTTAACGCGAGGCCACATAGAGCTCTTCTGGTCGACGAATTTCTAGAGTGAGGATATTCACCGGATGGATTGGCTAGCCAGATCTCCAAACCTTAACCCTATAGAGCAGGCGTCAGCAACCAATGACACGCGTGCCAGGCTTGGCACGCGGTGGAGTTCTTAATGGCACTCTACACTATTCTACATTGGAAATAAACTCAGCATTTTCATTTACGTACACTAGCAGTAAAAGTATAGTCACACGGACACCCCTCGTAAATTGAGTGGGTCCGTTCCAAGTGCGTTCTGTTCGGCGCATCGGTATACTAATGTAATGACAGAATACTAATTTGACGTTGTGACAATTTGTAACATAGCTTATACTAATTCTCATATTGCTATATGGTATGTAACAAAGTTCAGTTTTTTTTTAAAGTTTTGTGTGAAGACTTGTATTTTATTGCTTTAATTTTTGTTATAATTCATCCATGTTTCATCAAATGGAGAATAAGAAAGAAAAACTTGATGTTCGCGGTTTTCAAGACTCTTGGACGTATGAATATGGATTTATACAACAAAAGGATCGTGGTGTATGTGTGATATGTCGCGGAAGCGTCGTATGCTGCACGTCAAGTGTACAAAGACATTTTCCAAACCAAACATCAGTCCACTTTTAATAATAGCGATGAGAAATGTGAAGCTATAAAGGGAGCTGTTTCAGGTTATAAGAAACGAGTAACTTTTTTTGTGGAATAACTGGAACGAAGCCTAAAGCGACAGAATGCAGCTTCGCAATTGCTCATTGCATAGCTGCCAAAGGCAAGCCCTTTACAGATGGGGAATATATAAAGGAAATCTTTATAAAAAGGGCTGAAAAGTTGTTCAGCGATTTACCTAACAAACAAACAATATTATCCCGAATTCGAGAAATACCAGCTTCTGCGAGAACAATTGAAAGAAGAATAACTGCAATGGCAGAAAATGTAACAACAAAACATAATTCTGGATTAGAAGAAACTGTTGCATTTAGCGTCGCTGTTGATGAAAGCACCTATATAAATGATGTTGCGCGGCTTGCAGTAATTGCACGGTATTGTGATAAAGATCAAGTTTATGAAGAATTGTGCAGCTTGATTCCTCTGTCTGGGACAACTAAGGGGCAGGATATTCTTTCTTCATTCATTAACTATTTTGACAGCAAAAACATAATTATAGAAAAAAATATTTTGTGTAACTACTGATGTCGTACCTGCAATGGTGGGCAAGGATAGAGGATTTGTCAAACTTCTTGAAAATCATATTGGACATAAAATATTGAACTTCCATTGTATAATACATCAGGAAAGTTTAGTTGCCAAAATTTCGTCACAGCGCTTATTCCTGTAATGAAGACTGTTGTTAAAATAGTTAATTTCATAGTGTCTCGTTCTTCATTGACACACAGGCAATTTAAATCTCTTTTAGAAGAAATGGAATGTGAATATGTGGACCTCCCCTTATGCAGCCATGTCCGTTGGCTTAGTCGAGGTAATGTCTTGAATAAGTTTGTGTTGTGTCTGGAACACATTCAAGTTTTTCTTAATGATAAGGAACAACATTTCCCCGAATTGAACGATAAAGAATGATTATGCAAATTGATGTTTCTGACTGATATAACTAAACATCTCAATGAACTTAAGAACTAAACTTAAGATTGCAAGGAAAGCGCCAAACTGTGCTCGAATTTTTTTAATATTGGAAAGGATTTGATACAAAATTAAATATATTTTTATGTGATATTAATACTAGTACCTACAAATACTTCCCAAATGTTAAAGCGCTTGCAAATAAATCGACCAAAGACAAAGATGAACTTAAAACCTACGTCGAAGCACTTAAAGAATTTTCCAAAACATGCAAAGACTTTGAAGCTCATATGCTTATGTTTTCCTTCCTCATAAAACCAGATTTAATAGAGCCACTAATGATCCCGTTTGATCTTTCAATTTTTGAGTGGATGGAAGTTTATAATTTTGAAATGGAACTTATCGAACTAACATCTTCAGAGTTATGGAAAGAAAAATTTATGAAATTACAAAAAAATCTGGAAGATGACTCTAAGGAAAAATCGACTGCTATATTAAATTGTTGGATGTCATTGTCGGAAAGATTTAATTGATTAAAGAAAATTGCAAGTGCTCTGCTTTCCGCTTTTGGTTTTACATATCCCTGTGAACAAATTTTTTCTCACATGAAACATACACTGCTGGCCACCCAAATTGCAACACCAAGAAAGACAAGAGATATCACAACAAAATTTATTTTGTAGATAACATGTTGACCAAGTATCAAATGATTAAATTTATAGACTTCTGTGAAGTGTGGTTCCTGCCAAAATCAGTAGCCAGAGTAGCCGCCATTGTTGGAGATCACCGCTGCCACACGCCTCAGCATTGATTCAAAGAGACTTTGGATGAGTTGTTGGGGTACAGCAGACCAAGCAGCTTCCACACATTGCCAAAGTTGATCTGCTGTGGCAGCTGGGGATGGAATCTGGGTCAATCGTAGAGCAACCATGGACCACATGTTTTCTATCGGCGAAAGTTCCGGAGAGCGAGGCGGCCAGGGAAGCAATTCAATCTGGCGATTGACGAAGAACCGTTGAACAATGCGTGCCACGTGTGGTCGCGCATTATCCTGTTGAAATATGGCTGTGGGCAAGCCCTGAAGGTAAGGAAGTACAACTGGCTCCAACACCTCGGAGATGTAGCGCTGGCTGTTTAAAGTACCGGCAATTCGTACTAGAGGTGTGCGAGTGTGATATCCAATACCACCCCATATACCATAATAGCCGGTGCAGGACCAGTGTTGCGGTGCATAACGCAGCTGTTCAGCATCCTCTCTTCACGGTGTCTCCAGACTCGAATGCGACCATCGTGGTGTTGCAGACAGAAGCGTGACTCGTCTGTAAAGACAATTTCATTCCATTCTGCCGTCTACATCCTTCTGTCATCGAACCATTGGCGGCGGAGACGTCTGTGGTTCTGCGTCAAGGGTAGACTAAGCAATGGACGTCTTGCGGACAGACCACTCTGCTGTAAACGGCGTCGAATGGTACGCGCAGACACTGGATGATGCGTTACAGACTGCATGTGCTGTGCTATGGTTCGTGATGTGACTGAGCGATCCGTCACTGCCATGCGCACAATTTGCCTGCCATCACGTGAAGTGGTGCGCTGAGGTGGATGCGATCGAACACGCCGGTCCGTCGTACCCTCCTGCATCCAACGATCACATATCCGCATTACAGTTGTTTGGTTTCGTCCAACACGACTACCGATTTCCCTGAAAGATAATCCACAATCTCGGTAGGCCACTATCCTTCCTCTGTCGAACTCGGATACTTAATCAAAAGATGATCGCTGTTTTCGACGAGGCATAATTGATCGGTTTTTTTGATAAAACCACAAGAAAAACACAATTGCCGAACTTGAAATCGTCGAAATCTCCAAGCCTTAAATAGCGCTTTGAAGTGGCGCCACAGGCGCGCGCGATGTGCGTCTGCGCTGAAATTCTAATCATTTGCATATCTCACCTCCGCTAATGCATGTTGTAAACTTCATGTTATTTGCATGTTTCCTTCAGGGTGTTGCATTTACAGTGGCCAGCAGTGTATTTTGAGTCCACAAAGAAGTTGTTTAACAACTGAACATCCAGAATCTTGTGTGAAATTAAAAGTGACAAATTATACCCCTGATATTGAAATATTAAGTAAAGTGGTGCAGGGACAAGGTTCACATTAAAATTTTTTAATTTGTGTTGGAATTTTCTGTTGTTTATTCTTTTAATAAATTTTTTATCACATTCTTCTCCTCTAGAACTCCATTATATAATTTGATGGAGATATATACACCTATACATCAAGCAGGGCGGTCGACCTGCAACGCCAAGCTAAAAAAAACAAAATAGACGCCAAATGAATAAACGCGCCAAGTACAAAAATACCTCAGATCCGCTACTGCTTATATACTCTGAACCGCTTGCTCCTATTCACGCCATGTTAAAGCAGTTTGCGTAAATTATAAAATTCTGAATGAACCAAGCATCGTACAAAATTAAAACAAAAAGTAGAAGAATCTTATCAGCGAGTACTTTAAATTGAGATAAAAATGGACTTTCCAAGTTAAAAATTAACCGAGATATTGAATTTTTAATTTTCCGTTAAGTTAGGGATTTTGCTAGATTTTACTTCTCGACAAGGAAGATTTCGTCAACATTTTAAAAAGAGCTATAGAGTTTAATATTGAACAAATTCGATTAAGGCTAGGTTTTTTCGATAAGTTATTCGCTAACTTAAAATCTTTTATATGTTTCAGTTATAAAAAATAAATATTTCTATCTTTAATTAGCATAAAACTGCAAAATTAGCATCTCAGGGCGATAGTACGCCAAAATGGCAACCATTACTCAGCAACACCGCTATTTTCCCAACCGTTCAATCATAGAAGAATTGCGATAGTCGTCCAGTGGCTGAGTGGTCAAGACATCAACCTTCCACGTTGCGAGCGCGAGTTCGATTCCCTCAAAAGGCTTCTTTTTCTTCTGGAGAATTTTTAATTATTTTGCATATGTGTGTCCGTATTTGTTTGTTTGTTTTAAATGTCCATAGAAAATACTAAGGATTGAATTCAAATAATAAGGATTAATTATTATTCATATTTCACTTCTTGCTACAACCACGTGGGTTTGCAAATTAGAGAAGTATTAATTTCTCAATAAAATATACATAGACGTACAAAATATACATATGGCAAATGATTAATCTTTTTTTTTATATATATATATATATATATATATATATATTTCTTCTGTCCGTGTATATGTCACAGAACTCCTCCTAAACGGCTGGACTGATTTTTCTGAAATTTTGTGTGTCCGATTAAGATGATTCGAGAATGGTTTAGATTCACAATAAGACACCCCTAGCACCCTAGGGGGGCAGGAAGCACATGTAAAAATAATAAAAAACGGCTGATATCACTGTCGAATCCATAGTTTTCGGGGTCGCTAAGATTAATAGTGACACTCCGTTGTCGTTTAAGTGCAAGTTCAGCCCCCAATTAGCATAGAGGGGGCGAGGGGGGAAGAAGGGGAATATAAAATCTCCAAAATGACCGAGAGTAGTGTCGAATCCATAGTTTTCGGGGTCGTTGAGATTAATAGCGACACTCCCTATATCGTTTAAGTGCAAGTTCAGCCCCCATTAGCATAGGGGGGGGGGCGAGGGGGAAGAAGGGGGAATATAAAATCTCCAAAATGACCGAGAGTAGTGTCGAATCCATAGTTTTCGGGGTCACTGAGAGGAACAGTGGTAATCCCAATGCCGTTTAAGTGAGGGTTCAGCACCCCCCCCATAAACGTTGGAGGGGAGGCGGGGGGGGGAGAAAAAAATGTCCAAAATGACTGAGAATAGTGTCGAATCCATAGTTTTCGGGGTCACTGAGACGAATAGTGACACAACTGATGCCGTTTAGTGCAAGTTCAACCCCCCCATCAGTATTGGGGGAGGAGGGAGAAAGGGGAAAAATGAAATGTCCAAAATGTCCGAGAGTAGTGTCAAATCCATTGTTTTTGGAGTCACTGAGATGAATATAGGAAACTAAAAGTGTTGTTTATAATGAAGTTTTGAGTTAAATAATAGAGTGAATTTGAAATTTTATTTTATCATTTGTATACTGTAAATATACTTTTAAATACCCATAAATAAAATTACTTATATTTTACACTATAGGTAGAATTCATGCCTTTTCCTGTGTAGTAAAAAATTGAGATTAATAAATACCGGGGCAACGCCGGGTAAAATCTAGTCTATATATATAAAAGAGAATGTTTGTGTGTGTGTCCTGTTACGTCTTGGCCCTTTTCGGGGGAAAAGGGGCCACCCAAGCAAAAGCCCATTCCTTTACGAATTCTTCCTGATTCCAAGAAACCATCGTGGATCGCTCCTGCAACGCATTTGTATAATGTATTTACTTTTAAATACCTGTAAATTAAATTACTTAAATTTTATACTATATGTAAAATCCATTCCTTTTCCTGTGCAATAAAAAAAAATTGAGATAAATAAATACCCGTGCAACGCCGGGCAAACAGCTAGTGATGTATAAATAGTATTTAGTACGATATTCCCCATTGTGTTTATAAAGATTGACTAGAATAGAAAAATGCCACCCAAATTACAATTAAAACGATAAAACAACTGGCCTTATTACAGAGATTCGAAAAAACAAAAAAGTTCTCCAATTAAGTTTACAAAGTGACACATTTGTAACTGATGATGAGACCCTAGGTATCAAGCAATTGTTTGCCTACAAAAAAAGCCCAGTTTGTGAATGGTTATTTACCTATTTCAAAAAAATAACTGATATCCACTAAAAAAACTTTTAAAAAGTAAAAAAACGCCAAGCTTCAAAATAAAAGTTATGACTAAAAAATGGTGTGATATCAAATATCCAAGCTTATTAAGTTCTGGTACTTAATTTCCTAATCACGAATTTTTCACATCTAAGTGAAGTGGTTAAGCATGACTTGTTGATAGAAACCCTTCTTCCCTAGACCAAACTCATCATAACCTGTTTCTGAAAACTTAAGTTTTAAATATTTATACATACCAGGCTTGGCGGCAGTCTTAAAAATAAAATCATTAAAATAACAGAAAGCCCCCCCCCCCAAAAAAAAAAAAAAAATAGTTAATGTGAATTTAAAACATCAATTTCAGATTTTAATTGGCACTTCGGTGCTCTGTTAGACAGTATGTTTATAGCATCATTCCAACAAAATGTACGACAAAAAATGGTGTTATATCCAATTTTTTTTAAGCACTGGGACTCAATTACATTTCTTAAGAGATTTTTAATGTGATATTAGTCATTTTAATAGGTCTTCTATTTGAAATTAGTGCATGATGTCAAACAAAACAAACCGTTAGCTAGAAATAAAAATAATAAATAATGCTGTCATTCCCCAAAGGAAAAATTTTGCATTAAACAAAAAATATGAATACCATGCTTTGGAGTTACGTTGCCCAAATGTAACGTGAAAAGAAATTTCAGATTTATAGAATAATTCGTGACCATCTTAAAATTGCTGCTACATTTATTTTAAAAGTAACCAAATAATAGGACACACATATTTTGCATAAATAACTAAAATGAATAATTTATACAACTAAATAACATAATTTCGACGTTTCAACAGACAAAATTTATTTATTCCAAATACGAAAAGACGGCCGACAATCCTGGTATGTATAAATATTTAAAACTTAAATTTTCAGAAACAGGTTATGATGAGTTTGGTCTAGGGAAGAAGGGTTTCTATCAACAAGTCATGCTTAACCACTTAGATGTGAAAAATTCGTGATTAGGAAATTAAGTACCAGAACTTAATAAGCTTAGATATTTGATATCACACCATTTTTTAGTCATAACTTTTATTTTGAAGCTTGGCGTTTTTTTACTTTTTAAAAGTTTTTTTAGTGGATATATACCTACTATTACTTTCTGGTAACAAGAATTAAGGCAGCACCCTGAATCATATGGTAGAGTGCCTTGCCACACCACAGCTTAAAGGTTGCCGATCCCTGCTATAGAGCATGTCTGGGACGCTCTGGGGAGGGCAATTGCAACTCGCAACCCCCCCTCCGAGAACCATCCAGGGAATGAAAACAGCGTTGCGGAACGAGTGGGACCAATTGCCACAGGAAATGATAAACTGCCTTATTTCACGTATGAAATCACGCTGCGAAACCTGTATATCTGTAAGAGGGGACCATACCCCCTATTAACCCATTTTTTTGTTTATTCTGCAACCGCCGTTTCATACCTTCCGACTCCAACGAGTGTTACGCACGATCATGCGTGTGTATTACAATTATTGAATGGTTATTTGATTTGTATTGTATCAATGTATGTACATATGAAATTTCATTAAAATCGGTACAGTAGTTCTAGAGATAATCGACCAAGTCTGCAAATTCTCTTAATTTCTTACACCAGTGTATTTAAATGGAGATCTCTTTCCAAAATATGAAGCTTCAGTGAAATCGGCTCATTAGATCCGGAGTTACACACTCCCGAAAATTCCGCCATTTTAGTCAATGGGTAAAATTTTATCCCGTCATAAGTGCGGTTCTAAGACACCAATCCTCTAGCGACTTGATTTTCTTGTATATTAGGGATCTCTACATTCCAAAATATGCAGTTTCATTCAAATTGGTTCATTAGAATCGGAGTTACAGACTCCCGAAATTTTGAAAGCTCCATAGTGCTGGAAACAGTGGCGCACCCAGAATTTTTTTCTTGAGGGAGGGGGGGGGCCGAGATGAACGGATAAAAATACTTATAATGCAAAATCAATATTCATAATGCAATTTAAATTGCTCCCCCCCCCCCCCCCTCTGGCTGGAAACAGAGATCTGTCGACTGTTTGAATGCGGCCATATCTCCTGTTCAATGACATCGATCCTCTAGCCGCTTTTGGGAATTATATAGCAAAGGATCTCGTCTTTCTAAAACAAGCAGTTTCAATCAAATCGGTTCATTAGAAATGGAGCTACACACTCCCGAAATTTCCGCAATAGTCGCCTACGGGAAATTTTTGTCACAAGTCCGGATCTAAGGCACTGATCCTCTAGCGGCTTTTCAGAATATTTCCGGTTATAGCAGAGGATCTCTTCTTTCCAAAACATGCAGTTTCATTGAAATCCGTATTAACGGGAGTTACACACTCCCGAAAATTCCGCAATGTTAGCCTGTGGGGGGAAATTATATCCGGTTCTAAGGTTCTAACGTCTTGATTTTCTCGTCTGTAAGGGATATCTACATGCCAAATTATGCAGTTTCATTGAACTCGATTCATTAGAACCGGAATTACACATTCCCGAAATTTTAAATGCACCAAATTGCAGGAAACGCCGAGATCTATGGATTGTATCAATTCGGTCATATATTCGGAACTAAGGCACCGATCCTCTAGAGACTTTCTAGTCTAATGGGGATATCTACTTTCCGAAATATGAAGTTCCATAGAAATCGGAGTTACACACTTCCGCTATGTTAGCCTATGGGGAAGTTATATCCGGTTCTAAGACACTGATCCTATAGCCGCTGTATGGTTTGAAGTCGGACCATCTTCTGTTTCTAAGGGCCTGTTCACATAGGAGTCCGTTGCGTTGCGTTAAGGAAAAGACGACGTTGAGACGAAAGTAAACCAATCATATGCTTCCGGCCTGTTCACATAGGAGTCCGTTGCGTTGCGTTAAGGAAAAGATGACGTTGAGACGAA
Organism: Dolomedes plantarius; assembly: GCA_907164885.2. Taxonomy (NCBI): domain Eukaryota; kingdom Metazoa; phylum Arthropoda; class Arachnida; order Araneae; family Dolomedidae; genus Dolomedes; species Dolomedes plantarius. The sequence goes on along the minus strand of OU015495.1, from coordinate 18,373,528 downwards.
AGTAAACCAATCATATGCTTCCAAACGATTAGCAATGAAATTTTTAACGCCTATGATTGGTTTATTTTCGTCTCAACGTCATCTTTTCCTTAACGCAACGCAACGGACTCCTATGTGAACAGCCCAAATGCATCCGGTTTCATTCAAATCGGTTCATTAGAACCGAAGTTACCTACTCCAGATTTTTTAAATGCACAGAGATCTGTCGATTGTATGAATTCGGTCATAAATCCGGAACTAAGGCATCGATCCTCTAGCCGCTTTAATGTTTTATGTGGGAGGTTCTTTTCATTCAAATTGGTTGATTAGAACCAGAGTTACACACTCCCGAAATCTTAAATGCACCAAAATGCCGAGATTTGTGGATTATTTCAGTCCAGTCTAAGGCACCGATCCTCTAGCGACATGATTTTCTAACTGAAACTGTCACAACGCTATCCTTTATATAGGTGTGCATGTGTGTTAGGGCAAATGACGGAAAAATACGTTCTTAATTCAAAAACAAAAGTTTATTAAATGTTTCTACATATGAGCATTTATTCTTACATAGTCCAATTTGAATCGAACAATTTCCATAATAGTGATACAATGAGAGCAATCAAACGAATATAAACATACGTTGTACAAATAAAAATACAACAAAATTGTGCTATAAAAATATCAGGTTCAAAGCATCACAGGAGCGGCTAACTCATCGAATCATAAACCTTTAGAAAAGCTGACACACATCATTGCCTTTCTCTTTTTTAAATCTCCATATCATACAAAGTAAATATTGCTATTCAGATAATCAAGGCGTCTGGGAAAAAGATAATAATACATGTAACATAGAAATTTAAAGTCTTCCATTTTTGAAATGCCCCAAGTATTAAATTTGAATGGTCAGAGAGTTTGTCATTGTAGAAGCATAAGAGAGGAAGTATTTAGCGAAATAGACTAGTATCAGATGATTTTATCTTAAAATCATTTATCTTATAATGGAACGCTATTCATTCAATCACAAATTTCTTTCTTAACATACATTATTAAAATCATAACGTAATCAAAATTTCAAAAGACGAAGAAAAAATTCTTTAGTCGTTTTGATTGGATGCTATTAAAGTGTTTCATTTCAGCACTGTAAGTTGTGGAGCCCAAATCAAAAACTCAGCCATTACATGAAGATAAATACTTTGTATCGCATGCTTTCAATTTTGAATTCCATGCCCTACACACAAAATACATTGCTGAGACTCCAATGAAATATCATGCAATAAAAATTATATAGCTACCTCGACAAAGATTTTTATAAATACATTTTAAGTATTTTGACTGTATATTAATTATTACACAAAAAATAATTGAATATTTAAAGAGGGTGAAATGTATATGTGATGCAGTCACTAAGATTTGACAAAATCACACCCCTCCTAGAAGTTAAATAATAATAAAAAAAATTGCATCCACTGCAGAAGATAAAATCATAATCAACGGCAATCATTTTAAATAAAAAAACAAAAGTAATTTGTTTCTTATCTTTTTGAAATAATTACTAACAGCATTTTAAACACATTTTATTGGATTTCATGCCACATAGGTAAAAAAATTGCTTTCACAACTCTAAAAGAAATTTTTGGCAAAGTTTATCCATAAAGTGAACAGGTTTAAAATAAAACCAACAATCATTGGTCATACAAAACAAGTTCCTAAGAATATATACATAAGAAAAAGAAAATTCATCAACATGTAACAAACTAAACCTTATTACTACATATTCTCACCATACCTTAACATGAAAAAAAAATTTAATAACATTTTAGATGCACACTTGAAGAGTCAACTTGAAAAAAACAATATGCCCTAAAAATAACAATAAAATATACCATCTAAAGCAGTGGTTCCCGACCCGTAGAAGTCTGCGGACCTGTAAGCAAGAAACTGAACCATGTGTGGACCCCCCTCCCCCACCGACGTGAGGGGGAGGAACCTTCCAGGAGTTATGGGTGTATAGAATATACCTCAGGCAAAAGGGATACAGGATTAACGTACTCACATTCTAATGTATCATATTCTAATAATAAAATAATTATGTTAAACCTTTTAAGAAATTTTAATTCAACACCTGATAGTTATCGGATTATTCGACCCATCTAGTTCAGCAAACATTGCTTTCAAAATCCTCATTTATTTGGCAACTTTTTTATATATGGTGCCGAACCACTCCCGACCACCGGTTGGGAACCACTGATCTAAAGGAAGACCAAATATATTCTCTCATTCATTTCCAAGTAGACTTCTTCAATTCTACTACTTTGATTAATAAAGAATATCATACTTACCAACTTTTGCATTTTAAATTAATACAATTTTCCTAGGTAAATAAATAGGATTCAATTATAACTCCTTTTCAATCACAAAAAATAAAAATTCTTTGTCTTACATTCATAAAGAATTATTCTTTGAAAATTTATACATAAGAAATTCATGTCTATTATGACAAAGAAATTCATCAATAGATTATGTGATGAAACTGAGTAGGCCTGGCTCTACCAACAGTACAACATTTATGCATCTATACAGGGCAAGAAAATTAGCCTTGACTCTACATAAAATAAATCTTATTCCTTTTTTGTTGAAATCTGACTTCAGGAGGCAATTGAGTCAAAATTCTTACACAATAAAACTTAACTGCCTATTTTTTAATGTTACGTAATTTTTTAATATGATTTTTTAGGGGGCAGGGGTGGCAAAATTCGAAATATGTATGTAAAACTTTCAATTCTGAAATGGGTAGATAGTTCGATGAACTGAATAGAAATGCATAGAAGCCAAGCGAGGGACAAAGATTAGGCTATGTTCATTTTAAAAGCAAAAGCTGTTTTCTTTTAGACATTTCATACAGGCAAAGGATATTTTATATTATGTGGACTCATTTTGCAAGTTATAGAGTCATCATTCATTTACAGTGGTTTTTGAAAAATGCAGAAACTTGAATGGTTCTTTAGAATTGTTAAAAAGTGTGCTCTAAACAATCATCGTGAAATTCTTCATTCAAATGGCCTTACTGCTCAAAACAAAGAAATTGTAGTAAAAATAAGTATAAAAATTAACATGAGTTAAGATACATAAATTTTGTTACATCTCATTAAAACAGTCATACTCAACCTTTTTTTCTCACAGGCCACATGCATATGTTTGCTACGATGCGCGGGCCACATCATAGTACACTATTCTTCCTAATATAATAATCTAAATTGTAAAACTGAAAACCTAAATGTATTCAAACATTTATTTAAAAGTGATTGTGATTTCCTTTATGTTGAAACAAGACTATTTTAGACAAATCAGGTTTATACTTGCTACATGCTACTCTCGATATGTAATCAAGGTAAGTTGATTTCTATATGTCAATTTCAAATTGGATGAGTCACAAAGATGCAATGATGTGAGAGCATCAAGGGACACATTTTTGTATTTTTCAGACACTAATTTTCAAAACTGAATTTACAAAGGCACCTGCCTGATAATGAGTGCAAGTTTCTCGGGCCGCACATAAAAGTTTGTTGGGTTACATGCAGCTTGCGGGGCGAAATTTGAATACCACTGCATTAAATAGATGAAAAATCTAAAAAACTAGAATAATTTACAAATTAATAATTTATTTCTGTTGTATGAACATGACATAAATAGTTTCAATATTTCATAAAAAACACTACATTACTTTTTCTTATTGAATAGGTAATTTTTTCTAATTTTATGGGGGGTTTTGTAATTAAATGACTGATCAAAATCTGCTGCCTCATAGGGTGTGTTCAAGAATTGAATCATGGTACAGCTAATAAAGGATAGAACACAGAATGACAACTTTATATGGTAACGTAATAGCCTAATCAAAATCTAGACTTTTCAAATAATTCAAACTAAGGTATTTAAAATAATATACAGTAAATGTATGAATGTGCTAACATATGATAAATTTTTTTTTAATTGCTGGCCAATATCTGAAAGTTATATACTGTGTGTATTCAAAGATCAATTAAATAGAAGTCATTAAATAAATTATTCTGAACAAGTTGTCAAAGAGGATCAGAAAATATAACTCGACATAATTTAGGGCAGCAAAAGTAGCTGTTCAGTTTCCAGACAGTAAACTAGTCTCCTAACTGACATACTTTTATAACTGAAGTTAATGAAATTAATAAAATTTTTAAAAAATCCATTCAGCCATATTAGATTTTAGTATTGTTGAGTTATTATTAAATTTAAATAAATTATGAATATTTGAAAACTTAAGAGAAATACCGAAGCAATATATTTTAACAGAGAACAAAACATACATCAGAAAGTCATGAGGCTACAAATTCGATTCTATAAATTTTAAATCTTTCCTCTATTTGAATGGATACTTAAAATTAAAAAAATTCACCTGGATATCGGAAACTAAATAAAATACAGAGAAAAAGATTTTTTTATGGATATAAAAAACAAAACAAAAAGAGATTTTAAGAAATGTAGCTATCTTACAATGCTATGAATTTAAAATTTCCACAATGATGTTTCCTCTAATAATTTAATTTACAATAAATTGAATTTAAATCTCAAATTTACAAAATTTTGCATATGTATACAGCTGAGCCTTCTGTAAACCATTAACAAGTCTTATTTTCCCATTTTCAAACATACAGCTAGTAGCAGATATCTTTCTCGTCTATTTTGTTATAGAATATTAAATTCAGCAGTAATTTTATTTATATAAATAATGAAGATGAAATGTTGGTTCATTGCAAATATCCCGAACAAAGTCTACAGATAATTCCCCCAATTTAAAAATTCTTTTGCACTGTAGCTCATGCACTGGATTACACTATTATTTATAACTACTGATTGTACTTTTGCAACAATTTAATAGCACATAAAAAACTACATAACTCTTCATATACTTGTTAAAACACTTCCTAACCAGCTGTACTTTATACTGATTTCTCTCTTAACAGGTATGGATTATAAAATACAGTAAATAACAAACAAGATACTATGCTACGTTACATGGCAGTAGCATTAGAGTGGACCCTCCTAATCAGTGCATTCTCATTGCTGCTCTTAAGGTATCTGCCTATGTTGGAATGGCTGTTTTGGCACAAAATTTCAAAATTTTTTTCCCTTGCTTTCTTTCAAAGGCCAATCGTTTAGGATTCTAAAATTGTCTTAATTTGATTCTTACGATCATTAGATGAGAACTTAGGACCCATTTAATAAACCGAAAGTAATATTAAAAGACCGGAAGAAGCATCTTTAAATGGATTTTAGAGAAAACTTATTCTTCAGTTACTTTTGTAAATAAGAAAGGTAATCATATATAAAGTTTTTAATATATTTTAATGAAATTTTGCAATAACACTTAACTAATTATATTTTGACCTAAAAGCTAAGCTCTATGTGTTCATTGAATCATTTTACAGGCACCTGTATTTAAAAAAACAATTTTTATTATCTTTTTAAATCGTGTTTTCTCCCTTTTTAGAGTATATTTCAGCGATTTTTGGAAACATTCTACAAATCTTACTTTGGAACACAGGTAAATGTCACAGTAGCATATAATATAAAGGAAATTAAAATATATTGAGATGAATGCTCTCGTTTAAGCAATAAACTATACTAAAAATTTATAAAAAATTCCCTGTATTTTAAAATGTTATAAAATTTGTTACCAAAATGATATTTGTTTTCATGATTTTATATACCATTTGAACAAAAAATATGTATTTGATCAGCAATTTGAGAGCATCAGTACTGTATATTACAGTACTGATGCTCTGAATCTAGGCAGATACATTAAATTATGAACCATTCTCACTCAAACTGGCAAACTTTTGTATTTTAATATTATTTTGCTGCAATTGAAGAAATTCAAGAAATATCAAATCACCAAGAATTCAAGCGTCAGGCATTTATTCGTTCAAGAGCACAACTAAAATACACACGCTTCGTGCAAAACGAAGCAGCCAGGTGGCGCTACCAGTACGCCAAAAAATGTATATTCAATTTTCAACAGCCATGTTTTTGTCTTCCACAGTTATTATCAAGTCACTAATTCAGGCATATTAGATAGTGACAAAAGCCATTTCAAATGAAAATAGAAACTGATGATTAGCCTTCCAAAGTACAAGAGATCAAAATTTGTGATTCCAATTCAAGCATTCCGATAGTAGCAATAAATGAGTTGAGAGAAGACAGAAATGAAGGGACAAGATGAAGGATCCCCTTTCAACTGGGAGCACCACAAATCAAAGTTAATATTATTGAACCTATTTAATTGCCTATAAATAGGTTCCATAATAGCAGATAATACCTATTTAATAGTATTATTCTACTTTTTTTAAACAGTAAAACTAAATTAAAATATCATACAACAAACAAACATATGCAAATTTTGAAATAAACAAAATTTATCCAGATAGTCTACTTTGAATAATTTTCATAATGAGTGCATCTATTTCATTTCAAAGTGATCAAAAAGTACTTATAGTATATGATTTGAGTTTTTAAAAAGATATTTGTGTTTGCACAACAATTATAAACATTTTTAGTAACAAACGAGTCAACAACAACTGCCATTTTATAAAAGTTAATCACATTTTCCCTTTATACAGTCAAATTCACAAAATTTGTCAGGAGATGGTCAACAAACAAGCTAGAATATCCTTAGAATAATAAGAGTTCAATAAACTGACAAAAGAAATTTTAAACATCACTTTCAAATTAACAAAATTTAAACAATGAGTATAAATTATTTTCAACTGAATTAATTGCAGTTTTTTTTTCAATATAATTGCAATTTTTTATTTTAATACAATATACACAGCCAACAAAAAAGTTGAAACAAAGTATCTTAGCACAATACTGAGAGTTTTATAACAATGTTGCCTATACAGCTTTAGTCTAGAATTTAGTCTAAAAATGGAAATAAATTTAGTCTGCTAAACATACAGTTACATTTTGCCAGAAAATATCAAAACCAATTATTCTACATTGGTTTCTTCCATAACTAGAAACTTTTTCAATTTTTTTAATAATAACAAAATTTAATAAATATACATTTCAGTTTAACTGTATAATATTTTTAACAATTATTCCCCTGTCATCCTAACTTTACATACTGATTTATGAGAAAAAATAACACTCAATACAACAAGACTTAAGGAGAGCTACATTTATTATGTAATCAGGTAATAATTCGCTATCATATATATTTCCTTTCAGACAGGTTCCCAAAAATAACATCAATATTGTTAAACACTTTTATATGATAAAATATTATTTATAATTATTATTACAGATAAAGAAAGAGTAAATTACCAAAATGCATTTTAGTTCTACAAACATGAAACAAACAAACACACACACACACACACACACCCAAAAAAAAAACCCTAATTTTATAATTTCTTTTAAAATCAATACATAAATAGACAAGTTATAACCTTTCTATTCTTTTACAAAAACAAACCTCAACACAGTAATTTAAAATCTTACCAACATTTAACAATTATATAAACAAAGTCAACTAATTTAGCTTAATAAAATATAATACTCTTTAAAGCTTATAAAGCTTACATGATAAAATGTATACAAAACTGACACTCTTGAAATTATTTCAAGACTTTAAAAAAAAAAAAAAAAAAAGTAAAACTTGTTTAAGGTCATTTTTTTTACATATTATGGCTCATTTAACAGCATGCACCTTCTTTTGACAGTTATAGATTTCAAAAACAGGAATTTAATACATAGAAAATAGGTTCTACTTCATACTGTGTGCAGTTTTTTTTTTTTTTTTAATGTTTTAAAATCACCAATTTCAGATCATTATTAACACTCTTAAAGCAAATTTAACTGAATAGTAATTTAAGTTTTGAAGCAATTATAATTCATCTTTTATCAGAAAAAGTGGCAAGGCAACTATTTGAACCACAAAGTCTGCTAAATACAATAAATAATATTAAAACAGATTACTCTTAAGGCAAATCTCTGAGAAGGTCTCAGAATCTGTTATGTGTTGTCACATAACAGATTCTGAATTTTCTATGTGAAAAGCATGTAAGTAAAATTTGACTGACAAAATTCTAATAAATTTTAGAGACATCTGAATATTGCTCAGTGATACTTCATTTAATATGATACAATTCATCTTGAAGAATAGAGCACACACACACACACTTTAAAAAAAAAAAAAAAAGCAACACTACCCATAACATCCCCTAGAATAAATGGCATGAAATACTATAAAATGTTATAAAAAACTTTAAATGGAATTATGTAGCAAAAGTAAATAATATTCTGACACCCGCCCCCAGTAGAGAGAGAACTGTTAAATCTGTTTATATTTTGAGCCTCAATTAAAAAATACAACAAACCGAAAATTAAAACAAAATATAATGCCAATCATGTGGAAAACCAACTGTTAAAAAAAAATTAAATAGGAAATAAGTAAATTCATGTAAAAATTTTATAGAGTACAATTAATGCAATTAAAGTATTAGATACTCTCTTAGTTCAAAAACAAGGAATGAATCTTTATCTCATTCAGCAAATATACAGTTCATTCTATTGCAATGTAATCTGCTACAAAATCTATTCTTTTCAGAAGCTATGAGAAAATTTTTTTGTTAACTACAGTGAAATAACTTAAGATTACTATCTTAGCATTTATATGAAAATATCAAACTGCGAGCAGACAAAAATACTCAACAATTCATGAATTTGGTATGCCATCCTCATTCTGTGAAAGATTATCTGGCGCAGACCACCGCCTTTTTCTCTTTCCTGTACAAGAGCGATTATCACTTTGAATTGCATTTGTCAGCTTTTCAGCAGGAGAACCAATGTTAGGAGGCAGATGGATAATGTCCAGAGCTCCTTCTTTGGTTTTGACTGTTCTGTCTGTAAACATATTTTGATTGGAGTCGGAAACATTTACAATTGGCACAGAGACATTAGTTACTTTTTGTCCACAATTCGTAGCTGATCGTGGTTTGTCTGTTAGGGAAATGCAAACATCTCCCACTTTCAGTTTATGGCATGCAAGACCATAACGTTGTGCAGAACGTTCAGGAGAACAAGAGGACCAGCCTTGCTTGTACACAAAAAAAGGATGTTCTAAAGGAGCTTCGACAGTTATCTGAAAAGATAGACATAATGATAATAAAGTAAATGCAAAAAATGAACTATAGAATATATGCAATCATTTCATTTTGCATAACATCCTACACAATAAGTACTATTAAATTGGTTGATTATAAAACATCTAAAAAGTGAGAGCATTTTCTGCAGTCAATAATAATCATGTGACTAGAGCTGCTCAGTATGTAAACATAGATGTATGTAAACAGAGCTGAAAAACATATGTGCTGGACATCTATGCTTCAAAGGAGGATGAAAATTATTTGTGCCTGTTATAGAAACAATTTAATAATCTTTTCTGAATCTGTGTAACTAAATTGATAGAGCTGCATTAGGACACACTCTTAGGTTAGTATCTCCATATTAAATATTACTCATAAACACACAATGATGCAGACACTGATTATGGAGACAGATGCAATGTATGAAATAATTCTACATATTTACTACTGAAAACCACTGCAAAATGACCATGCTGAGATAAATTTTTTTTCTGAATTTAACATCTTTTAGAACAGCAGAACATACACCATAGCTGACAACCTCCGAAGGAAAAAATAAGGAACACAGCGCGCGACAGAATCGAAAAAAAAAACAAGAGCAACAAGATGTTGTATAATATTTTCTAACACAAGAATAGAACTGTAAAAGTTCGCTTTCAGACAATTCTTTGACAATTCTGATGTTTCGGATCCTATAACTAAATCTTTATCATCCATCTGATTTTTAAATACATCAAATTTCACATTAAATACACATTTCGAGCTAGTTGTGACAGACATTTTCCCAAATCTCACCAACAATTCAAAAAAATTCGATAACTCTTCTCATCTTGTGAATTTTCGGCTCTTCACTTTAAAACATCACATTATATGTTTCATAAATGACAATCACATTTTTCACAAAAAATGCTAAAGCATAATCAAGATTTGAGCTTAATGTAAGAAAAATTCTTTCTTCCCACTGCAATATGCGTTTATTATTATTATTGGTAGATGATGGTGACTCGGCAAGTGATTTTACTTTTTTTGCTGATTTTTGAGAAGCACATGAGGTTGGTTTTAACTGTTTTACAGAGTTGGGTGAAGGACTTGACATAAATTTTAATTTTTTTACTGGTATTGGTGAAGCAAATGAGCTTGATTTTACTTTTTTTTTATTAGTTTAGGTGAAGCATATGATTTTGACTTTCTCTTTCTTTCTAATGTTGTAGAAGCTGCTTGCTGTCCAGGAAGTTTTTGTATAGTGTAAGTTGCTAGGAGGGGAATCTCGAAAACGTGATGTAAGGGAAGAAAAAGCGATGGTGCTGGGGAAGTAAAAATACGGGACATTTTTGCTTGAAAACGTATTTTCGTAACAAAGCTTAAAAAACGGAATGAATACGTTTTATACGGAACACTTGGCACGTATGATACACACACACACACATCATTTCTGTCATTAAGATTTTGCATTAAAAATAGAAGTTTTTAACATATGTGTTCGTAAATGATGAGATTAAATTCTGTCACCAGTAAAAAATAGAAATTTTGTATATGTATTTAAAATAAGGCTAATAAATTCAGCAATTACACTATTCTGGGGAATATGTTACTACCTAAGGACCCTTTCAACAGCTGTAAGAAATTTAGGCTTCGCCCTCAATTCCTTACAGCTGTTGAAAATGCTTACAGAACATGTTTGTTTTATTGCATTTAATGACTGTCATATAAGGGCCTGGCTTATGCATTTTTCATTAGAAATAAGGTATAGTAATTGGAGAATTATGAAAAATAAAACATGCACAAAAACAAAAGAGGGCTGTTTGTTAAAACTGGCAAATTTTCAAAGTTAGCAGCAACATTTCATTTTTAGGAGACCTACACATTTATATTAATAAGTTTACTTTACTACATGAAAAAAAGGAACTTAAAAGTAGGATTATTACAAATGTGATAGTGACTGGCATTTTCAGCAAGCAAAACAAAGTTTTTTTAAATTGGGCAAAAAAGTTAAAAGGCTACTAGTGAGTTTTTAAAATACTTACAAACAAATCAACTTATTAAATGCATGAATTTAACTGTGCCATATTGTGAATCCAGTGTGCTATAATTTTAACAAATCAGACACAAAAAATTTAGATGTAGTCTACTTTTTCTTATTTACTAAAAAATTCCAACATTCAATTTTACTATACAATATAACTCATTTTAAAAAGATTAATAAAATGGCATAGAATTTTAAAGATTGCACGATTAAAACATTTTTAAAGTCCTTACTATTTGCATATTTGACCTGTAATAACTCTTTTAACACAACTTATCCCATAACCCTGGAAAATTATTTTGTTAACATCTAGCTTACAGGGCCTGTTTTACAAGATCGCTCTTTAGAGTGCGAAACTTTTACCTACTTCCTACCCCCATTTTACAAACGATCAGTGTGTGTGTGTGCGTATGTATGAGGGGGGAGAATCAGGGGAAAAAGTGATTGATTTCTTACTGACAGTGGGATATTGAAGAAGAATTTTGTCTTTCGCTAAATTCCCTACATCTGGAGATGGTTTTAGTAAACAAATTACAGATGTGACAGAAAGGAGCTTTTCACAATTTGTTTGCTTATGATAGCATTTGTTCTGTAAAAATTTTTATGGATAAGTGCATTTTAATGGTAGGAATTTTTTCTAAAGGATTTTTTAATAAAGTTCTGCATGGGTTTTTACCACTAAAAGTTAATTATCTTCATATTTTTCTGTAATATAATGTAAATATGAATTGTGTTCTCATGGGTAATACAAATATTCTTAAGTTCCCCTTCAAGTCAGTGTCAAGCTATCTGTACCTAGAAAATAGATATTTCTTAATTTTCCTTTCTCATTTATAAAGCGTATTCTAGCAAATATATGTAGGCATGTAAAATTCATGCACAAATGTAATAGTTAAAACTGAAATCACTGTAATGGAGGAACACAAACTCATGATCTGATGTCTTGTTTTCTAATCAACAAAACTGAAATAATTCTGTTAGCGTGATCTTAAGAAAGCCATACAGGGCAATATAATCTTCTAAAAATTAGAGTAAAAATTTCCTTGAAAGCAAAAGTATTTATTATTGTGTACAAAGCTCTTAAATCACACAGAAGACACACACACTCACTAATATATATATATATATATATATATATATACTAGCCGGGCTTCAGCCAGCTACACTCAGGCCATCCGTCCACTAGACAGACGGCTTTGAATAGATTGATTGAAAGAGAAAATTTTCATAAGAGGCACTATCAATTTGCAGTCTCTCCCCACCCCACAAAAAGAAAAATTTGTTATTCATATTTCCACCCACCACCACCTGGTATGATATGAGCATACCTGCATTACAAAAAGATAAATTTTCATGTGCCAGTCTAGAATTGAATTCTAATGGAACAGCATTAACCTCCTGAGACCCGAGCAAAATAAAATTTAAATATTTTTTATGATTCTAGTCTATTAAAACAAATGGGCATTAAAGCTTGTTTTTCAAGAAATTAATGAATTTAAATTTCGTAAATTTGCAGGGGGGGGGGACATCCGTTTTATTGGATGTTGAGGTCATAAGCACGATAAATAATGAAAAACCTGCACAAAAACATTTAAACAAAAACCTTTATTTAGGTAAACTAATAAACTTTATAAAGTTAATACTAAGTTAATTATTGAATTTTAAACTAAAATTTTATTAAAAAGTTAATTATTGAATTTTAAAAGTGTAGCGCTAATAGTTAATATCAGTTAATTACTTATCAATCTACATTAAAATTCATGAAAAACTTAAAAACAATTTCTTTTGGCAGTAATACACAAAAACATTTTGCAAGCTGTACAACAGAATTTTGTTTTTTTACTACATCCAGTATTTCTACAGTATGCAGAATTCTTGATTACAGCAAGCTGATTAAAAATAAAACCAAAAGAATAGAATGCAACTAATTCAGTTACCAATAATACAAAGAAATATTTTAAATAGCAGTAAGCAATGAAAAACCTTATACACACTTCAATAATAGCAAAACAAAACATGATGGTAAAATAGAAAGGAAAATTAAAACAGAAGTAAGAAGTTAAATTTTAAAATTATTTAGCATGTAAAAAATTACATCTAATCACATAAGCATGTAAGTTCAATTCTGAAATTCAAACTTATTATGGTACTCTAAAACAAAACAGTATTCAACAAAACAAAGAAATGACGAACTTCATTCAATTCACCAACGGCAAGCCAGTTTGGAAACGGAACAGCCAGCCTTAATTGAATACCCAAATCGAATCACAGTTCACTTAAAATTAAAAAATTTTCCACTTTTAATTGCCAAAAAGTCCCCAAAAAATCAGTACATCTTAAAATGATCTATTTATGATATTTATGATTAAAAAGTTTGAATTAAAAGTAAGAAAAATTATTAAAAATTAGACACACGATGAAACATTTCTTTTCAGTGATTAATTTTTTAGTCAGAATAACGCTGTGTTTACGTTTTGTTCGGTAGAGTATGCATTTAGAATTGAAATATCTCTAAAACTATTAAAGTAACAGAATAAGTGTACGCAGAAAAAATTATCAGTTTTTAAAGCTCTTTCCAAATATGTAACATTTATGTACTTTCATGGGAGAAAAAAAAAATTGATTTTGACATTTTCAAACGTGGCCGAATTTCATAACGAATGCCATACCAGAAATGGTCTACTCAGAATTGTTCCTCTTTCTGGCCGACAGACACTGCTTTCCTTATATATATATATATATATATAACATACAAAACCAAAAACTTTTTCTAAATTCCAAATTCATTTGAATTCCCTTTAAAATTACTTGGGCATAAACAATCTATTTTCGTTTCAAGAACAAAGGAAATGAGAGCATCCTAAATACAAAAGTAAGCAATGAATATATCATCCCTTAACCCCCAGTCTCGTGGGCATCAAAACTTATATAACAGGCCACGGGACTCTGAGCCCAGAAAACTGGCATAGGGGCCTCTGGCCAGCGGGTGCAGACTGCAAGGCTTATGTGACAACGACAAGATGAAGATTATTTAAGCCACAGCAAGAGTTGTGCAGGGCTTTTTTTTTCTCTGTCTTCGTGCTTGCCATGTTTTAACATCCTGTATTGCTTTTGTCACGTCCCTAGTCTACAAAATTCAAGGTATGTCTCGATGTTGTCCAGGTATTGTAAAGCCTGCCTCCTGACAGCCGGCCAATGACATCATCTGTCGTTCCTATAACGCTATGTCATCGTTTGTGATGTTCACCTCAACATGTCTGTCGCCGCTGTTATCTTTTAGTATAGTGCAACCCCATGTCGTCAACTTATACTGAGTAACTGCGTCAATGTTAAATCTGCTATGTGTATGTTCTGCAGAGTGTCTTCATAATCCGTAATAAATAAGTCCTGCTGTTTAAGATGTGGACTATGCTTTCCTCGAGTGTTTATTCGTGTTCTCCACTCCGGTCTTGTCTACCCTTTTCTACATTAAAAGGATGTGCATGGTGTTAAATAAATATATATATATATATATATATATATATATATATATATATATATAAATAAAAAACAGTTCCGTAACTGACTCACTGACTGACATACAACACACAGACCAAACCGCTGGACCTAAAGGGCTGAAATTTTGCATGGTGATTCTTCTTATAGTGTAGGGGTACACTAAGAGATTTTTGAAAAATTCTTCTTAGATTTTTTTAAATTAAATTTTTTAGCTGTTTTTTAAACTTTTTTTAAGTTTGCATTTAAAATAATAATTTGAGGGTTATAAAATTTATATCACGAGAAAGATCCTGAAAATTCTTTTAAAATGAAATCTTTTTCGAATCTTTACCTCGATTTTCTGATTTTTGGTGAATTTTTAAAGATTAATTTTTAGAATTTAATTTATTAAATGCTGATCACGTGATTTCTTTTTCTGGTACTTTAAATAAATTTATCGTCATGTGCATAACAACTAAATAGACAAAAAAAAAAAAAAATTTCTTGCTAATGCGGCAAACGATTGGACATTATTTTGTCTATAAAAATATCCCTTACGATTTTTTTATAAATATATATATTTTTTCTACATCAATTGTATATATTGATTGTCGCATTTATTATAAATATATATATATTTTTTTGGCATTAATTGCATACATTGACCGTTGTATTTAATTTGAATGTACTCTGTAGCGAAGTGCGGATTTTCAGCTAGTATATATATATAAATAAATTATATATATATATATACATACATATATATATCTCTCTATTCTAAAAAAAACTAACTGCCGCTGCCGCCGCCGCTGTCAAAAGCTTGTCATGCTATCTCCTCCGAAACCGCTGGGGTTATGGGGTCGAGACCGATACCAATCAATGCAGAATAATGTGGGGAAGAAAGTAAGACATGTCTCATATTCGTCGGACTTTAAGTTTTTTTTTTAATTTTATGTTTTGTGGGAAAATATTGACTTTTTCATGTTCAGATTACGATAACTCGCCAAAAAAGGTTCGTAGAATTTTTTTTTTTTTTACAATCTAAGACTACAGACATTTCTCCTTCAAACAAGACCTCATTTGTTTAAAAATAATTTAAAACGGACTGATATTTTTATTAAAATTGAAAACCCACTTTTTGGAAAAATTTATGCGTTTCGAGATATATAAATTCGATGCTATCAGACTTATTATGTTACAAAGAAAATATTTATATCAACTGGAAGATGAAAGCTTTCTCATTCATATAAACTACATTTCAAGTCTCTATCTTAAAATTTCGATTTTTAATTGAATTTTAAAGAAATACTTCAAAAAAATCTTCTCATTCGCTTGCTTTGCAGAAGGATTGAAAGAAGATCCGATTTTTCACCCATCTTCATCCGGGCTTATACCCCCCATCTACCCGGGCTTCATCCATTTCGCCGGGAGGGGGGGGGGGGGGGCTTCAACTGTAAACAAATGAATGACTCAATCGCTGTAAACAAGTATTGAGTCATTCATTCACTTGATTCACCAGAGGAGCGAGCGTAGCGAGCCTAGGGGCGAAGCCCCTAATATATATATATATACATACATATATATACATACATTTACATATACATACATATATATACATACATTCATACATATATATACATATATACATACATACATATATATATACATACATATATATACATATAAACATATATATATATACATACACATGTATATATATATATATATATATATATATATATATATATATATATATATATATATACACACACACACATTCATACATATATATATATATATATAATTATTAAGTTGAAAGTGAAAACCAACACATGCAAGTATCCAAAACAAGAAGACTGGAAAGAAATAGTTTAATAATATCATCATGTTTTGAGGTTTAATCCTGGTTTTCTTGCATTAGATAACCTTCATTCAAATTGGATTACCTCTATTTTTTGGATTTTAAATTCTACTTTCATATTTCTCATCTTACACATGAAAGTGTTGTTATATACAACTTAACATGGAGTATTTATATTAAACTCTAATTTGGGAGTTACTTTTTATAAAGCATTTTTTCTTTCCCATTTAGTATACATGTACTCATGTATGTATGTATATATATACATACTCGTAAGCATATATACATCTTGGCTAGGTTGTTTGAACATATTTCTCACTTTAAAAAAAAATTAATGAAAGCAAGAAAAAAATTGATTGACTAAATCGGGACAAGAAAAACTCTTTAACTTCATAAATTTTATACAAATAATAAACATATCAGACAAATTTCAATCCCTAAGATTGGAGAAAACCGTGGAAAATAATATTCCTCATACCTAGGTACAGAAATTTCCCCCCCATTTGTCAGTTGTAAACAGTAAATTTTTTTCTCTTGGAAAACGATGAGCCCTCAGCAAAATAAGACTACCATATCCTGTGCGGTGTTCAACAAAACAGGGGGATGAAAACTTTGGGACAACAGTAATCCCAAGCCCATATTTTTTGGATGTATTTCCTTGGGATATATGCTGTCCC
This sequence comes from Dolomedes plantarius, assembly GCA_907164885.2. Taxonomy (NCBI): domain Eukaryota; kingdom Metazoa; phylum Arthropoda; class Arachnida; order Araneae; family Dolomedidae; genus Dolomedes; species Dolomedes plantarius. The sequence goes on along the minus strand of OU015495.1, from coordinate 18,356,332 downwards.
AACACATAAGCAAAAGGTTAAATTGTTAACATGAAACCTAAAAAATCAGATATCACCGTGAGTGGCTATTAGGTAAAATATATTGCTTCCCAAAACAGTAACTTTCATAAATGGTACCCGAGCTAGGAACACAAATTCTAGACCAGCACTTGTCTCAGTGAATATAAATGCGAAACAAAAAGAAATCTTGAACATTTCTGATTAAAACATCTATTTACATAATCTCAGCTAAGTAAAATATTCATTTTAAGCTGAGATATTCTTATTTATCTAGCCAGTATACTCAGCTAAGGTTAAAAACCAACTTTATACAAATGTATGTTCATTCTTTCCAAACTAACCAAGTCTCTGTGAATTAAATTATGAAAATCTATTAAAAAACCTTACAGTCAAATTTTTTAAAGTAACTATCTAAAGGCTAAGTGAAAACATTTAGAAAAATCTCTCCTACAAAGCATAAATCTGTGATTTTTTAAGACTTTTTCCTCTGGCCTTAAGGAGTTTTCTCCATAAATTATAAATAAAAAGTCAACAAGATGGCAACAAAAATTTTTTGATTATTTTAAGAAGAAAGATTCAGTGTTAGCTTGTTGATGGTAAGAATCACACATTCACATAAATTTAATTTTTGATTGAGATCAGTTGATTCCTTACTTCTCCAGGCAAAGAATTGTATATGGCTAGCCTCTGGTTACAGTTATCCATGCAACTACCTGCTCTACAGTGTTAATATTTCTCAATGTACCTCATATTAGTCAGTTTGCATAATATACACTAAAATACCTTAAAAATTTTCTTCAACAAAGGCTAAATGTCATAAATATATCAGTAACTATTTTAAATTTTATACTCATTTCACAAAGAAAATATATATATATATAGTTACATTTTTTTTATTTGATACCTGTATATTATCTTGTCCAACATGGAAACCTAACTTTGCTGCACCAGTAAATGGAGTTTTTTCGATGCTTACAACAGTACTTGAATCTATTTTTAAAGTCGAACTTAACAAACCACACTCGATAAAATCTTCTGTAGTCATATCTTCAACTTGTTTTAGCTTATTATTTGCAAGCTGAATAATGGAGCCTTTCATGAATGACTGGGGATATTTTAACTGAGCGGCAGTCCCTGGAGAATTAGGAGGAGCTGGTGAAGGGCAGCCTGATGAAAAAGAGGAACAGTGATTAGGATAAGTGCCACCAGGACTTGGAACAACCCGATTTGAGACTTCAGTTATTGATGATGCAGAACTCGAAAAGGACCGATATCCTGAAGAAGGTATAGATCTTGCCTGCTTAGGTGATGGTTCCCGATGTGTCCTTATTGGTGGTGCTGACAATGGCGCATCAGCAACTACTGAATGAGGGGGATCAAGAATATTAATACTTGGTGGTCGCAAGATTCGGTGCTTAAGACTGCCTTCTTTTCCTGTCGGTAGTCGGTAACCAACATGAGAAGGTGATGTCCTTTGTTGTCCAACAGTAAATTCTGCATTGAGACTAGCACTCTGGGCAGTTTCAATTACAGGACTGCAGCTTGAAGAACCAAGCACTGAATCATTTGAGGTAAATGATTTTCTACGAGTTGTCTCATCTTGTGACTGAGGCAATGTTGGGGATAGCTGGATCTGAACATGACATGGATCTCTATCATGAGGAGGCTGGACAATCATTCCTTCTGGAGACCTACTAATAAGAATACTTCGTCCCTGCGAGAACATCCGACCATGAGATGAAGGTAAAGCTGGGTTTGCAGAACTTGATGTTGACTGCGAGTGTTGCAAATAGCTTGGAGAACAAGGAAGCTGTGGTGAGGAACCAACATTATGAGTAGTTGAAAGAGGAGAGTAGCTATTAACCTGAGGGGGGAAAAAAAGAACTAAATCAGTAATAATTCTAGAAAAAAAAGCCATTAAAACAGTTTATAAGTTTTTTTTTTTAAATCTAAAACAAATTTTTTTATGAATAGCTAATTAACATATGCTAAGGGAGTTATATCATCATTAAAAATGAAAATTAAATTACTATATTGATTAAAAACTCGAAGTTTATCTAAAAATTGCTACAAAACAAGTAGGCTTTACTTCCAATTTTCATTAACTCAGTTCCATAGGATAAAGGTACCAGCAGTTGACAGTTTGCTCAAAAGGTAAAAAATAAAGACTGTATCAATATTAATGTTTTTAAGGAGATCTATCTGACAGATAGCACTATTTGTGGTCAAAATTGTGAAACTCTCGTATTTGCAATGGGTTTTAAATATCATAGGTAGAAATAGGTAGATCAATATCATGGGTAGAAATGGCGGCAGTTACTCTGGAGCTGATACACGTGTACATCAGAATTCTTTTATTTTCTTCATGTGCATGTTTAGAACAACACTTTTTGTAACAATTATTACCACGTATTAAATTTTGTTGTTAAGTCTTTTTTTTCTTTTAAAATAGTGTATTATAAATGATAAATAGGTTTGTTTTATTCCATATAGTTAAAATTCATTGTTCCTTAGGGGGTCAATTACTGAAACCTGATTATGACAAATTCCAAAATTTGACCGGGGTTGTCAATTACTAACTTCTTGGGGTTAATTTATTTAACAACTTATATTCCATTTATTTGATTGAAATACCTTAAGGGACAAAGTAGTTTTATTTATATGCATAAGTGAACCATACTTTTAGTGGATGACCCCCTTATCAACAACTGATACTTTAGATGGTCAACTTTTAAAGTTCGCCGTGTTCAATTGCAATGTAAGTCTAATCCTAAGATTGTTGTTGTAAAAGCAACTAAGCAAGAATGGCTGATATGTGAACTATACACAATCTTAAAAAGAAAAGAATGTACACTGGGAACAAAATTCAAATTTCTTAATTGAAGTAATATTAGTTAATTATTAATAGGGTTAATTTTCAGGGTGGATGACATCTGAATTTTTTTTTGAGTTCATATCTTTCACCCATGGCTAGTAAGAAATAAATTTACTTTACCAGTGATACTCTTTATAGACGGCCATACATCTCCCCTAAGTTTTGAAACATGCCCTCTACCTGAACGCGACACATATTCTACAGCCAAAGGATGTTGTAGTATTCAGATCACTAAAGGAAGGCAGGAAAAAGAAAGTTCATGATTGGAGGGCTGAGAAACTCAAAGATCCTATTTTAAAGAAAAAATGTTCATAGTTGCTAAAAGAAATAACTGACAAACTTGTAATTCATTCTGTTCTAAACAATGGATTAAGAAAATGTAGATTATTTTCATGGAATCCACAAGTAGTTAAAATATCAGGAAAAGAAGTAACTGAATCTGAAAATCATGAATTAATGATTGCAAGCAAAAAATTTTTTGAGCATGGATTTCAGTTCCTTAATGAACAAATTCCTACCAAAAAACTGAACAAATTTCGATTCTCATCCAACATTTGGACAAGCAATCAAGAAGATTAATCATCCCAAATCCAGAGAATTTAAATTAAAGTAATTAGAAAATGTGTATTTTTGTTTGCAGGAAATGAAAAAAAAGCTGCCTGATTCTTAAAGAATGAAAGAAAAAAAACCTTTTAAAAGAGCTCAAAATAAATTTTTTTGAATAGAGAGAAATTTGGTTATATAAAAGCATTGTCATTCTAAATTTGTAGCTTATCTAGCATTACTCAAAATCATTCCTCTTGCCCCATCAGTTTATCAGACTAAATGTGTCAATTGATCACAGATTCAAAACCACTGAGCTCCTACAAATATACAGCTAAACCCATAGAGTTCTTTTCAATCATGAAGATATTTGCCTACCAAAGCCAATAAATCTTACCTAATTAGTTTAGCTTTACACTGAGATTAAAAACTGGTGATATAATATATGTATTTATTAATGTATTTTGCTTTCTTTACTCGTGGTCAAATTTAATGTGTAACTCCCATACCAATATCACATAACATTCTATTTCCCAGGACTCCCAAACTTTTAACCTAGAAAGAGTAGTCATCTGATTAGGTTACTCTCTATTTCCTGGAACAATGGACAACACAAGGTTGTTTGACATTAGTCCTGGCTTGCATAACAGTGTTTTTTGTTAATACTTGTCTAGAAACATTGCCCTTACTTTACCACAATAATTTGTTCACTACTTTTTTATCTGGGAGCACTATACAGCTGAGGTATCACTTCAATTAAGACTGGGCACCCATAGGGCCGATATCTGAAGGGTTTATAAACTATGCAGAGGATCTTTCTGGCCTACAATTTAATGTGCCCATACCCAGCAAAGACATGAGATCATTCAGATATTTGATTTGAGCTCCCTCAGTACCAAATCCTGACAAGCTAACCACTAGGTTGCCCCAGGCTCTATTGCATAAAAACGGGATATACATGATTTCATCATGGTATGTTTTCCCCCCAATATTATTCAAAGAAACTGGGGGTTTAATTATCTACTGCAAGTTGCACTTCTTTGAAAATTAAGTCCCATGAAAGTATCAAATTTACAAGTGTGACATTACAGTTTCATATGTAGCTACAGCTGTAAATATTCCACATTTTTATTTCTTCCTTTCAGGGACAAAATGAATCTCCATCCTGAATTGGACTTTTATGTATTGCATTAAAACTCTATTAAAGGAGTATTGATAAATTAACTACACATATCTTGGAAACTTCTGAATAATTAAGAAAATAAGATCAACTTTTGTACTATTATAAGGTAACAAACTTTTGTATTATTACATATTCAGCTGAAAAACTCCATCAATGACTGTATAATAATAATACAACTACTTATACAATTTCAGTGATTGGAAAAACGATCCAATTTTAAATGGCACATGGATATACAAACATATTTTTTAAAAACTTTTTGATTATAGGGCATTTCCATGAAAAAGTGGACATGAGGGTTGAAATTTCATTTTGTCTTAATTGTAACATGTAATACATCAAATTAAAGGTAAATATATGAGGTTTATGAAATTATGAAGAAAAATGTCATAAAATTTATTCTTGTATTATTTTTTTAAGCTTAAAGTTAGTACAATGTAAAAAACTTTCAATTAGGAAAAACAGGGTATTTTTATTCACTCAGAAATAATATTTAAACCTGCAGCATTTTCATTGTGAGTGCATATATTGCCATTTGTGACCTTTATCTTTTGAAGCATTTAATCTTTCTTGAAAATATAAAAACTCAATTTTTAAGGTAAATATATTTATAAGGTCTCTCTGTCACACCCGTCACAAAGAAGATGCTTTATACCATTTAGCAAATACACCCTTCCATAAAAAAACATGAAACTTTGTAAAAGTCTAATTATTGCAAGTCTGAATAAGTAGAAAGTATTAAAAATATATTAAATTTTTATTTTGTGTGAAATTTTGGTGTGATGGGTGTGAAAACATTTTAAATAACTATAAAAACAGTTCCTAAATGGGAAAAAAAAAGGTTAAACCATTTTTGTTTCCAAACAAATTTTTTAAAATATGGTTAAAAAAGAATTAAAAATTATATAATATATTTAGTTTATTTTGATAAGTTTTATAATTAATTTAGTAAGAAAAGTAATTTTTCTTTAAATTCTACTGATAAAATTACAAAGAAATAAAAATTTATTAGATTATTTTTACTTAACCAAATATTTTTTCTGATGGCTGTGCGGCGCAGTTCAAAAACAAGTATACCATTTCGAACTTGTGCTTCTTTCAGGAGGATTTTCAACTAACATGTGAATGGAACTTTTTTGCCACTTCCCACGGAAAGGGTGCAGTAGATGGTATTGTGGGGCTTATAAAGTCAAAAGTTTGGTACTTAGTAAAATTGAGACAAGTAGTGATAAACTCTGCTCTAGATTTCTTTAACTGTGCTGTGAACATAAGTGCAATTAAATCATTATAACTGACATCGAAGCAAATATTGCAGTCCAAGTCAATGTTATCTGCAAGATGGGAGAATTCCCTTTCCATAGAAGGAATTAAGCCCTTTCACCACTTTCAAGTGAGCGACTCTACAAATCTTTTAATTGGAAGGACTGCAAAGTCTACTTTGAAAAAAGTAATGTTCACTGCTACTCAGATAGTATATTCTTCTCCCACTCAGATTGTGCAAACACCTGATGTTGTTATAGGAGACTGTTCTAGTGTCACTTACCACTGCAGGCAGTAGCAAAAAGCACTGCAAGAGTAGATTTTATTATGCTACTGTTTTAGACATAAACTCCAAAAGAGAAGTTAGTCTGAAATATATGCAGCCCAGTGGACTCCACTGGATTTGGCCAGAAAAAGAAGATATTTCTACTGAAAAAATGTCTGTAATAAATAAAGTTGCTCCATCGACCCTTGTTACAGGTAGAGGCTATTATCAGTTTTAAATCAACTGTTTATACTTATAAATTTTGTTTCCAATAAAATATAAATATATATTAACTATTGTCAAGTTTACTATCTGTACTGATAATTGCTTTCTTTAAAAAATTGCTTCTTTAAATTGCAAATTTGCACAATGTCACACCCGTCACAATTTGATCATGCCCGTCACAGCAGAAAAAAAGTCCTGCATGTTAAAAATATTAAAAATAATCATAAAAACCATGTATTAAGTTCCATCTGAATGTCTTTTAATAGAAAAAAATTGCTATAATGATTAAACATTTTAATATTCACAGGAATTTCTACAAATATGGAAGCAAGTGAAAACTCATGTTCTGAAAGAGTCACACCCGTCACAAGATTTTAAAATTTTTTAAAGAAAAATTGAAAATTCTTGCAGTTTTATTTCAACTCAATTATTCAAGCAAATGCATAGATAAACATAATTAAAAAACTTTTTTGGTATTTATTAACTATTTTATTGCCTGAAATATAGATGTAACCTCTAAAAATTGTGTCTGAATGTCACACCCGTCACAATGGAATGGCCCTATACACTACATGCACATAAAATGCTATACTGAGATTACATTGTAATGCAAGTATTGTTCCATTTTCCTCGGTTCGATAAGATTTAATAAAATGTCTTCAGAAAGTGCACACAAAATAAAATTTATTATTCTGTAAATTCTTCAGGTGCATTCACGAATTCAAACAGAAAACACGTAACAACTGTCTTCTATACAGCAAAAAACTCTAAAAATGCAAGTAAGGATAACAGTCTTCAATACAGTACAAGCCTACCATGCTTTCAATACATTCAATTCTTAGCAGAAAAGAACACTCTCTCGCCGAGTTCCAATGCCAATCTCAGGTATATTTATAGACTTCTAAAGGGCCCTCTATCAGTCAACTAGCTAGATTTTGCTAGAAGATTCCAGAAAGATCTAGAAGGTTGACGACCATTTGGCGACCAAAATAAGTCACCAAATCCATCGCGAACTAGGCAATAACTCTCATGTTTGCCGAGATTACCATAGACTCGTAAAATTCGTAACAGTATATAATCTCATTCCAAATATGAGTCAAAACGAACAAAATACAATACTCATCTTCCACCAATTTGAGAAAATATTAGAAATTCAATATAGAAGTGCTCTCTTTCAGGTTAATAGAATATTATCTAATGCTTTTGAAAAAATACACTTTATAAAGATGGTGAGGTTTATTAAGAGATGAATCCCTTTCCTACAAATTATGTTCAAAAAGAAATTACATTTATGTAATAAATGAATCTTTCCCCTAATTTTTACCACATATACACTTGAAAAGATTTTATAACTATTCTAAAACTCATATATTAATAAGAACTATTATATTTAATACCTTGTAAATATAAAAAAAATTAAATTCTCACTTTCTCATTAACAAATTTTGCTTTTAGAGACAACACTTAAATGATTAAATAAGCCATAATATGACATTCTGCCATTGTTAGCCATGATCAATTAAAGGTACTACTTTAAATTAGACATACATCTAAATTATGTTAACTTTATTATGTTATTTTACATGTATATACAAGTTTAGCTCCAAAAATTCTAACCCCAACAAGAGCTCAGACTTCTTTTACTTTGAAACCCAAACATTATACTGAAGGTCTCCCTGCAATAATATGTCAAAAAGCAAACTGTATTCAAAAACATTTATCTAATATTAATGCAAATTATGAATGTAGGACCGAACTAAAGGCCATCATTTCTGACTCATCATCAGAATACACTCAGAACAGTTGATTCAATTTTTTCTTAAAGAAAAAGAAAACCAAATAGATCTGCTGTTAAAAAGAAATTGTTGGCTAACTGAATTTTACTCACATTCCAGGACTTTCCCTGGATATTCAGAAACCCTGGTATGAACAGAAAATACAATTCAAAGATATTCCGATTAATGCATCTATAGTTTCTATAAAGCTTTTTTTACATAGTGCTGTGATAAAAATGCACCCTACTTTACAAGCAGCCCATTCTGTAATAATTTAGAAATATATGTATATATTGGAGATAATTTCACCAATGTCAAATCTAACAATAAAAGAAAAGGAAAAAAGATTTATGCTACGATTTTGCACAGCATAATTGTTTGGCAGAGCTCTGCCGAATAAAATTCTAAAACTGATAGATAGTTGCTCTCATATTCATAATGTATATTTCCTCATACAAAAATGTTTCATTTTTAAAAATGAAACTAAAATCACTGAAAACCAAAGAAAGGCTATACTGATTTGTCATTCAAATTTAACTTTCTATTTGATGAAATTAACAAGCTCTTCATTTTTTGCATACACATAATTAATCATCCATAAATATCTTTCATGAATATCATAAACATGAGGGTATGATTCAATCCTATTCTTCATCCAAAAAGAATTATATACATGTATTTGTCTAAACTGTCTCCAAAACAGTTTATACTCATAGCTTGAAGTAAAGATTACGGCTTTTCAAATCTAATTCTAACATTTTTTAGGGTGTACAGCTAAAGATATTTACTTAATTGTTCTTTAAAAACAAAGGAGTAGGGGGAATAATCCTGGAGACATGTCATACAAGCTAAATCTATGGCAAATAACAAAACTTTTAATGATTTATTGTTGATACATGCACAAACTATGTGAGAGCTTTGACAGGAGAACTTAACTCCTCACATATCCTTTACCTTTGCTGTGCAACTTAATAGTCACACTAAAAAAGCCCCCAAGATCTTGCTAAAATTATGGCAAAAACTTGATACTCACAGAATGCAAAATGTAATTACCTTCTCATAAAGAAAACTCAATAATTCATAAATTCACAACATGATAAATATACTAGAACAACAATTTTTACTTTCTAACAGAAAATAGGCTGTTCATAATGTTTAATAAATGTTTTTTCATCATAAAATGGATTGTTCAGGAGATTTATTTTGTGACTGAACAAGTGCTATAAAAATCTAATAAATAAACAATTTATTTCTAAAAAAAGTATATATTGATTTCAATATTACCTGCAGATAAGACCGAGATGGATCTGAATTATTGACAGATGAATTTGTTACATTAGACTGAGATGCTGTAACTGAATATGAAGTAGCTTGAAAGAAATTTGCTATAGGAGCAGTCCGTGATGCTTGGCTATAATACATTGTTCCAGAACCAGGAATGGAAGCATGTTGAACATGGCGTGTGCGTTCAATCTGGAACGGTGGTGTGAACATTCTCAAGCCAGCTGCTCCAGCAGGTCTAGCCACAACAATAGGAGGTGAGAACACAGAACCCGAATTAGATAAAAGCAACTGTGATGGCACATCCCCAACAGTATGTAAAACTGGTGGCAAAGAAACAGGTTGATCGTTCCGATTTGGAGATGATGCATGCTTATTTAATGTTCCTTTAGCTGCTGCCGAGGCAACTTCTGAGAGCCAATTTAGTTGGTCAGAATGAGGGTTTGAACTCCCAGTCATGGCAAGCTTTTCAGCACCATTCATCGGCACATCTGGTAATCGACAAGGGAAATAACTTTGAGACAGTGCATTGATACAACTTCTATTACATTGTAACACAGAATCACTATTTTCTTCCACAGATAGAGGAAAGGAACTTTCTTTCAATCTGCTGATTTCAGTATCTGTATGCTTAGATTTGATATTTGAAAAATATGTTTCTTTAACATTAGCAGAGGGAGGCAATTCTTTTACAAGCAATTCCCAAGGTTTAATTGCATAGATATTATCGGGTAAAACATGAACTGGTGGAACTATTCCAGGAAATATATAAGCTTGTTTCAAACCATTCTGGTTTTTCAATAAGGTTGTATCACTCGATGATAAAGCAAAAGGCAATTTAGTATTTGGCTGGGATACATCTGTAACAAAAAATAGAAATTAATTTCTGAACTCAAAAATATTCAATTGTAAAACAAGATAATTTAAATTACTGTCTATAAAGACAAGTTTTATGACTATAAGAAACAATATTTAAGACACATGCAATTTCTTACTTTACAGTACAAATGAAAGAATAGGAAAGGCCATACAAATTACATGAATAATTTACATTTGTTATTACAACTGTAAATCACTTTTAAGTTAATATAAAAACCTTTTTATTCCCTTATTGATTGCGATAGAAGAAAAAAAATCCAAATACACTAAAATATAGTTGATACAGTCATCGCAAACTCAAGGAGAATGCTAATTTTCTAATAAAAATAGAAACATACAAAGCACTTTAATATGCATGTAAAATTTTTTTAATTGGACACTCAATTAAGTTTTAAATATTATTTATATACTGTATAATAATTGATATGATATTTTAATGACATGAGTTTATAAAGGTGAAATAATTATAATTAATACAAGATATCTCAGCAAGAATTATAGTTCTGGAGTAAAACTATATCAAATAGAATGTGGAATCCCTCTTTTAGGCACTTTTTAAAGGTCCTAACAAATCTACCTTTGTTATGACATTAAATAGCACCAAAAACAAGTAAATGCTTTTACAAAATTATTTTTTATACAAGATTTATTTGTGAAAATTCATGAATGAAAAGTCACAAAAACATGATACAACATTAAAAGCATTCTATGGGTTTATCAAAAGTATCTTCAAAATATTTAGATACATTATGAGTCTCTAAATCAAGAACACTCTTTTCTATATTTCTTCCCGGACCTAGAAATTTTGTTACTGGAAGTGATTCATAAAAATTTCTGAGTACTTAAAAAGTAGGAAGTTTACACCTAAATATTAGCTACAGAAAAGGTGTTCCCATTTTTAGCTAGAGAGAGAATTTATAAATTTGTTAGCTTAAATGTATATAAAGAAGTTAATGACATAGAAAAAAAATTAAATGAGTCATTTCTATAATTAAAAAAAGGAACTTACTAAATATAAACAATTACAAATAATGAAAACCTCCCTAAAACATAAATATAGACATATAATAAAATGTTTATGCTTGAAATAGAAAACGAATTGAGAGATAGTTTCATTAATTTCATTGTGTTTAAATGCTTCAAAATTTATTAAAACTAAGCTACACAAACGATCGACTTTAGAGGCTGAATCATACAATAAGATTCATTACAAGATATCTTTGTAACTTTACAAAACTGAGAACTAGGTATTCAAGTTTATTACAACCTCAACTCCCGGAAATCAGAGGGCGGATTATTCGTGCATTACAGAAGAAATAAACTTTAAAATAAAATACAAATTGCCCGAAAGAAAGTCAACATGGCTTGTAAACAACGGAATAACAGACTTCCTCTGGATCAAAACTTGAAGGTCTCAAAAATTTTATTAAAATTTAATCCTTAAATCACTCTATAAAATAAAATTTATGATTAGTTTCTTTTGCAGAACACAGGACTGTTATTGAATCATACGTGCGTGCGTGCACACCCGAGAAGTAATTTGTAATCAGGAGTCACAATCGTAAAATAATTATATCAAATTACAAGCATATGATTGCAGCACTGAAAATGAATAATCAGAATTTGTTACCTGCAAGCTGGTCACTTTTACATCTGATTTAACAGAGAATAAAAACTTGATGTTACAAAAAAACCGAGTAACGCAGAAACTGGCTAATCTGCTATACAAAGTAAGCAAAGTGCTGCATAGCAACATCACATAAAAGTGATCAGCAGTTAGCGATATTAAAATAGTTGCCTTTGGTGCTGTAACAGACTGGTCGGTTGGCAAGAGTCCCATTGTAGTACTACTTCGCAGTGAAGACAAAATAATAAAAATATGCATTACTGTCTTCCCCTCCGCGATGATAATGCATTGACCCGGGCAAAACGGTTTTCTTAGTTTGGTTTTTGTTATAATAAGTTTCTTTGCCCACTACGCACGGCGAGACAATAAAAAATATATACCGGTTCAGATTGCAATGCAAATTGCATGATGGAGAGTGTCTAGTAGCGCCATCTGGTAAGATTTTGTAGTGGTATAAATTTCCTAGTCGCGATTTTCTGAGATAAATGTTTGTAACATGAAGCTAAAGATTGGACTGTAGCTTCATGGTTTGTAAAAATAAGAAAGTATTTTATTTAAACTCTCTTTCGCAATAAGTAGCGCCATCTGGTAAGAGTTTGTAGTGGTATACATTTCCCAGTTGCGAATTCGAATCTAAGCTAAATGTTTGTAAATATAAAACAGTAGTTCATTTGAAACTCTCTTTTGCAACAACAATATGGTACAGGTAATAAAGTAATATTGATATAATTTTAATACATATTACTAAACACATAAAAAAGAAATCGCATTCAACAAATTTAAGAGCGATTCAAACAAAATTACCCAAGGTGATAGAATTTCTCTGATAATATAAACGAGGAAAGGTACCCTGGAGCCAGGAGTTAATGAGGCTCGCTGGTAACCTATCTGTAAAACTCAGTCATTGAGATAATCATTTCTAATATAGAATTAGGGTTACCATGATAAATTTTTCGAAGCCAGAAGTCATGAGCGAAAAACTCCGGACTCACTTAAAATATTTTAATAAAGACTAGCGGTAAAATAAATCACGAGAGGTTATTTGAAAATAATGATTATTGTTATCAATTTTGCAAGAGAAACAATATTTCTTCCTAAAGGAATCATTTTAATACAAACAAAAATATTTTCTTCTTACTAGGAAATCTTTTTAAAAAACAACAATTTATAGATTTTGATCCCTATATTTATCTGAGCTAACTATCTTTTAACACCTTTTTATCACTTTTGGGAATGACAGGATAAAATTCGTGATAAGTCATTTTAAAGTCTCGATAATTTCAGAAACAGTTTCTGGTTTTAGCTTCTTTTTTCTTTTTTTCCCCCCTTCTTTAGTCCACTGACTTGCTCTTAAAGAAAACACTCTTTCTACGTGCATATTATGCAGGAATAAAATATCCTACAGCATTTTGATTTTTGCCACCTTCCCAGGGGCGTAGTTACCGTGAAGCAGTTGGAGCGAACTGCTCCAGGTGCACGAATTTTGGGGGGGCGCAAAATTTGAAAGAGTGAAATAAAAATAGCAGTTGGAGCGAACTGCTCCAGGCGCACGAATCTTGGGGGGCGCAAAATTTGAAAGAGTGAAATAAAAATGTGTGAAAACTTTTGTATAAATAATTTCGATTTGTCAGATTTTCTATAAAATATACAAAAAATAAATGAAATATTTTTAAGTAAATAAGACTATAAGCACCTAAATATATTAGAATGTACTTGACTTACCATAATTTTGATATCAGAAAATTTTTACTGTAAATTTAACACTTTATATACCTCTAATAAACCTATAAAAATGTATGATGATTGCTAAGAATGTTTAAAAGCACTACAATGGGCACTTACTATACGTAATATAAGTTGTGTTTTACTGCAAAGAAGTTACCTGTATCCGGTGAATCCCACGAGTGCCAAATATAAACTTTTTTATATCCGGTTCTACTAGAGTTAAGGGATAACATAAGATCCCTCTGTCCATTATATTAGGGCAGGGGTTTCCCAAAGTGTGTGCTGCGGCACCCTGGGGTGCCACGCAGAGAGATTAGGGGTGCCGGGAAGCGCCCATGATCTCCAATCTAATGTATTGCTAAGGACTATTCCGATATAACTTGACGAAAGACTTGACGGAAATGGACTAAAAGGGGAAAAACAACTCTCCTCTTCGAGTCCGCTGTATACCTTTGTGTTTGCTTCGAAAGGGGAGATTGAATCAGCAGATTAGACACAGTTTTAAGGAGTGTCCGGTTTTATCTCGTGGCACGTACCATGGTACATCTCATATAGGCTTTCCCATAGCCAGTCGTGTTCTTGTCTTGTACGTGCATTTTTCCTTAGCAAAAGAAAAAAATGTCAAGATCAGTCACCAAAAGCCAGTTCCCTCACCAACGGTTGGAGGCCACCTGTCCAAAGAATTTCGAGAATGCCTCCTGTACGCTCTTTGCACCTGCCCACTCGGCTGTAGATATTTCACAATAACCAATGACGAACAAGTGACATTCCTTATCCCCTTTCCTCCGATTGTTCATATCGTCTTATTTTTCGGGCAGGTAGCCCCGTCGTCAGTTATCTCGCTGGTGGTCGCCGTACATGTCGTGTTCCCAGAAAGCTGTTTAGATATTTTTCGTAAAAATGGATAGATTTTTTATGAAAAACCGATAATGCAAGTACAAATAAAGATCATGCATCAACATGTGACGTGCGTGGAAATAAGCGGAAATGCCGTAAATACGAAGACAGCTACTTGGATTTTGGCTTCACTTCAATAGAAGTCAGTGATGAAGAGAGACCGCAGTGTGTGATCTGTTCTAAAGTTCTATCATCCGAGAGCATGAATCCAAGTAAATTGAGACGGCACTTTGAAAAAACACATCCCAACATAGTAGACAAACCACGTGAATATTTTAGCAGAAAAATGAAAGATTTGCACCAACAAAAAATGTTTTCACTAAGGAAGCGTCAGTGCCAAAAAATGCCTTGGCGTCATTCAAGGTGGCATATAGAGTAGCGAAGTGCAAAAAAGCCCACACTATTGCTGAGGAATTAATTCTACCAGCTGCTGTCGATATGGCTAATATAATGATAGAAGAAAATGCGGGGAAACTTCTGGCGAACATTCCTTTGTCGAACAACACCATCAATCGAAGAATCCAGCACATGGCTCACGATCTCAAGAATCAATTGATAGAGAAAATGAAAGGAAACGAATTTGGTCTGCAACTAGATGAGGCCACAGACAGAAATAAGGATGCACACCTCATCAGCTATGTACGTTTCATTGATGGTTGTACAATTGTTGAAGATCTTCGATCTTCTGTTTTGTAAAAGCATTAGTGGAAGTGCAACGGCTTAAGATATGTTCGATCTCCGACACATTTATGACGGAAAACATTTGGAATGGACAAAGTGCATCGTTGTGTGCACTGATGGTGCTCGATCAATGTATGGTCATTATGGAGGCCTACAGTCGCTGATTCGTTGCAATGCCCTGGATTGTTTGTGGACCCATTGCATCATTCACAGGGAAGCACTTGCATCGAAATCGCTGAGTTATCCACTGAATCTCGTCCCAGAATGTGTAATAAAGGTGGTAAACTGTATAAAAACTAGGCCACTTAAAGCCAGATTTTTCAAAAACCTATGCTAGGATTTGGGGGCCGAGCACACGACCCTTATATACTACTGAAGCTCGCGTTGGCTCTGACGTGGCAATGTATTATCTCGAACGTTTGAACTTCGACAAGAAATTTACAATTTCCTGAAAGAAAATGATCATGTGAGCGCGGATCCAGACTTTTTGCTGAAACTGGCATACTTGTGCGACATATTTGAAAAACTAAATCCATTGAATGTTTCTCTTCAGCGCTGTAACATGCATATATTGGAGTGTGAAGAGATTATTTTATCTTTCAAGAAAAAACTACAGATATGGAAAAGAAAAATGAATGATAATGGAGGCAAAGATTGTTTTCCTGTATTGCAGCAGTACATGGTCTGTAGTGGAGAAAAGGTTTCACATAGTATGCTAACAGTTTTCACAGAGCACCTATCACAACTAACTGACTGATTCGCAAAATACTGGCAATATTAGTGCAAATCAGATGCACTAATATTGCAAATGAACAGATATAATTATTTTTGTGTTATTATTAGAATAACTATCATAATTCATTGAATTTGAATCCCGTTAACACCACCGAAATCAATTACGTGTTTAATCGGGTGCAACGTGCATCCAATTCCAAAATGTAATTAATAGAATAGAAATTAAACTATAATAAATAATATAATAAATACAAATTAAACTAAACGGGGGGGTTACGTCACGCAAAACGCGAATTCAGATTGTAACATGCTTTTATAATATACAACTTTTTATTTATTTATTTTTTTCCAAACTGGGTCTTCAATTCCTATGATAAGCTATGGGGAATTTTTTATTCAGTATTTTTACAGTAACAAATTAGCTGATGCGTATTTTTGAAATTTTCTCTCTGTATTTCAAAAAGGAAAATTCAATGATATAGTTCAAGTTTTCAATTTTTTTTTCAATTTGCCTTGTTTAAAAGGACATTTAGTTGTAATTTTAAAGCAATAGATATTAATAATTTAATGCCCTGTATATTATCATTAAATAATTATTTTAAATGCATTAAATGTATTAATAATTTTATTTGTGTATGCGGAGTGGTTGACGTCCAACAATGCCGGTAAATATCTATAATCTTCAATAAAATTTAAAATTTCTTCCGAAGACTGCAACATTCTGAACACTGACTTGAAAACTGCCCTGGAGAATAGAAATGCGCATGGAATGGCGCAAGAACATCCGCTTGGGTTGGATACGCTTGCGATAAGGCATGCGCTATCCAATTACAAGTGGTGACGCATGCTTCTGCGCATGCCTCACATTCCTCTCCGTGCGTCATTTTGAAAGCGAAAGCGCACAAGTGTAGACATACCTTAAGGGTCAACTTACTGACTCCTCCCACTACTAGAGTCAGAGAGAGATTCCTCGGAATAAACAAATTAACGTGCTTATGCAGCCACATTTAAACATGTCACTGAGCATGTGAAGAAAGCAATTTTTGATTATAAATTATCGCTCATTAAGAGAGATTGCAGTTACAAAAACCAAATTTGACAGATCTATAGATTAAAATCTTTTGTTTAAGATCTAAATGAAATAAATAGGTGAAGTAGTTTTCGCTCACGGACTGCCCAAAGCAACTTAAATATAGAGACTAGTTGATACCCGTCAAAACACGAAGGCTAGATAGTAAATAAATGCTCTAATTATACTCCCCACATCATGTTGAAAATCATAATAATGAGCAGAAACAAATTAATGTGTTTAAGCGGCCTCGTGCTTAGGCAGATTTAAAAATGCCACTGAGCATGCACAGAAAGCAATATTTTAATTGTAAATTATCGCTCATTAAACAGCGCGAAATAAACAATTTCCACCAGGTATAATCTTATATTTCACAAACATAACTATCAAAAAAATAAAAATGGCAGAGAGAGAGATCTAGAGAGACTTCTCGGAATAAACGTGTTCATTATTGTCACTGAGCAAAAGCAGAAACAGCGAGTTTCTAAAGCCAGATTTAAACATGCCATTGAGCATGCGCAGAAATAAATTTTTAATTGCAAATTATCGCTCATTAATAGAAATTGCGGTTACAGACACCAAATTTGACAAATCTACAGATTTATAGTCTTTCGTTTAAGACCAAAATGAAGTCAATGGATGCAGTAGTTTTCTCTCACGGACTTCGCCAAAAGTCGGCTTAGCAACTTAAATATATAGATATACCGGGTGTCCGAAAAGTATGGCTACACTTTCAAAAATGAATTAAAAATAAACAAACAAAGATTTTCGCTAACGGTTTTTTGCGTTCCATAAAGAAAATATCAAAGTTTTTTTTTTTTTTTTTTTTTTGCAATGCTTTATTCCACGATTGCTTTATATCACGATTTCAATGTGCGGACCATTAGTCGCGCGCAACACATCGAGTCTATACGAGACTTCTCGCCACGTTCTATGAAGCCTTGCAGGATCAACACTCTGAATGGCCGATGTAATTTCATTTTTCAGTTCATCAGTGTCATGAATTGGAGACTGGTAAACAATGTTTTTCACGTATCCCCATAAGAAGTCCAAAGCTGTTATGTCTGGAGATCTTGGTGGCCACGGTATTGGACCTCCTCTTTCCATCCATCGCCCGGGGAACTTTTCATCTAAAACCTTTCGCCCTTCCAAACTCCAGTGTGGTGGTGCCCCATCCTGCTGGAAAATGATATTGGGTTGCAAGTCCTCTACTTGAGGAAATGCGAAAATTTCGAGCATATCAATGTAATTGTCAGAGCAGACAGTTTCTTCGGAAAAGAAAAAAGGTCCAATAATTCGATCGTGCAGTAAACCACATCACACGTTTACTTTAGGGCTGTCTCTTGCTTCCTCCAGTACAGCATGCAGAATGTTGCGAAACGTGGATGAAACGCTATCTAGTTTACATTTCATTAAACAGAAACTTTAATCTTTTCTTTATGGAATATAAAAAACCGTAAGTGAAAATCTTTGTATGTTTATTTTTAATTCATTTTTGAAAGTGTAGCTATACTTTTCGGACACCCTATATGTTCCTTCTTCGATGGACTGTATACTATATTTTTCTAATTAAAAACTGCAATGTCTTTTAAATGGTTTTATTACACACACAAACAAACATAACAACTAACTAGTTTGCCCTATGGCAAGAACAATGCAGACCATACTGCGAAACATATAACTAATACTAAAATGCGACTACTCAGAACAGTTTCTGAAACTGAACTGTTGCCATTAGCAACCATAAAGTTTTTCTAGTGGCGCGCCAAGGTTGGCGGGCTTTTACTAATGCCAAGGTAAGCCGTAACATACCGGCCCCCATTGACATGTCCCAACATTCAATAATATAATGACACACAATACTAAATAAACAAATGGTATACACTAAAATTACTTCCAAGATAACACTATACATATAACAATAGGTAAATACTAATAATGCAAAATGACAGTTTCAAAATTACAAAATTATAAATTTTCTTCAATGGGAAGAGGACAAATTTTCGAAATTGATCGGGTTACAACACCTGATAAGGTTTTAATTTCTAATACTCTTACTTTTCCATCTGAACCCGAAATTACTTTAATGACTCGGCCTAAAGACCATTTACCTGGTGGTAAATTTTCATCCTTTAGGATAACCATGCATCCTTCCTTAAGATTTTTCTTTTCGATAAACCATTTATTGCGTTGTTGGAGATGATTTAGATAATCATGCTGCCATCTCTTCCAAATAGTTTGGGTCATTTTGGTTATTTTTTGCCAATTAGATAGTCTATTTTCTCTGATAGGTGTTATATCCGGTTCGGTTATTGAAATAATAGGTCGTCCAATCAAGAAATGGGCAGGTGTCAGGACGTCAATTTCATTAGGGTCCGACGATAAAGGTAGCAAAGGGCGAGAATTGAGAATTCCTTCTATCTGGGCAATTAGAGTCCAAAATTCTTCCAAAGTTACTCGGGAATTGCCTAAGGTACGTTTCAAATGGTACTTAAAAGCTTTCACCCCTGCTTCCCATAATCCACCAAAGTTCGGTGAGCGAGGGGGAATGAATTTCCAATTAATAGCCTCAGACGACAAATAATTAGTCAAATCGTTGTCAGGTTTATTTACTATGGCATGCAATTGTTTCAGCTCAGTATTTGCTCCTACGAAAGTAGTGCCATTGTCGGTCATGATAGTGGAACTTTTACCTCTGCGGGCAAAGAATCGTTTAAGGGTAGCAATGAATGAATCTGTTGTTAAATCCGTTACTATATCTAGGTGAATTGCCTTAGAGACTAGGCAGACAAACAACGCGACATAAATTTTACTATAATTTCCTTTTCTTTGATTTTTGTACTTTATAAAGAATGGACCGCAAAAGTCAATGCCACAATGGTGAAAAGGCGGGCTAGGGTTTACTCTTTCTGGGGGTAAATTTCCCATTATTTGATTGACTCCTATGGGATTGTTTCTATAACAAACTACACATTTGTGGACTACTTTACGAGCCAGAGATCTTCCATTGATTATCCAGTAACTTTGCCTGACGTGATGTAATAAGGCTTGTGGCCCGAGATGGAAAAACTTCTTGTGAAAATATTCCAAGATCATTTCACTCAATTTGTGGTTGCGGGGCAACACGATAGGATGTTTTTTTCTATAGGTCAGACTGGAATTGTCTAAGCGACCGCCTACTCTAACAATGCCCTCAGGATCTATAAATGGGTTTAAAAATTTCAGTTTACTATTACCTGACAGGGTCCTTTGATTCTGCAGATGCTGGATATCTTCAGCAAAGAAGACATACTGTACCTGTTTGATCAAGCAGGCTTCAGCACTCTTTAATTCTGGTAAGGTCAAGGGTCCTAAATTTTTGCTATTTACAGTTCTACAATTGTGAATGAATCTAAAAATGAAACTACAAATTCTAATTAGTTTCATGAAATTATTAGTTATACAAAAAATAAAATCAAAATTGTTAGGTGTAAGTGAAACAGCTAAGGCTGCTAGTCCACACAAGTTTAGAGTCTCTTGACATGGAGGGTCATTAGAAACATCTTTCATCTCTTTCATAATAACGTCCTGGTCCTCTGACGATAGATGAGGATTTCCAGTACCAGGCACACTAATCGGATGAGTGAGAAAGTCTGGCCCATGCCACCAAAGTTGATTCTCCAGTAAGTCTGTAGCATCTAAACCTCTCGAAATTAAATCCGCAGGATTGCTGCTAGACGCAATGTGTTTCCATTGAAAGTTCTGTGTATAGCCTTGGATCTTTGCAACCCGATTGCTGACGAATGTTTTTAGCTTCCATGCTGGGGTTCGTATCCAGGCTAAGGCTATTTGTGAATCAGTATATAAGTAGATGTCGTTAATGTTCAGTTTTAAGGCGTTCAAAACTTTGACGACTAATTTGGCTAATAGGAGACACGCTGACAGCTCGAGTCTCGGTATAGTGACTGTTTTTAATGGGGCTACTTGAGATTTGCTACTAATCAAATGACATGACGTTTGAGCCTGATATGAAGATTGAATGTAGACAACAGCTCCAAATGCCTTGGATGAGGCATCAGCAAATCCATGCAAAGCTATCTGTTGAGCACAAGGCTTTAAAATGTAACGACTAATGTTAAGACTTTCTAAAGATTTTAAAGAACTTGTAAATTGAATCCAGGACTGGGCTATAAACTCAGGAATAGGATCATTCCAATCTAATTTTGATTTCCAAAGTTCTTGCATGAACGTTTTGGCTTTTGTAATAACCGGTCCTATAAGACCAAGCGGATCGAACAGTCGAGCGATGTCAGATAGAATAGCCCTTTTAGTCAATTTTTCTTGTTGATCGATTTTTACTTTGAATGTAAAGACATCCAAGCTAGGTTTCCAGGTAACGCCTAAAGCTTTGGTTTCATTTTCTAAAAATGAATAACCTTCTAAAGTCCCATTATTAACACGCTCAAGTAACGCAGGGTGATTGGCATTCCATTTATGCAAATGCATTCCGGCCGATCTTAGCAGTTGTATTAGCTGAGACTGGAGTTCTGTCACAGCTTCAAGACTGTCTTCGCCACTGATGACGTCATCCATGTAACAATCATTCAAAAGAACTTCCGACGCCTTACTAAACCGTTCTATTTCTTCTATAGCCAGTTGTTTTAAGGTTCTAATGGCCAAAAATGGAGCACAAGATGTTCCGTAAGTCACTGTGTTCAATTCGTAGACTTCTACTGGCGTGGTCGCATCTGGCTTCCATAAGATTCTTAACAATTTCCTTTGTTCCGCATTTATCACTATTTGTCGGTACATCTTTTCGATGTCAGCGAGAAACACAAACCTATGTTTCCTAAAGCGAATCATAATTTCGTACAATTCTTCCTTTACTAGTCCTTTGTAGAGAATATCATTTAATGACTTACCATTGGTTGTAGGGCTTGACGCATTAAATACTACGCGCAGCTTCGTTGTGGTATTTTCTGGACGGTACACCCCATGATGCGGAAGGTAATAACAACCTGTATTTTCTATCTTGTCCCTAACTTTTGTCATGTGACCAAGGGTCTCATATTCTTTCATAAATGCGCAATAAAGTTCTCGCATTAAGGGAGTTTTGTCAAGACGATTCCACAATTGCTGTAACCTTTTCTCAGCGACTACTTTGGAATCTCCTAGGGCAACCGGATCCTCCTTTAGAGGCATAGTAACTACAAATCTTCCGGTGTTATCTCGGCTATAAGTTTCTAAAAAATGATTCTCACATAGTTGGTCTTCGGTGCTAATAGGAATCGATTCATCCTCAACCCTTTCAATTTTCCAAAATTTTTGCAGGTTTTCATCTAACATGTCTGCTTGCTTAACAAGGCCACAAAATGTCTGATGACATTTATTTTCTACTGTTCCGGAAACAATAAATCCGAAAACAGTGTTTTGAAAGATTAATTGCTTAATTTTATGTTTTTCAGTTTTCAAAATCTCATAGAAGAGTTCAGCCCCAATGAGAATGTCAATTTTAGATGATTTTCCGAAATTAGGGTCCGCTAGATCTATATTTTTCGGTACTTCCAAATTAGAGTCATCTATATTGCTTGACGGTACCCAAGTTGTTATTTTTGGCATAATTAAAAATTGAATCGATCTACTAAACGAACCATCTTTATTTGAAATAGTTGTCTGCACTTTCGATTTTATATTTGAAATATTTCCATTAATCCCCGAAACCGAAACCTTCGTTTTATTTTTCTTTACTGCTAAAGACTGGGCTAGCCTATTACTCATGATGTTGATCTGTGACCCGTTGTCTAAAAGTCCACGCACCGGAATTCTAACCCCATGCGAATCTTCCACATAAATAATACACGTGGTTAAAAGCACTCTATTTTCATTTTTTCCCGATAAACAAATCTCACTGCATAATGATTGCGAAATCGCGCCAGAAACCTCTCCCTTTAATTTATTGCTTTGCGAGGCAGTAATTTCTTTTTTGTCTATTTGTTGACTACTATCGTTTTCAACCATCGGCGCCAATGATTCACCTCTATGCAGCAAAGTGTTATGCTTTTTCGAGCAAAAGCCACAACGAGATGCTGAAGGACACTCAGCAATTTTATGTTTCGAACTGAGACAATTCAAGCAAAGATTGAGTTTTTTAACGATTAAATATCTGTCATACTCCTTTAATATTAAGAAATTGTCACACTTAAAAATAGAATGACTTGTTGATTGACAAAAAACACATTTAGTATTATTACCAGTGTAGGAATTCTTTTTTACAAACAAATTCTTCAACTTTTGATTTCTTTCACATGCTAACTGCTTAGGTTTAACGGTTACACTACTTTGTAAATTTTCTAAAACTAAACATCGTTTTTGTAGAAAGTCAATAAAATCTTGCCAATGAGGTAATTCTGTGGTAGTTAGCGAAAGCTCAAATTGCTTTTTTGTTTCTTTATCTAGTTTTTTAAGAACTATATTTATCAACATGATTTCTGAAAACTGATTAAGTTCTAAACCTATTGTTTTAAGCGCTCTAATATGCTTTTGACATCCGTCAACTACAGCTCTTAGACTTTTAGCTGCGTCCAGTGTTGACATTTCCATAGATAATATTTCATTCAAATGACTATTAACGATAAAACGTTCGTTCTGGAAACGATTTTCTAATGCTTTGAAAAGCGATTTATAGGAATCATCCGCAGTAACAACATCTAAAGCAGTATCGCTCAAGGTAGATTTTAAATAATACAGCTTCTGTGTATCACTTAAACTATCATTCGAATCGATTAATGTTTTAAACTGATCTTTGAACATATACCAGTCTTGATAATTTCCAGAAAATTTCGGTAGAGGTATATCAGGCAATTTAAAATTAGCATTTGAATTACATAATTTAGAGCTATTTGAATCACTTTCGGTTTCGCTATATATATTATTAGCATTAGAGAGTAAGAATTTTCTAAGCCTTACCTCTAGGCTTTCAGCTTCTTCTTCTATTTCTGTGAAGGCTGTTAGATGATTTTCCAACTCTTTTTCATCTACAACTATTCCAAAATATTCGATTTTCAAGTCATGCAAATGCGTCATAACTTTTTGTACACTATCTAATTTTACTTGGTATTCCAATGTCTCTTTACTCCTCTCATCATCGATGAAATTTGCAATTCTAGTCAACTGACCTTTATAGGCCCCTCTTTGACGATTAAGAGCTACTAATTTATTTTTATCAGTCATGATTACAACTGATTGTGCATCCTATCAATGAATTTAAACCAAATGTAAAATACCAGTTCTTCTCCAAACGACGTGACCAAAAAAATGTTCCTTCTTCGATGGACTGTATACTATATTTTTCTAATTAAAAACTGCAATGTCTTTTAAATGGTTTTATTACACACACAAACAAACATAACAACTAACTAGTTTGCCCTATGGCAAGAACAATGCAGACCATACTGCGAAACATATAACTAATACTAAAATGCGACTACTCAGAACAGTTTCTGAAACTGAACTGTTGCCATTAGCAACCATAAAGTTTTTCTAGTGGCGCGCCAAGGTTGGCGGGCTTTTACTAATGCCAAGGTAAGCCGTAACACTATATATATATATACAGTGGACGCTCGTTAATTCGAACTCAAAGGTTCTCGGAAAAAAGTTCTAATTATCCGATGTTAAGAGAAAATATATAACTTTAAAAGTGTATCACTGAAGAAGAAAAATCTCCTAGTATGTATAACCCCAGAAAATATATTATACTATGCTATCTAAAATTAACATATTAAAAAGCAATACAGACTTGCCTTAATCATAAAATGAAGCAGAAGATATGCAGTAGAACGTAAACTTTAATTAAAAATACGAATTACACTTTGGGGAAAAACTGTAAAGTGGATGTCTGGTTTTGTTTATGATGCCTACATTGTTCAGCCAACTTCTCGATTTGAAGTAAACATTCCAATTCATTTTCAGAGGAAGGTTCCATCTGAATAAATGCTTTCAGAGTTTTAATAGAGTCCATTATGGCTTTGTCCATTATGGCCGCATAAAAATATCTTTCGGCAGGTAAGTAGAGAAAAACCCTGGCAGTTTCCGACCGAAATTAGTGCATACGTCTTCGCTTACATCAGAGCTTTGACCACATAAAGTTTGATAAGAAATATTGTGCCTTGACTTAAATCGAGAAAGCCATCCATCACTGCATTTAAAATCTTCAATACCCATTCGACTTGCCAATTCATCAGCCTTCGTCAGCACTAGGGGTCCATTTATCGGAAAATTTCGAGATCTAACATCCTGGAACCATAGCAGTAGAGCTTTTTCTAGATATTCTTGGGATGCATTTCTCATGCGTTTCCTTCCTCAAGCAAATTTTGATTTTTCCCATGAATCTATAATTGACTCCTTGTTTTTCAAATAAGTTGACAAGATATTTTTTTTTAATTCTATAGTCAGCTGCTAACTTGATTTACATTCGCTAAATTGTTTTACATTCGCCATTCTCTACTCTCTTTAAAATTTCTACCTTTGTCTCCAAAATTAGGGTTTTGTACTTTCCACGCGTAGACATCCTGTATTTTTACACTTTCACACACTGAGGAAGAAAAACTAGATCACGTTAACTTCTCTGCACTGCAGGCATAACTGACGCAGCTCCCTAGAATCTGTAGTAAAGACTGGTTTTTCTGAAATTCTAAGAAAATCGATATACATAACGGAAAATCGCTTTGTCCGTTAAGCACTGATAAGGACAATAGCCACTAACGTTTAGCGGAAATGCAATAGTCTAGGAATGCGGGCATGTGCCTATTTACATAGAAAAAAATACAGGTGATTTTGACACACAATATAATAAATACGACGTGTATTTTCTCCGTTAATTGAGGAAAAAGAAAATTTTTTTGTCAAATTTTTAGTTCGAATTAACCGAATTGATAAAAATTTAGTTCGAATTAATGAGATATTTTTAACATTAACTCCAATACAAGTTTTTTGGGGCCTTTGGATTAGTTGGAATTAACCGAAAGTTCGAATTAACCGAGTTCGAATTAACGAGCGTCTACTGTATATATATCTTTACTTATATAAAAGCCTAGAGTAGAAAAGTGTAGGTAACCATTCCGGGACGGACCAAGTCGGAAACATCTTAACATTGCGACGCCATTTTCTGAAATTTTTCTTGAAAAATAATACCACAAAAGTTACATATTTTGAAAGTCCTTTAAAAAATATGAAAATTTCAAGTGAACACCCTAGCTCAAAACTGTTTAGTTTTTGAAATATCTTCAAATTAAAATATCCATTGAAAAGAATCATTTATTCAATTGAGTCATTCACTTGAATTTCGAATTCATTCTACTCCATGGTTTTTCATATTCCCTTTAAATAACTACATCTTAAAAATATTAAAAAAAAAAAATCATGATTTTTGCAGAAAAATAGAGATTTTTGAAAAATTAAAGATGCATCGCTGTGTTATTTAATTGGCTAACTTTTTGTATTTTTATTTATTTAATATTGATGCAGAATTTTACACTTAAAGGAAAATTATATTTTTCTGGAACCTATATAGCATTATGTACCTGTATTTATCGTAGTAAATGTTTAAAAGCTTTCTTCATTACATTCAAAAATAGAATCTTCATGCTTTTTGTTTGTTTGTTTGTTTGTTTGTTCGTATGAACTCTTATGAGAAGGAAACGCTGATCAACATTCCGTCATTTTTGATGGGGGTTATATACTAGTATATATATATTTAAGATATATATTTATGGATACTGTGATGTTAAGTAGATACAAAGGCATTAGTAGGGTTGATATTTTGTTACAAACATTTGTATTTTTTTAATATTCGTGGGGTTATAAATATTGTCTAAAATTATTAAAGTGTTGGTTTCTTTATGAAAAATATTTTGCTAATAAAAATCTTTATGTTGACAAACATACATTTACGAACTGTTGCGCTTTTGATGCTTCGGCATTAATTAGACTTTTACCTTAATATTTTCAATGTTGTATTGGTATGTTAAAATTAATCTTATCCATCATATACTTACAATGTCTTATTTTTCTAATGTTTATTTATTTATTACAAATGCCCGGAAGATTGGCAGTAAAGGGCGAGACTGTTGGCCATTCATTTATGGGGGCACCGTAGAGGTGACCAGCATTCCCGTAATTCAGAACCGAATCGAGACAGGTACACCACCGGAGGTAAATTTGAGAACTTGGAGGACATTGCAGCCACGACAGATTTTACGCGCACCGGCCACCATTAGTGAAAACGGTGTCAGCGACAGGCATCGAATCCTCAGATCAGTCGCTCGACGCCTTTGCCGACCGGGCCCATTTTTCTAACGTTTATTTGGTTCAAATATTTCAAAGGATTCTTTCATTTTCTGCTCTGAAAATTCATGAAAATAAACTTTGCTAAATACATGCAAGCAGTTTAAGGTGATTATTTCCTATAATGTAAAGAAATTTTTGTGGTACTTCATGTGGCAAATGCTTCGTTAAAAATATACATTGAATCAGAAGTAAGAGTTAGTATTCGTTAAGAGCTAATTTATTCTACAAAATTAAATAACTCTCTCAATTAAGCATCTTTGCACGATTGTTACATAGCTATTTCATTAATGATAATTTGCTTTTCTGCCGTCAGAATTTTCTGAGAGTCGAGAATGGAAAAGTCATAATGAAATAATGGTTTTGCTATGCGGAGAGATCAGAAAATTATCTGTATTAAATATCTTAACATAAAATTGTATAAAAAATGTGTATAAATAAATGTCTTAAATGATGTTATTTGTTATAATTATCATAACTTGCTTTAGAAATAATGCTGTTTTTAAGAAGTAAATAAACGAAGTCCAGAAATTTTTCTTGCAATTTTATAGAAAGTTATTGAAAATAGAATATTGGGCAATATATTTCATTTACGCAAGATCTAAAGACTTAATCAAAAGATAAACTGTGAAATTTTAGGAGAAAAAAAATCAAATTAAATAATTAAATTAAGAAAACTTTACTAAAAAATAATTTTCAAGTTTATTCAGGACGTTTGATTTTACTCTTGTTTTGATTTTAATAAAAAAGTGTACAGGAAAAAAATGGGTATTTGTGGTAAAATAACTAATAAAAACCACAATAACAAAGTTATAAAATCATGCTTATATAAAGCAGTGTCATATACAAAAATATAAATCCAAGTCCTTAATATTATAAAAAAAAATTATAATTGTCCTTTTTTGTACGTTGAAAATTTTGATATAGAATTATTTTTTAATTTATAAAATGGAGTCAATTTTGTAGTTTTCAAATAAATTATAGAGAAGCCTTTTTGAGCATGCTGCTTTTATAGAAATTTTCAATGGCTAAATACTGTGGATAATATGAAGTAGTACCAAGTAAACTGTTTAAATAAAAGGAAATCCCTTTTGTAAACAGTTTGCTAAAAAAAAAGCGATAAATTCAAGCCCTTGAGAGTGATATAGTTCCACTGTGCCAAACTAACGGTTGCTAGTTGGCTGGGGTGCAAAACGGATTGTGGACCCAACTAACAGCCAACCGTTGGCGGACCTGCAAATCCAATGTTGGGGCCAACTGAACGCCAACCGTTGGATCAACCTCGAGCCAACTATGCCCAAAAATGGTTGGCCGACGACTTACCGACGGTCTCGTGTTACTTGAGAAAATTCAGTGAACGCATCTTCTAAAAGCTGTACATCAATAAGTGTTAATGTCAAGACAATACAAGAATCTAATTAATAATAGCGTGACAAATGTTAATTATTAACACGTACGCAATTTGTGTTACTTAATAACAATGTATGTATCTTTAAAACAAAACAAAAGAAACTCATTCAATCAGCTTCAAGCAAATGCTACAGTAATCGGCCAGCAGCCTAATGATTAAAAACTTCCAAGTTTTTAATCATTTGTTTTGGTCACGAAGGTTCACACTTTAGTTCCATCTATGACACGCCCATCAGCAGTGACGTAGTGAGCATAACTGGCGCCCGGTGCATGATACCTTTCTGCCCCCCCCCCCCCGAAAAACATATAGTAATATTATAAATAGAATTTCTGAAAAGGACCATTTGGCGCTCCTCTGCGTGTGACGCCCGGGGCATGATAGACCCCCTTGCCCCCCCCCCCTCTCTTGCTACGCCACTGCCCATCAGGATGTTTATTTTCAGTAAATACTGGAGCATTACTAAGGGCCTGTTCACATAGGAGTCCGGTAATAAAGTATTAAAATATATATTTAATCAAACGATTAGCGACGACATTTTTAAAGCCTATGATTGGTTTATTTCCGTCTCAGCGCCATCGGCTTCCGCTACCGGACTCCCACGTGAATAGGCGTCAACGTTCAAGATTCCGTTGGCGCCGATTGGTTAAATGGGTCGCTGATTGGTTTAAAAAATTCGCAAACTTTTTTCGACCCCACTCTCTTGAAATAAAAGATGACGGGACGAAAATTTTTTGGTAGAAGCAAAATTTAAAAAATTAGGAAAATGTTATCAAAAAGGAAAAAATATAATAGCAAATTGTGACAGGCTTTTTTAAAAACCCAGTGTCTCACAGATGAAGAAGTTTTTATCGTAACACCTCATTTAACAATATCATAATACATATTTTTTAACATATAATTAAAGATATTTAAAATATGCGAGTATAATTTTAATTCAATATGATCAGACTAGTCCCACAGTTTAACCATAGGACCATAGGAACAATTGGCTAACTGTGTTACCTAGGCCAACGCCTTCAAACACAGATATTTCAGGAGAATGTCATCGGAGAGCGGAAGTACCACCGAAATGAGTATTGAAAGTTCGAAGAATAGCATCAACAGTTCAGGAAAATGGCACAGTTTGAGCACCAGTGACTTGTTCTTATAAAAATTCACTCATGTGATGAAGTGGTGACAGTCGTACGTAATGGTTTCGAAACAGCTCCATTTTTTACAGCCACTGCATCTGTTGGGTTTCAAGCCGATGCCCGTACCTGCCGAAGCCACTTTTATTATACTCGCATGAAGTCGCCAAAAATTGCCTACTCGATAGTTTAGGAAAGTTTTTTCGGGATTTCTTGGAGTTTAAGATAGGTGTATTTTCGAAAATAAAACTCGGCTCTGTTAAAATAGCAAAACGCATTTTGAGAGTTTATAGAGTCTTACAAAGTTAGTAAACAATTTCAAGGGTTCATTGATTTTTTTAAATTAATTACCATGATACTAGCCGCTGCGCGACCAGCATGGTCGCTTTTAGTTTTATATTTCCTTTTGCAAAACAACTCAACTGAAAGTAACAAATGTAAGGAATGTTACCATTACCTGTCATCATAAATGTACGTTGTTAAGGGGTATTCTCTATAAGGCTGATTCTAAAACATCGTGATTAAAAAATGTGAATTTCCATTACTTCAGAACAGAGTTAAAGATAAGACTGAAAAACCCAACACCGATGATTTTAAAAATTATATCCCTCTCTGTAAGTACTATTTTTCAAAATTAAGATATCTACACTTTATCATTACATTAAATAAGAAATTGTTGGGGAAAATGTTTTTCACTTAAAAAAGGGAGTAAAAATTCAGCAAGTACTAAAATATAGTGTGGATTACATCACTTTCTGTATGTACTATTGTTCACAATTCGTTTTTCTACACTTCATCATATCAAATAATAAATTGTTGGGAAAATTTCTTCACTTATAAAAATGGAGTAAAAATTCATCACGTACTGAAAAAAGTGTAGAAAATTAACTATTACTGGCTCTCGGTTGCTATGCCGGCAACGGTTAAGCCTAACTTCGCGATCATTTATACTCTCTTTCACGCCTCTCTCTCTTAATGAATTATTTCTTCTTCGCTTTCTTTCTTGAGACTGTTCGCAAATTTCACTTGATCGTGCAGCTCGCTTTCGAACATTCCTGATTTCAGTGCGTGAATCCATGTTGACACGCGGTTGCAAATTGCGGATGGCCGCTAATGTTTACATCTGGTAGTTGCAGCCGTTGCCATTCGGAGTGTCGAAATATCGTCGATTTTCGTGCCGCATACCTACGCGTTTTATATATATAGATTCTAAAATCAGAAATCTGTATGGGTTTTTTTTTTTGTTTCTTTTGGAAAAAGTACGCGCAAAACACTTTATATGCATTTGAAAAATCTTGAGGTACAGATGCTGAGCAGCTTCAGAGGCGATCAGACTTTTTTTTTTTTTTTTTTTTTTTTTTTTGATTGAGCCGAAAAACTCCGTAGCTAACAAGCAAATGAAAATTATTCAGTAAAAAAATTAAATTTGAACACTTCTTAGATTGATCGGGAATTTCTGTGCAACCGTAGACGTAGGATGCGATTAATTTTAAGATTATAAATACCGACCAAGCATTTCTTTTCATTTTGTCTCCCGTACAGGCACACGCAGTCTACATTTTTTTTAACGCATTGACAATTATATATTGGTCCACACAGTCAGCTTATCCGTATACAACTGATGTCACCGCGTAAAGGAGGGGACTTGGTTTAGTAAACCTACACCTGACGCAGAACGCAAGGTGAAACGACACACTCCCCGCAATAACCACATGATACGTCAAACCAATCACAGGTCGTGCCCGACGGAGAAACGCTGTACTCTAGAAGCTAACCTTAACGTCTTTCACAAGTAAAGTTCATTGCGAAAGGCGGAGAGATGGAGTAAACTACTCTTAAAATGTCAATTTTGCAGCATTTTGGTCCAGTTCGATATTCGAATTCTTGTGATATATCATTATTTTTTGAGTGCCTGAGATTACGGGAACTACAAGACTTGAAAAACGCTTTCGCGAGAGTAACGAAGAACGTTTAGTCGATCAATGAATTCCAATTCTGTGATCGGTCCAGGGACCTCCTAATCCCTGTCGCCCCTGCTCTACTCGAGAGCAAGTAAGGCTGTGCTCATGTTATTGACGACTTAAAATAATAATTACAAGATAAAAAGAACTTTTTAAATACCAGGTTTTTAAATTTTCTGTTGAATCATATAAACTTGACAATTCTATGTATTAATAAATAGTGTTTTTAAATTTTTTGGATGAATTATCCCATCCATTTGAAAGAAAAAGTTAATTGGAAATTAACTTGCGTTTAACTTTTCGTTCCCGTCCCGACCGATAGAGGGCTGCACCAGTCTACAAAACAAAATTAACTGAAAATGAATTCAAATCTGCTTAAAGATGGCTAAAAGTATTAAATGCATTGTCATCGTGTTCTGAGCTACTCTAAAAGTTTCAAAAGTCTAGCTAGTCGGGAAGTGAGTTAAAAATCGATTGCAAGATTTGTACTGGACAAACACACACACAAACAAGAAAGCGAGTTAATAAAAACATGGTAAAAAACTGAACCAAGGGCGATTTGAGGTCATCGATATTTCTAATCATCGTTTTCTCTTTGAAATTTTTGCCATTTAAAAAGTTTTGTAAACATTGGAATAAATGATAATCCGATGGTGCAAGGTCGGGGCTTTATGGGGGATGCGACATCACTTCCCAATCAAGCTCCAATAATTTCGTGCCTGTTGCTAAATATGTATGAGGTCTCGCACTGTCGTGGTGGAACACGATTCCTTTGCGATTTTATCTTTGATTGCTTCCTCCAATTTCACGAGTCGATTGTCACGATCGATTTTGTTGTTAATAAAACATCTGAGTTGATCGTTTGGTTGCTCAAAATACATAATCCCACCAAATTGACAGAATGATCTTTTTTCTGATGCAATTCATCTTCCGATACGATTTGTGCTGGTTCATGACGCTTGGACCCTGATCTTTTCCGATTAATGTTATTGCAGACGATCCATTTTTCATCACAAGTGATGATTCGTCCATTGCATTATGTTTGAAATGTGTATCGCAAATATCGATTCATTGTGCTAAGTAAATACATGCGGAACCCAAATATCGAGTTTTTTAACGTGTCCAAGACATCTTATGTGATTCTCAATTGTTGTGTGTGATACACATAACCTTTTTGCAACCTCTCGCACAGTTATATGACGATTCGATTCAATTATGGCTTTCTGATGTCATCATCAAGTTCAGAAGGTCGACCAGAGCGTTGGTCATCTTTAAGTGAAAAATCTCCAGAATGAAATTTTCTAAATCAATTCTGATAAATGCGTTCTGTTAAGCAGTCAACACCATAAACTTGACATATCTCTTTGTGAGTCTTAGCTGCTTTCTTGCCTTTAAAAAAGTAAAATATGTCAAAAACGTTTATTTTTTCACTCCATGTTAAAATTGACCGTAACCTAACAGTTCAAAACAAAATAACACGGAATTTGTTTCTATAGTAACCTAAAATTGTCAACTACCTAATCTCAAAAGAGAAAAATTATAACATTAACAGAAGAATAACAAAACAAACATAATGCCATCTTTTTGTGCAAACCGAAATTACTTTGCCAATAGATTTAGAAGTCAAGAATTCGACATCTGGAGCGCAATGACACTAGTACGATTCAAATGGAATGAATAGCATCGTAAAATTGCAAACTTAGCTTTCGCTTCCACTAATAATTTTGATGACGCCATTGTTCGCGAAAACTTCGTAGACAAGATCCGTAGGTCATGGATTATGAGAGTCCAGTACATTTTAAGAGCCCGGCACGCGACGTGTGAGCATGGATTTGACCATTTGAAACCAAACCAAACGTTTCCCTCTTTTTGCGTGTACAAAACTTCATAGACAGAATAAAAAATTCATCTTCTACTTAGTAAATCTCGTTTCCGAATACAAAGAACGAAGGCAGCCCGATTCCTTCGTCTCCGAACTGTCAAGTCATGACTCCGACTTTGTGTATTTAATGAGTTTGACTAAAACAATGGACCCATGATCGCCAAATAGGGATGCGAAGTCAATGTTTTCAAAACACCGGTGTTACGATAAAAACATCGATTTATTGAAGCGGTAAATCAATTTTTCTAAGATTGTGCCAAATAAATTTAAACAAGGCGAGGTAAATAAGTAACAATATTGCTTACATGTATGTATTTATTTTTCTGTGCAGAACATGATTTTTGGGAGGATCACCACAAGATGGTAGAAGCCCGAACTTGCAGTTTACTTCAAAACTCCTGTTTTTAAACTACACTGGTGTAAGAAATTAAGAGAATTTGCAGACTTGGTCGATTATCTCTAGAACTACTGTACCGATGTTAATGAAATTTGATATGTACATACATGGATACAATACAAAGCAAATAATCATTCAATAATTGTAATACACACGCGTGATCGTGCGTAACACTCGTTGGAGTCGGAAGCTATGAAACAGCGGTTGCAGAATAAACAAAAAAAAAATGGGTTAATCAATGGATTAATAGGGGGTATGGTCCCCTCTTACAGATACACAGGTCTCGCAGCGTGATTTCATACTTGAAATAAGGCAGTTTATCATTTCCTGTAGCAATTGGTCCCACTCGTTCAGCAACGCTGTTTTCATTCCCTGGATGGTTCTCGGAGGGGGGTTGCGAGTTGCAATTGCCCTCCCCAGAGCGTCCCAGAGATGCTCTATAGGGTTAAGGTCTGGAGATCTGGCTGGTCAATCCATCCGGCGAATATCCCCACTCTCTAGATATTCGACGACCAGAAGAGCTCTATGTGGCCTCGCGTTATCGTTCATTAAAATGAACTCAGGACCAACTGCACCCCTGAAAAGGCGAACATAGGGCTCCAAGACCTCATCCCTATACCTCACATCAGTCACAGTGCCTCTTTCAAAGACATAGAGAGGTGTGCGGCCATCCAATATGATGCCTGCCCAAACCATTAAACCTCCTCCGCCATAATGGTCGATTTCGCGGACATTGGGGGGTAGGTAGCGGGTCCCTGGTTCTCTCCATATGAACGTACGGCGAGAATCCGTGTTTAGGCTGAACCGGGACTCATCAGTGAAGAGAACGGTCGCCCATTGATCCATACTCCAATCTCTATGCTCTCTGCACCATGATAAACGGATTCTCCTGTTCGTAGAAGTGAGAGGGACGCAAACGGCAGGTCTTCTTGCAAACAACCATCTCTCATGAAGTCTTTTGGAAACAGTCACCCTTGATACACGGGTCCCTGTGGCTGCATACAAGTCACGAGAGTGCTGAGAAGCTGTAGCACTCCTGTTACGCCTCGCTATAATCGACAAATGGCGATCTTCTCTGGCCGTCATGGCTCTTGGACGACCTTGCCCAGGCTTTCTCTCGATGGATCCGGTATCCTGGAACTGTTTCCATAAGTTACACACGACGCTGGGCGTTAAATTGAACTCTCTACAAATTTCCGACTCCAACGAGTGTTACGCACAATCATGCGTGTGTACAGACAATTATTGAATGGTTATTTGTTTAGTATTGTATCAATGTATGTACATATCAAATTTCATTAAAATCGGTACAGTAGTTCTAGAGATAATCGACCAAGTCTACAAATTCTCTTAATTTCTTACACCAGTGTAAAAGACAACCCATTCACATTTTACTCCTATAATTATAATTAGAAGAATTCTACATTAGTTAAAGTTGCAATTAAGCATTTGTCAGTAATGGCGACGTCCGTCTCATCAGAAAGAGTTTTTCCCCTAGCTGGTGGGATAGTTAGTGAAAAAAATAAGTCGACTTAACGGGGGGGGGGGGGAGTTAATAAATTTCTTTTTTAAAAACTGCAAATAATAAATACAGGGTATATAATAATTATATGCCCCAATAATTGTTATTTACAGTAAAAAATAAGCTTGTCCAGTTTTCCCCCATACCCTGGTTTTGCATCAGTACTTCAAATTGGTGCAAATATATATGTAATTTTCTTTTGTATCACGAGTATTTAATTTGAAATTAAAAGATTTGTTAATAAATTGTTCTTATTAATTTTTTTTATATTACTAGGGGCTTCGCCCCTAGGCTCGCTACGCTCGCTCCTCTGTTATGGCTAATAGCGAGATACATAGGGGTGATTCTCGGGCAATGTAACAGCCATTTCCTGTTGTCACCCTTATGCGAAGGGGAATCACTGATGAATCATCACTGTTTCAGCTTTAAAATTCAATTAAAAATCGAAATTTTAAGATAGAGACTTGAAATGAGGTTCATATAAATAAGAAAGCTTTCATCTTCCAGATGATGTAAATATTTTCTTTGTAAGATAAAAACTCGAGGAGCATCGATATTACATCCACATGTGACGATATTTCTCGAAAAAGAGGGTTTAATATTTTGATGAAAATATTAGTCTGTTTTAAATTATTTTTAAACAAATGAGGTCTTGTTTGAAGGAGAAATGTCTGTAGTCTTAGATTGTAAAAAGATCAAAATTCTACGATCATTTTCTGGCGAGTTATCGTAATCTGAACATGAAAAAGTCAATATTTTTCCACAAAACATAAAATTAAAAAAAAAAAACTTAAAATCCGACGAAGATGAGACATGTCTCACTTTGACATGTCTTCCCCGCATTTTTCTGCATCCATTGGTATCAGTCTCGACCCCATACCCCCAGCATTTTCGGAGGAGATAGCGTGACAAGCTTTTGACAGCGGCGGCGGCGGCGGCGCCAGTTAATTTTTTTTAGAATAGAGAGAAACTCTGTTGAACCAAACTCAAAAATTCTTTTAAATTATTTTGCCTTATACTCTACTGATATGAAACCAATCCTTTTGTCTTGTGTTACAGTTATGAACTTCAGAATTTTTTTTTTCTTTTACTAAATTATTTAAGCTTCCTGGAAGTAAAGTATTCTCCAACTTGTAAAGAAATATGACAATTTTTCACATTCAACCAATTTAAATTAGAAAACATCACAGATATTTCTTTATTGCTTTGGTCTATCAATTGTTTTTAGAGCAATAATTTTCTCCTCAATTTTCTGGTAAAAGCAATAAAATGTATCGTGGAAATTCTGTGATATGCGCTGACTCTAGCAACCAAGTTTTTGTCATTTGTGTCAGCCCAATCAGAGAGTGAAATTAAATCACACACACCCCACGACTCACCGAAGTAGCATTAATGTTAGAGGTTATTAAATCAGTTTTAAACAATATATATAAAAAAAATTTAAAGTCAATTCCTACTTAGGTCAACAAAGAAAAATTTGGGTGTGAACTAATAGTAGGAATTGAAAAAAAGGATTGCCTGCCAGAACTTTGCCTACTGTGCGAGATTAGGAGGGGGGGGGGGAAAGAGAGAGAAAAAGTTTGTCAGGTTGGGGATTCGATCTCGCAACCTACAGGACGGGAGAAGCCCGCGATACCGCAGAGCTACCGTTTACACAGTAACAAGAGGGAAATTACTATTCAAGAGCAAGAGACGCTCTAGGTCTAAAACTAAAATTGATTAATTAAATTTAATTAATGAAATAATATTTGAAAAAACTGTATTAACATCAAGTGTCATCCACTACAAGTTTAAAAAAATGTATTTGAACTTGAGTGGATGAATAAAAAGTACTTTTATTAACGATTGAAAGTTTGAACAAGATATATATAGAGAGAGTGTGAACTAATAGTAGGAATTGAAAAATGGATGTTCTAAAACATCAAAGGTTTTGGGACGATGTTTTAATATTGAATATCGCTGTTTCGAAACATCGATGTTTTGTTGTCGATGTCGCATCCCTATCACCAAGTGGTTCACGGTCGTGAGACTTTTTATAATGGATCTCGCAAACGCTGTCAATCCCTCTAAAAAGGGATGCCATTGCTTTAGATCAGGGGTGTCCAACCCGCGGCTCGCATGTGGCCCAAAGCAAGTATTGGTGCGGCCCAGAAAGAGAGCTCAAAGCGAAAAAAAAATATCAATACCCCACCTCGACGATGATGGCAGGCGGCCATTACAGATCCCGCTTTGTTTATTCAACAAATCGACAATACATCATTTGAAATATCTTTAATTCTATACTATGTAATTTCTGTATATTAATTTCATTACAAAAATGAACTGTGAATTTTTACAGATATAATATTTCATATTTGTAATGATATTAAAATTAGTATGCACAAGAGTGAAGCACAATTAGAGTCAGATTAGAACTGAAATATCGGATGAACATCTTGAGAACTCGCTGAGATTTGGGACCACTTCAATTGACCTACATACTGATGCATTAGTTTCTCAAATTCAATGCCAAATATCACAATAAATTTTATGACTCCTATAGTTATCTTTAATAAAATTTATAATGAAATAAATATGATAACTATATATTATACTTTTCTTACTCATCAACTATTTTTAATGTTAGGTATATATTTGTGCGGTCCAAAACAATTCGTCTTCTTTCAATGTGGCCCAAGGAAACTAAAAGGTTGGACACCCCTGCTTTAGATCATTCGATGCCATAAAAATTTATTGCGAAGCTGCCACCCAAATAATGTATTGCTGTGGTACTTTTCCTTCAGCATATGGCGTTTGCCGAAACAGGTATCGGCATTGGCGAGAATGAAAACACGTCACCCTGGCAACCCTGTGAATACGGCTGAATAGATAATAGGTATATGCTAATTTTTAAGAAAAATTGTAGCACTATTTATTACACAAGGAACGTCGACGAAATCCAAATTTTAATCATGAAATTTTGGGATCTACCTGTATCAGTAGAAGGAGCTGTATTTTTTTGTTATTTTTTCCCCCTCCAAGAAAGGAGATTTTGCCGTTCAATAAAACTTGTGAAAATAACTATCCAATGAAACTGTAATTTAGTGAAGTTATTAAATGGCGATGCAACGTATCTTCATGTCGCTGCAAAAGGGGTATTCGTTGAAACATCTCGATTGCCTTTTCTTCAGGTTCATTTATTCCTGGAGCGAAGAAATGACTTCCATCAAATGGTGCGAAAAACGGCTCAAAATGTCCCACAAAACAGTTGTGGACTGGAGCAACTGTATGGGAGGACTTCTTCATTACAGAAACGCGAACATAAAAAATAATTGGTGGTCCAAATAGGATCGTCGAGGTGGACGAAAGCTTGTTCACTAAACGAAAAAACCACGCTGGATGTGTGTTTTACCCCAACAGTGGATATTTGGTGGTATCTGTAGAGAAACAAATGAATGCTTTTCTAGTACAAGAGCCCAACCGTTCAATGTCGGTAATGGTGGAGCAGTTACAAACAACATAAACGAAGAATCCATCCTTTATTCGGATTCGTGGAAAGCGTACTGCACCACATACACTCAAGGGCCAAAACATTATGACCACCTGTCAATAACGAGTTGGCCCACCTTTGGCGCGCAACACAGCTTCAACCCGCCTTGGCATGGATGCCACAAGTCCTTGGTAGATGGCCGGAGACAGATTGTACCAGATGTTTAAGCAACGGTCACGCAAATCCGAGATATTGCGAATTGGTGGTCTTTGAACTCTGACCTGCCGTCCCATGACATCCCAAATGTGTTCTATCGGATTGAGATCCGGTGAGTTAGGCGGCCTGGACATTAACTGGAATTCACCATCATGTTCCTGGAACCACTCCAACACAATTTTAGCCTTGTGACACGGGGCGTTGTCCTGTTGGAACATTCCATTTCCAGCTGGAAAAACAGAGGCCATGTAAGGGTGCAACTGGTCCGCAATGATGTTCAGATACCCTGTAGCATTCATGGTCTGCTCTACCATAACCACGGGTCCCAGAGACGCCCAAGAGAACGTCCCCCAAAAGCATAATACCGCCACCACCGGCCTGTGTATGACCTTCTGTACATTGAGGGAGCAACAGTTCGCCTGGAAGACGGCGTATCCTGACACGGCCATCGGCGTGATGAATGACAAACCGTGATTCATCTGACCAGGCAACTCTCTCCCACTGATCCATGGACCAGTCGCGATGTTCCCGGGCCCTGCGCAGGCGCAGTTGGCGATGACGCTTGGTCAGCAAAGGCACACGAGTGGGACGTTTGCTGCGTAGCCCCATATCCAACAGTGTCCGCTGAACAGTGTGCTGCGATACTATTCTACTTGGCCCTGCATTGTATTGGGCTGTCAGCTGAGCCACTGTCTGGCTCCGGTTTGCGTCACCATGCGAGACAGTCTCCGACGACCTTTTTCTTTGATAGCGTGTGGACGTCCAACACCATGTCGTCTACTGCTGGTTTCACCGTCATTCATCCACTTTGCATAAGTACTAACAACTGTAGGTCGCGAACAACCCACGAGTCGTGCAGTTTCGGAAATACTTGTTCCGAGCCTTCGAGCCATTACAATCTGCCCTCTATCAAAGTCGCTTAGATCCGCAGCCTTTCCCATCACACACAGAAGTAAGTGAAAGAATGATTCTTCAGACTCTCCAGCAGCAGTTAAATACCACTTCCACCTGATCACGTGCCTTCCACGTCATCCAGGCGAATTCATTGCAAAATAAAAGGTAGTCATAATGTTTTGGCTCTTGAGTGTAATTAGAAGTCGATGAGTTCCAACACTTTAAAGTCAATCATAAATGCAATTTTGTGGATCCGGAAACCGGTACACACACGCAAAAGACTGTGGGGAAGCGCCAAATGGCGAAATAAGAAACATCGAGGAACGGCACGACATCGTTTGAGCTGAATTTCTGTGGCGAAAAGGGGATCCGTTTGAAGAAATTTTGAAGGACATTAAATATTTTTGGCCTCCAAGCTAATTGTTTACTTAATAATGAAAAAAATTCACGTTTAGTCTGCATTTTGTTCATTCGCGCACATTAATCACGAGAATTCCAGTTAATGAACAACAACAAAAAATAAAAAAAAATGCGGCATTTGAACCCTATTTCACGATTTATCACTTGCGCCCCGCTAAAGGAAAAGTACCATTACTGTTTACAAATATGACCATGGACAACGCGCCCCCAATGCACGACAATAATTTTAACCCAAAAAATGTGCTAGGAGGAGGATCGAAGAGGTCAGCGGCCTAAGATTCGATACGGAATCCAAAAACGAAAGGATTATTGAAAAACCTCATTCCGTACGCGAAAAAGACAGAGAAATAAGACGATCTACACTGTGAGAAAAATTCCATATCGAACGACGCGGCATTTCCGAGGTCAACCGACTTCGTAAAACTGCTACGACAAAAACAGAGAAGCGCGCGCCTGGCGTTCAGTGGGCCGAGCTAGCAACCGCGGTTTAAAAATAACTTTTTCTTTTTTCCCCCTCCCCTCCTCCAGACGGCTGGAAACGGGATTTTAGAAGCGCCGACGTCGACCTTGAGCCTTCGCGAGGTCGTTTGCACACGCACACAATCGGAGGCAGATCAAAAAACCACTCGCACCATTAACATGACCGACCTGCCTCTCGTCTCACTTTCACAGCCCTCAAAATGTCCCGAAAAGCCCATTGGTGGGGAGAAAGCTATGGAAATAGTTGGATGTTTTGCGTGTTTATCGACTAAAACTATCAATCGAATTGTGAAAGTTCATTGCTGGCCAAGCTCCCGACTGAAACATTCCGTGGAGCTGTTCGACTTACTTTCAGCGAGTGCGTGTTTTATTCGGTTTCAATGGATGCTAAAAAAAAAGTAAGAACACTCATATGGGGTCCAGCTTCCATGTCACTCGACCCCAAAGTAATGAGCATGCGTCGAATGGGTCTCACCTCTCACGGCGGTATTCGTAAAAGCAATCGTAAAACGCAACAGAAAATTATACGAGGGTCAATGTCATTAACATTTAAATGAAATTACGTACTGACTAGGCAGTTCGGATTCATTCAAGAGAAATTCCATTCATTAAGCAAGCGGACGATGCATGACTGTTTGTCATTTATATGTTGTTGTTGGAAGTTCAAGATAGGTTGAGTAGTGAGTGCAGTTAAGGTTTACAATGGCACCACAGACTTGGCTAGGTGCCAACACAATTTTGACCGATCTGGGGGAGGATCGTACCTTCCCCACCCACCGACCTCATAGAAAGACATTCGTGCCCTAGACACGAAGAGGTATTCGATCCGAGCAAAGCCAGTGATAGGTTGTCATATATTTAATATATAAAAATGAAAATTTGTCTTTCTGTAATTGTATAGAAAGCGACGATCGTGAAATTTTACATACAGGAGTCGTTATACACAGCGGAGGCAACTAAAAACTTTCGGAATCATAACAGCTGATTTTTAATTAATAGAAAACCAACAATTTTTGAAGGGTGAATGTAAGAGCCGTCTACCGACTAGTGAACAGAGAGAAGCGAAAACGATAGAAAGTAAATAGAACCAAGTCATGTAGGCTTTTCTGCTGGAAACGTCATGAAGTGACGTCACGCTTAAGCACCGCCTCCTGGCTGGCAAAACATCGTGTACTTGTTATAGCAAAGCTATTGTTCACCATTATCTTAGCGCTTATTTTTTTTAAAATTATCATAATGGTAGTGAGTTGTGCTGTACACACAGGTTCCAAAAAGGATCTGATGTATCGTTTTCCGAAGGATGACTTCCTGATTAGAGCAAACCATATGTACAAGACAAACTAATGTTGACATAACTATTAAACCGTACATTTATTCAAAGAATATGTAACTTTGAAATCTTGAGTAAATCGTTTTAAAGTAAGAGAACACATAAATCTTTTTAATCAAATTAATATGTGAATAAAACCTAAT
This sequence comes from Dolomedes plantarius, assembly GCA_907164885.2. Classification (NCBI taxonomy): domain Eukaryota; kingdom Metazoa; phylum Arthropoda; class Arachnida; order Araneae; family Dolomedidae; genus Dolomedes; species Dolomedes plantarius. Next base: position 18,313,740 of record OU015495.1, on the reverse strand, counting down.
TAATAAAAATTCAGAGTGGCACATTTTGGCAAGATTATGTATTTCACATATCAGACAGCATTCTGTGAAAACTGAGGTTCCTCAGAAATTAAATATTAAAACCATTTTCTTTTTATTTAATTAAAATATATTAACAAAAAATTTTAATTATACTTACAAAAATTTTAACTTAATGAATATACAAACCTAATTTAGGTGCATAGCAAAAACTTTATATAGATTAAGCTTTTTTTAATTACTGAGCTATCGTACCTAATGATAGCATACCTATCTACATAGACAACAACTAACCTCTTTTAAGATATAAAAATTTATTGTTTACAAATAATCTCTCGATAATATTTTTTATAAATTTTTGATAAACCATGGAAATATTAATACTGAAATTTTCACAAACCTTTTGTACTTTCCCTTTTAAAAAAGGAGCTTTTATTTATCAAAATATTAAGAACAATTAAATATAAATACCTAGAACTTTAAATAACTTAAACGGTCAAAGTATTTTTAACTAATTTTTTCATCATTAATGCAAGCTATAATGTTCAGAATAAGAAACAATAAAATTTACATCACTGTAAACCAGGGGTCCCCAAAGTGGTCGATAAGAGTTATCTAGGGGTTGATGAATACACGAGGGTCGAAAGGGGGTCGATTATTACCAAAGAGGATCAATTAAACTGTCTAAGAAAAAAATAGAATATTCCAATAAAATTCGAAATACGGATATGATCAACTAATGACTACCCTAGTTATAGCTTGAGTTTTGCTTTAAAGCTATAGCGTCAGTTTTGCGAAAAAAGTTACAATTGTTCAAGCTCGAACAGTCATAATGGCCTTTCTAGTAAAAATGGAGCTATTGAAATCTTCGCTGGCACGATCCGATTTTAAATATTTTTCAAACTTGCGAGTACTAAAAGAAAATGAAAAGATTACCGACCGTGATTTGGATCTTGATAAATTAAGAGAAGACTTTAAAGCACGTTTCGAAGACTTGGGGAATATGCATATTCCCGATGGTTTGCTACACCATTTGATGTAAAAGTAGATAATGAAGGTAGTGAACCTGGCTTAGAAGATAAACTGATTGAAATATGTGTAGATCTCGAAGCTAAAGCGTCGTTTAAAAATAAAACCTCAGTGAATTTTGGAGCAATAACAATATTGCCACTAAATATCCCAAGCTCAGAGCAGAAGCCGAACCTTTCTTACTTGCATTCCCAACTTCATACATGGTTGAAGCTGGTTTTAGCCACGCGAATGCAATTTAACAAAACGGAGGAACAGATTGAACTTTGGAATTCGTGGTGATTTGCGACTAAAACTTACCAATTTTCAACCGATTATCAATAATCTTGCTGCTTCTCTTCAGACACATCCATGTCACTAATATCAACTATTTTAATAAAAAGGTATGTTAAAATTTTTTTAAGGTATTCAGTAGTAGTCGCAAAATGACAGTAAGAGGTTTTATTCAATCAATATAATTTATGTTATATTTTCAACGATAATTGTGCATTTTACGTACTAATATGACACGTACGGTTTAAGAACTATAGACAAAATTTCCATACATCCATAATTTTGCTGCCATTTTTTAAGATTACAATAACAATAGAAAATATCTCCTTTTTCTGTTAATGTTATTGGGTGGATTTTATAAGATATGGGAACTAAAAATTTTTTCGTGGGGTTGTTATGCAGGTCTCCTTGTTGTTTAACATCAGAAATGCAAAAAAAGATTTAATGTTTTTGTTAAATACTTAATCTGGGGGTCGATAAGAAAAAAAAAATATTCTATGAAGGGGTCGACGGGATAAAAAGTTTGGGGACCCCAGCTGTAAACAATCAACTCAAATGATGGTATTCGCAGCAATTTGTATTGTTAGTTTACTGTGTAGTGTGATGCATTTTATTCCTTTACGTATTAATCGAGAAACAAGGATAACATGATATAACATTTTAACAACCTAAAAAAATAATGTTTTAAGAATTTAACTAATTAAATTAATTTCCCAGGTTCAAAACTAATTTACCAGTAAAATGGAATCGTCATAAATACGTAATAAGAATGAAATAGATACCACGGTACAATTTACACTTAATTCAACACGTGCGAAGTAAGATCAGCATAGTTATCGACAGTTTTAAATATTTAGAGAAGGCCATATACAAATCAAACTGACAACAAACAGAGGGATCCAACATTTTTTCCTGGTGCCAAGTGCACAAATCGTTCGATGTCGGATTTCTTAACAACTGGCGATAGGGAAATGTCATCCTTCCAGTCTTCATTTTTTTTAAATAAAAAGAGATCTTGAAGGCACAAGAAACCTCCATCTTCATCGAAGTAAGTTTACATGCAAGATCTGTCTAAATTATTTGCATAATTTGATTAAGCTTTATAACCAATTTGTGGTAAGTGTGATCATAGAATGCCATGATGCATGTTTTGCCAACCAGCGTCGCAGTGTTTCTATGTAAACAGGCGCAAAGCCTATATTAAACCCGAATAATAAATAAAACTACTAATCTTTCAAGTCAGATTTTATACTCTAACATTTAAATTTTAAGACCTTTCGGTTACCAATCGGTTTGTCAGCACACGTTCTTTACTGCCATATTCATTTCAGAAATTTCTTATGAGACGATGTTCAGTAAATGCGTTTCTTCAAAAGTGAAATTTCGAAAAACCGTACAGATGAGTACATCCATCTCCATGATGGTATGAACAACGATGCTAATTCTACAAAAAAAGGCCAATTAGTTTCTTTTCCCTCAACTTTCACTGGAATTCCACGTAGCATGCACGAATACACACAGGATGCTATGGCGTAAGTTAGGAATTATGGGATAATCTCACCTCTTCATCACTTTCACTTGCAATCCCAGTTGGCCTGAAATTCAGGCAGAAACAATTTGATCGGCGTTTCGCCAGACGCTTATAGAGTTCATGAACACCATTAAAAAATTTCACATCTTCGGTAGAATTCGATCTATTGAATGGCAGAAGAGAGGTTTTCCTCGTGCACATGTTTTGGTGTGGGTCAAAAACAAGATCGTGTCGAGTGACGTTGATAAGATTATACACTCTCTACCAATAAGTATTTGGACACCCATGCAAATGACAAGATCTGCGGTCCTGATATACGTCACGTCCTCAAATATCGTGTATATAATATCGTCAAATATCGTGTAGGAAACAACATTGGTATTAGTCGCATGCAAGATGCCACGAAGTGCAGAGTTATCTGATTTCGAGAAAGCTGTAATCGTCGGGTAACACAGAAATGAACGATCATTGAGGGACATATCTAGCGAGCTGAATTACCCAAAATCGAAAGTGGCCTATGTGATTCAGAAGTAGAAGGTGAGCGGGGATTGTCGGAATGTGCCCCGAGTCGGCAGACCCACGAAACTGGTAGATAGAGACCGACGGGTGCTGTCCAGAGATTCAAGAACCGCACACAATCGATGACCCACGTACTCCAGGAGTTTCAACAGGCATCCGGGAGTGTTGTTTCGATGAATGGTTTTCATGATCGTGCTGCCGCCCATAAGACTTTGATCACAAAGTCAAACCACGGTGCTCGGTTAATGTGGTGCAATGCACGTCGAAAGTGGACCGTAGATCAGAAGAAACGGGTTCTCAGGACCGACGAATTAAGGTTCACCCTCTACCGTTCGAATGGTAGGGTCTGGCATCTGCCTGGAGAACGCCCCCTGCCAGAATGCATTGTGCCCACAGTAAAGTTCAGCGGAGGTGGAATTATGGTCTGGAGGTGTTTCTCCTGTTATGTAGTGGGACCCTTGGTCCCAATTCATGGTAAGCTTATCGCCGACGCCTACTGCACTATTTTAAATGACAGTGTGCTTCCTACGTTGTGGCAGTTTTACGGGTTGGACCCATGTTACTTCCAGGACGACAACGCCAGCTGTCATGTTGCGAGGTCCACCATGGATTGGTATGGTGACAATGGGGTTAACTGAATGGACTGGCCTGCCCAGAACCCAGACCTGAACCCTATCGAGAACCTCTGGGACGAGTTGGATCGCCGAATTAAGAGGTGCAACAACCGTCCAAAATCGGTGAAGTAACTTACATGCGTTCTCCTAGCCGAGTGGAAGAAAATACCATTAGCCGCCCTACAAGGACTGGCGGAAAGCATGCCCCGGAGGGTTGAGGCTGTAATTGCCTCTCGTGGAGACTCTACCAACTATTGAATATGAATAAATTTTGTTTTTCTTTTCTATCACAGATGTCCAAATACTTATTGGTAGATAGTGTATCAGCTGATATCCCGCATCCTCAAGAAAATCCCGCCCTTTTTGAAGTCTTATGTCAAAAATATGACTCATGGATCTCGCGGAAGAATCAACCGTACTTCTTCGAGGTCATATGAAGGCAAGAAGACTTTCCCGTATTTCTTCGAGGAATTAAGTCCTAGAGGTCCAGTAACATGCTCGGTCACCGGGGAGCTATATGCATCTTTGTTACTGAATAAAATTGTTCGGCAATCACGCCAGTGCTTTTCACGCACAATTTTTATGCAAGATGGAGCTCCTCCTCACATTAGCCTTTGTGTTAAGAACGTTCTCAAAAATTACTTTAAAGAAGAACGTATTATCAGCCACCACTTTCCTAATGTGTGGCCTCCTCAATCCCCAGACCTCAACCCATGCGACTTTTGGCTCTGAGGGCATGTGAATCATCTAGTTAGTCTTGATAAACCAAGAACTATATCTGATCTGAAAGACAGAATTTCACGACATGTTCTCAGCATTTCCCCGGACACACTGCAGTCAACTGTAGAACATGCAATCTTACGATTTCAAATGGTAGCTGAAAATGATGGCCGCCATGTTGAACATGCCTTGTTGTAATAAATTATTTAACTATAGTAAATGTTGGTTAAATGTATAATTCATCAAAAACGCCCTCTGTGGGTGAAATTTTGAACTTTTTTTTATTCGTTCAAATTCCCATCCCTTCAATATGTCCTACACAAAATATCATAACTTTCTGAACAATAGTTTCGACTGTAGACAACTTTAAAGGAGGGAAGTTTAATTATGGACACCATGCACATATATACATTTCTATTTTTTTATAATAGGAAAAGACATTTATTGCAAGATAATTTATTTATTGTATAAAAAATTAATACATTAAAATACATACTATATTATTAAACAATATCTACATTCTTAATGGCTGCGTTGTTGTTGTTTGTTCATAATCATCCTTTTAAAACGAGGCTCTTTTTTTTTTTAGAGAGCCGCACGTAAGCCATTAGATACATTTAAGCGATTTCTGGCTTTTGTTTTGATGTGCAAAAGTGACGGAAAACTCATTTCACAAAGGTAAGTGATGGCAAATGGTAAAAGTGTCTCTAATGTTGCTTTTGTCAATTCTGGATAAAGTTCTAACTGCGTACACCAGTCCAGTTTTTCAAATTCCATTTCAATACGTGCATTAGCTCGTACTGCGATAAGATCGTCTTTTAATAAAACATTGCCGACCATTCAGTTTAAGTCAAATGAGATGGATTGAGTATCCATCTATTAAATTTGCTTATATTTCCCGCGGAAAAAGTATCCCCACTCAAATGATAATTTTCATTAAAAATTTAGAACCTTCTCACGCATACCCAAGGGTGCCACTGGATAAGAACCACTGGTTTAATGAATATTAACTATTCTTCTATCGATCTCATTTTACAATTCATCCCACCTTGCGACATGCACATCTGTCCTATTTCGTTACTCCTATCGCTCTGGCTTTACTATTTCGGCTTTATCGAAATACGCGCGCTTTCAACTTGCAACTCGAGCATTTCAGAAGATTCGTTGCTGATCTAAGCAATCTGATGACTCCGCCCAAGGCCACGAGCTATTTAGCCGAGAGTTGGACAAGTAACGTCATCTGTTGATTGTTATGTTCCCTACTAGCCAATTCGCAATAGTTACTTACTGTTTCGTGCTATTTTACTTAAATTTAACCCATTTTAACCTAATTAAATATAGTTAATGCCCTGGAATCACACACACACGCATATATATAATAATGATAAACTTTAACGTTAAACTATGTAGAGGAGATGATACACGACGTTGTAGACGGAGCCAGAGTGACGAGAAGAATACTATTTCAGGCATATTGTAATAAACACATAAAGGAGGAGAAACACACAGAGAGGAGAGGAACTGATGATCACGCACAACACTGATGAGACGCACATTATTTTATTTATTTATTCCGCAGGACACGCACCGAAGATTTAAGACATCGAAGAAGGTACAAGGTAATGCATAGATGGACGACGGGATGTTTAACAATAATGGCAAAGGACAGCGGCGACATATACGTTGAAGAGACAAGCGAAGACACAGAAGACAGGGGAGAAGCAAGACACAGACATGAGCAAGGCAAAGAAACGAGGAAGCAAGTCTTTTTTTCATCTTTATAAACTGTGAGGGCGCTAGCTGTTTAGAATTCTTTTAATTGGTTAAGAACTGACATCGACTGGCCATGTGGTATATGAGTCAAAGTCGTATGATATTTCGAAAGGGGATCGAGATCACGGGTTTCTGAATCATGTCTAAAAATAACTAATCAATCATTAGGAGGGAATTATCAGTAAATTTGCAGACAAAATCTTCACTGCAACTTTAACAGGCTTTGGCAAGTGGGCCTTCATCGAGCCCATTAAAAGTAGCCCATTTGGATTTTTAAAAAAACCCTTTCCGCCAGACTCGCTTATATCAATTGTAACTTCTGACACGTTCGATATAACAGAGCTTCGTGGAGAAAGTTCTGTATTCTTACGTTTCTCTCTATTTGTCACAGAAGCATAATATAGTTCTAACTTTCTATTTCTATCATTTCGTTTTTCTATTTTTTTTTCGTTTGTGAAAAATCTATGCCACCAATAATCCTTTTTCGTTCAGTCCTCTGATCAGTCAAAAAAGTTTGTTCTTCTTTCGCTACTTTTGTTCCTTTTGGACACTTACATTGTAGAAAATCTTTGCCTTTGCAAGAACAGGCATCGAATAGTTTGTTACTACGGGTGTGGAAATCATTTTTTTTTATCGTCAGTCAATCGTTTCCAAGATTTTATCAAATTTTTGAATTTCGAATGGTAAATTCTTATCAACTGTATAAAGCGGGTGCGGGATACGATTGAAATTGAAACTTTTTGCCTTATAGTTTCGATTCTCACCGCAACAATTTCCTCAATATGTAAAACAGCTGGCTCCCTTCGAGTATCCGATTTAAGGTTTAGCAGAAACCTTACAAAATTATAAAATTTCACGACCTCTTTAAACGTAGGTAACATATTACCTTTCACCTCTTCAGCGTTGCCAAAAATACAACAACTGTTTTTTTTCATAGAAGCATCTCTGGTTTTATCCATATTCCACTGTGTAACAGTTAGCAAACAAAACTCTAGATATGACCAAACTGTGAACAATAATCGCGGGAAGTCAATGATTCTGACCAAAGAAGTGTGAACCGGACAAAGACATTCACCCCAACACACCTATAGGGTTGCAAAAAACGGTTTGTTGGCTACTTAATTGAGTCTTGTTTCCTCGCTCTTTCGCGGTTAGAAATGATATAGAAAAGAGAAATGTTCAGTCTTCATAAAAGACTTATTGTTTTTATTTTTTATGTGTTAATAATTCATTATAATATTTTTATCCACTTATTGTTTGCATTTTGTATTTTTAGTTAAGTTACTACTCACTAGAGGGTGTCACCATGTTTGTTTATTTTTTGTTGTTGATTCGACGCATGAAGCTACAGATTCGACGCTAAGTAATGCAAAACAAAATGGCTATTCGCTATGTTGGATGCGATTCCATTTCTATTCTTTTTGTTAAGGATTGACATTTTGAAGTCAATAATTCATGTGTTATACTCCGATTCAGAATATTTATTCTTTGTGTCAACAATTCAAGCTATGAGCAAAACTGAAGACTCAAATTAAATTTATCGCATAGTTTTATTTCTTATTGATTTATTCAACTATTATTCAGATGCTGGTAAAAGGTAAGTCATTCAAATATTATTTTTATTAAAAGAATTAAGAAGATTGATTCACTACATCCTTAAAACAAGTCCATAAAATATTTTCTTTTGGTAATGGAAAATAACAGTCCACTAAACGATGAAATTATATTAATAGCTTCACTGACCCTCCAAGAAATTTGATCAGATTTTGAGACATTCAAATCAAATGCGCGGGTAGACAGACTCAAAATACCGGGTGGTTATAATTAAAGTTCCACTTTGAAATGGTCGTAAAAGGAAAACTACTGGACCAAATGTTATCAAACTTGGTAATCGTTTAAAGGAGGTCATGGGAATTTCTTTTTAAACAAAAAAAGTTCGAAAACTCGCCACCAGGGGGGAATGGCGCTATATGCAATATTGTTAAACGAAATAAGGGTCGGAATCTAACTTAACCTTTTGTTACACGGGTTTAACATTTTGTATACCCTTAAAAAACATTGACCTAAACAAAATTACCATTCAAAGTGTGCGCATTCCGGAAATCGTTTTCTTACAGATCGCTTGTAAGGAATTTTGAAGGCTGAAATCGGCCCTAAGACATGAAGATATCGGTTTAAAACGTTTTTAATCGTTTCTAAACCGAAACTGTTTGTGGGGTTATGCAAAACCGCAACGGCTTGTCATTGGCTTACGGCAGGAAGAAGCAAATGATTTATGCAGATGCGCTTTACACGTCATTTAATTTTCCAGATAAAAGTGAGCCTGTTTGTCAGAGTTCTTATTGTTACGAATCGATAATGTCTCCATGTCTTATTTCGTTTAACAATATTGCATACATCGCCATTTCCCCATTGGTAATGAGTTTTGAATTTTTTTATTTTTTTTGGGGGGGGGGCGGGCGGCGGAAAAGAAATTCCCATGACTTGCTTTAAACTATTACAAAGTTTGATAACATTTGGTCCAGTAGTTTTCCTTTTACGATCATTTCAAAGTGGAACTTTAATTATAACCACCCTGTAAATTAAAAATATTTTAGGATACGCTTTTTGAAAGGTTGGGTCAAATTATTTTCGCCATTAGGAAAGAATTTGGCGAAATTGGATTTTTCGCTCCACCCTGATGGGCATGTAAGTTGTGGCGGTTCCGACAAACACGCTGAGCGGGTTAAATCCAAAGAATCCATGGAACGGATCTCAGGTAGTCTCAATTGCAGCTGCCATTCTGGGAATTCCAAAATTAGAATTTATTTTTCGAAAATCTGAATCGCTAGTGAGTAAACCTCCTCCTCTGAATTAATTATGGAAAAAACGTAAAGGTAGAAAAATTCAAAAGTAACGGATGCAAAAAAATTCGCAAATAGACTTACCAGAAATCCGTCTGCAGGCGAAATGATCGGTAACAAAATAAGAATATCAAGTTGATAACGTTTAAAAATGACCACGTCATCAAAATTAAATTGATTGGTGTGATCACCCAAAACAGCTATAAAACAGAAACGAATGAGAAACCATCCTATTGAAATATTTATCGCCAAGCTATCGCCGGCATAGGATATGGGACTTTTCCCAAACATTTAATTTCACTAAAAATACTCTTCATTTCGACAATCTATCGAAATAGCAAAATTGAATCGCCATGCAGATGAAAATTCCCCCTTTCACAAAATGACAGAAATTCAGGACTTACGAATGAAGTTCATTTGAACACATAATTTCATAAATGAACAACCTTTTCCGTCATCAAGCAAATGCAAAGGCCAGAATCCATTTTTGGAACGGGTTGTGAAAAATGCATTTGTCATTCAGGATGGATATTTTCTAATCCTATTCACTTGTCGCCACGTAAACATCATTGTCTCGTCGTATGTCAAACATGAATCTACAGAAGCGAGGCACTAAATATTTCTGAAAGGGTAGCTTCATTTTGCTATTATATCCAACACTCAAATTCCTTTTATAGAATTATTTCCTATGTTAACACCTCTGCTGTACGCGAGAGTTAAGTAGCAACTACCTTGTGGTGACTTCCATACGACTTCTCGCAGACGATTCATGCAAATTTTGACTGACGCATCCCAGATAAAAAATCAATTTCTTAATACTCATTATTTCCTTTCGCATGTGTATTTTCGGATCTAGTTTTTGCAACCCAGTGTTTATTTTGTTCAAACTTATTAAAATGTGGTTTTATCTATTCTGAGCGTATTTGTATTAAATCAATCCAGTAGCAATATCAAGAACACCAAAACAAATACAAAAAAATAGATGTCATTTCACAGTTTTATGGAATCGCAAATAAATAAACCATTTTAAGAGAACTTGATGATTTCGACTTAAGTAATCATCCAACTTTTTTGGATTCTATTTTAAGTTTCGGCTGATTGCGCCTATCTCCCCGACCTTGAAATTTTTCGCGCTGTTTGTTTCTTTCCTTAAATAGTGAGTAACAGATAATCTAATCTTGGGCTATTTTTTAGTTTTCTTTTTTGCCCTCTACTGCTTATCGTCGCCGTTGTCACTAGGTCCTTTCTCTGACGTTAGAATATTCACATTGCTCAAATTATTCACAGAACGTATTATAATAACTATCAGTCACACCTGACTCTGACTGAGAGCAAACAAACGCAGTCTGACCACCCTGGGTTCTACAAAACAAGCTATTACCTTCAAAAAGCTCCTTGACGGACTTTTGAAAAAACAAAGTTTTCATATAAATACACTCGATTCTGTTTTGGCGCGATTATGGTCTGGATCAAAACAATCCAGGGGCTACTTGAGAAAAATATTAATGATAATAGCGGAACGAATTTGGATGTAAAATCACCATCATCAAACGAGCCATTCACAAGTCAACTCCCCTTTTTGAGTCAAAACACTTGATGGACGACATTCATATTAAATTTCCCAAATAAACACCACTCAATGATCACTCTTTTTAGCCTTCGAATCGTAAGTCAGTTTCGTTAACTCTAATACGGTATTGGCCAAACTTTATTTTCAACATTTTTTCCAGTTGACGCATTTTTTTATTATCAATAGACCCTTTGTACTATTAAATGAAACAGAAAATCATTAAAAAAATTCTTCATAAAACAAATAATAATGATTATGAAAAAATAATATTAAACAAAATTTTAAAACCAAAGTGCTTCGACTGTCCCTTAATTTTTGGCGGAACACACTTTGGGAAACTCATGTCATTCGTTGCGGTTAGATCTTTTAGGTGCGCAAGCTTATTTCGACCGCGACCCACCATTTTCAAATAAAAAATTACTCGACTCCCCGCCATATAATTATTCTAAAGCTGTATTTTTAAAACCAATTATATATTTACTTTGCATAATAACAATAAAAAAATGTCTTGTTTACCTTCTGTACATTCTGGCTAAAACTTCATATTGAAATGTTAATATGTATTTGTATTGAGGTAAAACTTGACAAATTAACCTATTCCTTACGGGGTGAGATAGCATGAATCCCAAGAATACGGACCCATAAAGATATATATATATATATATATATATATATATATATATATATATAATATATACATATAAATATATATATATATATATATATATATATATTATATGTATATATATACAGTAACCACCGCTTATAGTGATCAGTGGATATAAGAATCAACAATTTTTACAAGAATCAATATCGCAAGAACAAATGCAAATGTATTATTTCCATGTTAAAATTTTCGCTTTAAAGTCCACCGGTTTTAAGAATCAGCTTACAATCTTCGCTTCCCTTCACTTTTCCGCCAGGGCGCTGGCATCGGTACCAGAGTCTGTGGGTTCGAGTGCCACTATTGGCATGGACGTCTGTAGCCGTTCTGAAACGGCTTTAAGCAATAGGTGCCGGTCTAATTAACCCTCGTGTAGCAGAAGTTGACCGTAGCGCTCCAAACCAAACCAAACAAAACCTTTAATTGCTTTCTAAAAAAGCCACCTAAACCCTAAAAATGCACGAAGTTCTTTCTTTACTTTTTGAAAAGGAAAGGCTGATAAGACGTTGGAGGGAGTACAGTCGTAAAATGCATCCCTTTCTTTGTTAGACGTCACACCAATTTCCCCGCAAACACTTTAGCTAAACACTGTCCTATTATCTTGTCCCAGGGGCATCTCTGCCCCTTCAGATGATTAAAGTAAATTAAAGTGTATTTAATTGTAAATTATCTAATATATGTATATGTGCACGTGCGTGTGTATGTGCGAGCGTGTCCAAAAACCTAACTTTCGGCTATAAGAATCAACCGCTTATAAGAATCAAAATCAGTCATAACAAACGTGATTCTTATAAGCGGAAATCACTGTATATATATATATATATATATATATATATATATATATATATATATATATATATATATATATAAGCTAAAGGTTAAATAAACAAAGAGCATGATTTTAAAATAAGCTTCTTACTAAAACATTGAAAACTATAAACTCCATTTATTTATATGAAACTAAAGAAATTTATAGAAATAAATTTATAGAAAAAAATTAATGAAGGTGAGACTCGACCTCAGATAATATTACTTCAATATTTGGAGAAATATTTGAGAATGCTAGTATCGTATCATCCTTGTTTGGTATTTATAATTTTTGAATTCCCAGTCTCGCACATATCAGTAAAAGCGACTTACTTCAGAATATGTGCGACCCCTCCAGTTTTTTTCACGACCCCTCTGTGGGTCGCGACCCACAGTTTGAGCACCACTGTATTAGATACACCACAATTAATATTTTGTTACTTTCGTTTCAATGAAGTTGCAACAGTGTTAAATAGTTTTTGTTAGTGATTTCTTTCGTAATTTTAGGAACTAGTCGTTATTTAGGCGTAGTGTTTCTACAAAATAAATTATTTGAGCTAAAATGCCTTATTTCAGCCATTTGACTTCTTTTGAATGTTGGTAGCATTTGTTGTGCACTTGAATGCGCAGACGATGACGGTCCATCGTTAAAAATCTTTTTATCACGAAATAAAAATAAATACTGCCAGTATTTTGGATTTATTTCAATTTTTTTTCTTCAGTCAAAGAATGGGATTCTCACTTGCCAGGCGAGAATTGCCATCGTCAGATAAAGGCTGCGTCATCTATAACACATGCGACAAATGTGTATTTGACAGAGGCCTTTTGAAAAAACAATGTCTATTATTGGATCCCTTTTAGCTGCATGGTCATTGCCAAGCGAGATGTCAGATTTGCATAGTGCACACAATATTTTAACCTTTAAATAATAAGAAATATTTAAATTCATTAAAATACGGGCTTCCGCCGGCCCTGTGGCACAGCGCGCTGAGGGTGCTCGGATCGCATCCCGGCGTTGCGCCACAAAAAGCCTCCGTCTGTGTCGTGCCTTCATAGGGGAAAAATGCTAATCCGCCTATAGGGTGCCCCCATAATAAAATGGCCAGCAAACTCATTCGGTGTACTATGGCATTAAGGATATTGTCCAACATACCATCTGCCGCATCGGGGAGGGGGGGGGGGGACTAAAATTTAAATACACATAAATACAGTGCCTTAAAAAAAAAAAAAAAAAAAAAAAAGGCCGCATTATTATATTTTTAAATTAAGCAACTTCAAATGAGTCATTCTGAAACGCATTTGATTTTGGGAAAATAAAACATTTATGTCAAAAATCCGTTTTCATGTCAAAATGAAATCGACTCCGATTCACGAAAAGATGTTAATATTACACAACCAAACATCAAATCGGTTTTCTTAATTATCATAAAGGATTATGGAAAGCTAACGAGAGAAACAAGCGTTGATGCAGAAAGGGCAGTCAATGGATTGGCTCATGAGACCGGTCGATTCCGAAGGGTTACAAACGTCCACGCCAGGAGTGGGATTCGACTCTAGTAGCGAGTGCAAATCAACGTCGATTTCCTTAAGGCTCCGCTGGAGTTAATTTTTTCCCCGCGTTCGCTAAACCCCACAAAAAACCTTCACGAGAAAGGCAGGAACTATGTAGACATGATTGACAGAAAAGCAACCAATCAGAGAGGCAGAGAGGGAATAGTTTTCGAAGTTGAGGGAGGGTAGTAGCACCCCCTCGTAATTTGAAGCTGTCAACAAGTTCAGCTTGTTTTCTAGCCTACACTTCGCTTGAACAAGGGTGTCAGTATTCTTCCCCTATTTACAGCCTTTCACGCCCCCCCCCCACAAACTTCCTGCTGTTTAGAGATAAAACTCGTCCCCAACAATCTAGTTAGTTGAAAGAAATTACTACTGTAGCTCTGTGACCAGAATTTTGATTTCAGAGAAAATAAATTTGTCAGTTTTGAAATCCCTTATTTATCAATATTTTGTTCATAATAATCTTCCTTTTAATTTTTTTAATGAGGTGTTTTTATTAAGTAGATCGACTGATAAGCATTCCCGTTAACAATTTAGAAATGAGAAAAAATAATTTAAATAGAAGATTGTGTTTTCTTCCTAAAACATTCTTTTAAACAGTCGAAATTACAATTCGTTTCTCATACATCCTTTTATAACAGTTCTGACAGTTTTATAAACAATTTTAAAATGTATATGCGGGCTTTATTTGATACAGAATATAAGGATTATTGCTTTTGTACTTGAATTTAAAATTTCTTTACTAAGAATATTTCAATAAGGCAAAATTAAAAAAAAAATGTAAATTTATTATGTAGTTAGCCTGTCAGAAAGTTCCTTTTAATAGTAGAATTGTGTTTTCTTTCAACTAACTTATGAAAACTCTCTCTACGTACAAAGAACAGCAAGATAAAATCAACAAAAGGGTCATAAAGAATGAAAAGATTTCATATTTAGCATTATTAGATCCACCTTTGATATTACTTAACAAATACCAAAATTTCAGGGTTGGTTTTCAGGATACAATCACTATTCAAACGATATGATCTTCATTTCTATTATTTTACATTCCTTAATTTGCACAATTACATATTCAAATTGCATAATTACCTTTATATAATGTATAATTAAATAATTCGAACAATGAGAAATAAATATTTATTTTTGATAATTTTTATCATACAAGAAAAAAACACAGATTTTGAGAAAAATTAAAAAAAAAAAAAAAAAAAACTCAACAAAACCCACATGGTCATTGAAAAATCCAGATCTCGGTTTAAAAGCCCAGGTCTGAGACCTGGTTATATATATATATATATATATATATATATATATATATATATATATATATATAGATAGATAGATATAGATATAGATATAGATTATATATATATATATATATATATATATATATATATATATATATATGCATATATATATGTATATATATATATGTATATATATATATATATATATATATATATATATATATATATATATATATATATATATATATATATACATATATATATATGTATATATATATATATATATATGTATATTTATATATATGTATGTATATATATATATATATATTTATATATATATGTATATATATATATATATATATATGTATATATATATATGTATATGTATATATATATATATATATATATATATATATATATATATATATATATATATATATACATATATATATGTATATATATATATATATATACATATATATATGTATATATATATATATATATATATGTATATATATATGTATATATATATATATATATATATATGTATATATATATATATATATATGTATATGTATATATATATATATATATATATATATATATATATATGTATATGTATATATATATATGCATATATATATATATGTAAACTGGTCTGTAAACTGGTCTTTTCGAATTATGTACAACCACAGCAGCACAGCATCTCGCTTGGTACGATCTTTTTAAACAGTAATTAATCCGCTTGCCTCCGATAAACTTTGAAACAATGCTGTTGAATTCTTCAACTTTATTACTGTTTAAGTCTTTGATCAAGCTTCTCGCATGCTCTGATAGTGATCTCATTATATCTAACAATCTGCAAAGCAAACCACTGGTTTTCAATGCAGATATATAATTTGTGTCTTTTTTATCGCGACAGAAATATGATTCGCAATTTTCGTGTCCTCCGAAAACATGAAAAGGAACGTTCGTGATATCCTGTCGCAAGCACATTATTTTTTCGTTCTCAGATTTGCCTACTTCTTTTTTACGGTATTTTATGGCCATCGTTACAGCTGTTCGTATTCGTAAGACCCGGCTTCCGATTAATTTTCTCAGTGTAACGTGGCCAATTTTGCCGTTTCTCGCTACATCTTTTAATTTGTTGCACATATTTCGTAGCAAGTGATTTTTGCATTCGATTTTCTCCACCGTCAGATTGTCATATGGCCTTGAGTCTAGAATTTTTTTGTACACATTGCTGTCGCCGTCGCCTATAAATCTGGCATATTTGACGCCATGCATTTCTACACTTTTCATAAAACCGTCAACAATGATATCAGCTTCCATAGCTGACGAGCTCCCCATCCAGTTTCTGTAACACTGGTGTTGGCCTGGTTTTAATCCCTTTGATGTAGCTCTGGCACATATGACACAATATTTATTCCTCACTCCGACGAATAAAACCTTTTTGGTCTCTAATCCAACTATGGCTGCCTAGAATGACAAAGAAAAGAAGAAAAAGTGGCATAACTTCCAGTATGTTAAAGTATAGAACAAAAAATGATTTATCACTGTAATAACAGGATGAAGCAGAATTGTCAGACGAAGAATGTTTCATACCAAATCTACAAAAGGATAGAAATCTTCGATACATTCAGCGAAGACCCTTGATAATTACACAATATATAGAAGGCATTTTAGTTGCTGATGAGCCTAAGGTTTATTAAACTTAATATTTTCAATTATGACAATTTTAGTTTGGTCATTCCTAAGTTAACTATGCATTATTACAGATTTCATTACTTTCGATTTCATAATATGCATTTCATATAGTTTATTTATATAAACTTGTGTATAAGATTATGATAGGAAATAACAATCTCATGGGCAGTATCCGTTTTTTGACAAATTTGTTGACTACTTGTTATAAAATTATTAATTTTTAAAACATTTGAAAACAATTTTAGAAAAACAGCAGAACTTACCACGCCTGATAAAGATGCAAAGTTAGTCTTGTAGGAGCGTTTGGCCCAACTTCCGTCAACGACGACTGTTAGAAGCGGTATACCATCAGAATCGACGTCTCCCCGTTGAATTGCCAGATTTTTCTCATCAGAAACAGCCGATTCCATTTCTTTTAGTGCGGTAACTTCCCAAGCTTCTGACAGTTTTTCTTGTTCTCTTATGAACGTCTTTTCCGACATCGATGGTATATTAAGTGCCGAAAAAAACTCTTCCATATTTGAGAAACCTCCTCCAATGCTCACAATACCAGTAATGGCTGCTGTATTGGCGCTCATACTTGGGCTTTGGAGACTCTCAGTCCAAACTACTTTTGTGTAAGAGCACATCCTGCATTTCATTTTCATCCCACTTATCAATCTATTCCTTTTCTCCGATAGCATTTCCATATCGGACAAGGTACACCCAAATGGACTGTGTTTGTTACATTCTTGCAGTTGTGAGATGAAATACTGGATGTCAATTATACGCCTTCCAGAAATTATAAAAGATTCTTCTGCTGTGGGAATGTTTACTTCGGGTGTACATGTATTATTTTCCTTTTGCCTAAAAGAGAAAAAAAACTGTATTGAATTGCTAAATGTTTTTATTCAGGGAAAATTAGAGCTAATTAGATAATCACTCAGTAATTCTAACATGTAAGTTATGCTGTTTAGAATATGTATAATACTGAGCATTTATCTGACAATTTTTAAAAAGAACTCCTAGTTCTGAAAAGGAGACAGAGTTTATAACTCTGAATGTTTAAATATGAAGCTTATATTTCTGAAATCATGCTCTTATAAAATAATTCGGATTTAGGTAAAAATTAACATATTTTAAACGCGTTCCAAACCTGTTGGGAAGAAAGGGGTCTCAAGGCTGAAGGAGTGAGGTAAACAAAAAATGGCTTTTACTTGTTCTCTCTATCATTATAATGGATTTTATTTCCCCCTTCTCGAAGAATTGAAAATATTACAAAGCAGGTACAATTAGTATGCTTTGAATACGGATTGTACACCTGTCCTCCTTGGCACTTATATCTAATGAAAATGATGTCTCATCTTTGGACTTTTCACTTATAATAGATAATTTTGCTGCTCAGAAAGCAAAAAAAATTGCTTTATAACCAAGAAATTCATACATGTAAGTACAGTCGAACCTCCATATATCGAACTTCCCTATGTCGAGATTTTCTATATATCGAACTCTTAGCAAATCTCCATGTTCATTACATAGAAAAATTGTTTCTATATATCGAAAAAATCTCTATATATCGAAATTTTTTTCAAGACAAATTGGGAGATTTTATTCCACTTTAAAATCTCCCAATTTTTGGCATTTGAAACAATACGTCGTGGACTTCAATTCGCAGAAAATGTCCCTGATAAAGTTTTTAGTGGACTGAATAAATACGAACATTTCTTTGAACTTTCCGCAAAACTAACTGTTCAGCAAGATATTCGTAGTTTTTTTTTTTAAAGAATGTAACTCTGATCATTGTAACCACTGTCTGCATTATTGTTTTTTTTTAAAGATATGTAGTAATCAATAAATCTTTTATATTAATTCATTTTTTAGTTATTAACTTTCATTTAATAGGATTCGCATATAAATTAGAAATGGAGTTTCGTATACAAAAATTAGCTTTAATTGTTTTTTTAGGAGAATTATGATAAGACTAAGCTCAATTCTATATATCGAATTTTTTTCGCGCAATTTGCTACTTCGATATATGGAGGTTCAACTGTATTTGTTTTTAACAATTTACATTTTCTAAATCGTGTAAATAATTTTTCCATTGTTTCATTATTCATACAAATTGATTAATTTTATATTTTAGTGGACCAATTGTAATTTTATGTTTTAATTTTATTTTACGTAGCTAGAATGTAAGTTTTTTAGTATCGAAACATAATGCATTAAAAGTAATAATTAGTAAAATCAGTAGTGGATGCACTTTTTTTTTTCGGGGGGTGGGAGGGATCTAGGTTGTCTGTCTTACAAGATCCATTACTCAGTACGGAGAGAAATTTGATTGCCAGTAAATGTGTTTCGCCCAAGGCCGCTAAAACTCTAAGCATCGCCCAGGGCCGCTAAAACCCTAATCACGCCCCTGCTTGGGTGTACGCAGATTCAACAGAAAGGAAGTCCTGAGACCAAAGACCTGGTTGCAGTTTCCACGGAATGCACTTGCGTGTCCACAAAAGTAGTAGTTTAGAAATAATTTCACATACCATATGACCACAATAAACAATTTTATAAAGTACAAAGAATGTGTGGTTGAGGAGAGTTTATAATTACCCGGAAGAAATAATTGTAATGCAGCAATGCACAGTAGGAGAAATGATCCACCGTATGAGAAATATCCTGATGTGGTTTGAGGGATAGAATTCTTCCTAACATGAATTATTCAGCCATTTCAATAAATCCTAGAAAAATCTCCCACACACTACATGGACCCAAGCGCAAACTCAAGACCGATGCACTACATCAAGAGTGTCAAACTCAAAGGCTACCAAAGACTAACAGTGGGCCGCAAAAAAAAAATCAATATTAATAGAAACGTAAGTTTATTTACCTAATTACAGTATATTCAACATAAATATATGCATTTTGTTTAATAATAGCAAAAAAGAGTATCATTAAAAAAACATTTAGCGAATTCTTCCTATCTTATTATAATTCTGCGTCGGTTATTGTATTATATATTATTGTGTGCCAATATATTGGCCGGGCCGCGAGTTTGACACCCCTGCACTACATCTTCCATTATGCAGTAGTAATATAATCGAGTAAATAAACTTGAAAAAACCATCGTGAAAAAATTAAATTCTCTGTGCTAAATAAAAGGGTGATATGGAACTTGATTAGAGAAATAAATTTATATACCGACATGTAGGGGGATCCATCAGCAAAGTTGATTATGTACGTTAGGATTCAAAATGTAACTTTCAGATTTTCTACATTCCCCTATTTTATCAGGGCGTAACTAGGCTGGGGCAACCGGAGCAATGCCCCGGGGTCCCCGAGGTAAGGCCCCCGAGGTAGGGCCTCCAAGACAGGGTGTAAAAAATAAAGTCGTAATATTTCAAGGGGCCCATTTTGCGTCCTTGCCCGGGGCTATTAAATGCCTAGCTACGCCCCTGTATTTTACGATGGAAAATAGTTAAAATTACAAGCTCTATTAAATAAAATTTATAACAATAGCACTTACCTTTTTCGCCAGGCTGCTAGATTCGCGCCTCTATTTGCTTTTCTTCTTGAAGATAATCTCAGCTCTCGGCGATTCGTACAATTTTTTTTGTATCGGAAGCTCATTTTGAAGATTTAAACAATATTATAACAAAAATATGAAATTAAATACTTGACAAAGGAAAAACTATTTATATAAAAGCAAAAATTAACTCCTATATATATAAATGTGTGTATGTATATATATATATATATATATATATATATATATGAAATATGTTTAAAAAGATAGCCAAAAGTTAGCCAATGATCAATACAATACAGATATTCCAAAAAGTCGCTTAGCTAAGCACGAAAACTAGTCTATCTGTAGTTCTAAGATCTTGTCATAGGAAACGTTTGTTCTTATCTTATCTTGCCAGGCAGTAGACCCATAAATTACAGTCCCCCTCCAACTCTTGTATTTTACCGTCTGGGTGGGGGGTCTCCCCTGATATGACTGCTTTCCCCATCCCAGACCCCTTTCTGGCGGAGGCGTGGTTTTAGGAGAAATGTTCCGATTTTTACAAAATTTTCCCATTTTTACTGACAAATTACTCTTACCCTAATTTACGTAACATTAAGAAAAAGGTATCTCTGAAAAGCGAAAAGATTCAGGAATCCCGCGCATTATTTCATATTGTATTACTATTTGATCTCGAGAACTTATAAAGACTTTAAAGCAAAAATACCGCTTATTTTTTCAGTTCAGAAATTTGACAGTCATTTAAAATTAAATTTTAAGAGAAAACCAAAAATTGATAAACAAACACGAATTGTTAAGTCGTCAGGTATCTTATGCAGAAAAAATTTTCTCAAAATATTTAAATGCGAATTTGCAATTTGTTAAAAACTTTCCCATTGACTTAACATTGGCTTCGAAACATCGGAGGCTCAGTCCAGCGCCCCCTTAAGCCCTGGTTTCCTAGAGCGACGTCGGCGGCGTACTACCGCTGTCAACGCTGACCGCAATGACAGCTGTGACAAACTGCCGACGGCAGTCGCGAAGGGGTGGTTTCCAAGGAAGACGGAACGGGAGGGTTTTTCACTTTCTTTTAGTAAAAAACGTCTTTCGTCTTTGTCCGACAGCCATCGCTAGAAATAAACATTGTTATGGCTGAAAGCGATATTATTGCTCTTCTATTAGATGAAGAGGAACGAGATGATGAAATAATACAATCGGCTTTTGAGAGAGAAGATCATCATGATCTGTTCAAAAAAAGGGAGGATGAAGGAACCTTTAATATTTTAATTCAAAGGTATTTAAAAGACGATGAAGTAAAGTTCCGAGAATACTTCAGAGTTTCACGGGAGATTTTTTACTATATGCTATCATTCATTAAAAATGACATCACCAAAGATTCTTGCAATCGAGTGCGTCGCCCTATTTCTGCTGAGGAAGAACTCTGCATTACTCTGAGGTAATTATACTTTAACTGCAATAAGTTAGAAATTTAAAAAAAAAGTCTAAAATGAAGTGAATACTTCAATTTGTTTTTCTATTACGATAAAAATAAGTTCTATGTATTGTATTATTTTTCTATCAAAATAATAAAATCACTTATTTAATAAATATTTTTTTTCTGCATAAACAACCACTAATTTATTCAATTTATTACGATTTGAAGATATATATATATATATATATATATATATATATATATATATATATATATATATATATATATATATAGAACAATTAATAAAGTAATATTTAAATTTCTTATTTAATTATTATTAATTCTCCCACGATGATGGTTGAATAAATTTTATGACAATTTTAGGACCGTATAAAGTCTTGTTAATTGGTATAAAGTTTTTAAAACATCCGAACATGTTACACAATTCCCAATAAATAAATTTCAGAGGGATCATTTTATTTTTTTCATGGGGGGGGGGGGGTCATTTGAGCTCCTTAGCTTTTGAAATTTAAGGATATTTGCTCATTTTTCTCATTTTGGGGCAATTTTAAGCACTTTTCAAGGCATTTTGACCGTCTTGCCTCCCTCCACCCGGTCAAGTACTTGCCGCCCTCTGGAAAATATGAAATGACGCCCCTGACAAATTTTTATATTTTTTTTATTTCTCTAAATGTAAACGTACATATCGCTTTTTTTATACATTCGACATTATATATATATATATATATATATATATATATATATATATATATATATATATATATATATATATATATATATATATATATATATATATATATATATATATATATATATGTATATACAGTTGGCTCTGTGTTTAACGACTTTCAAAGGACCGTGAAAAATCGTCCTTAAGTAGAGATCGTCCTTAAACAGAATTTGTGTAAACATAACATTTCCCATAACGTCGGAGGCCGGGACTGGGAAATATCGTCTTTAAATAGAGATCGTCGTTAAGTAGAGCGTCGTTAAACAGAGAGCCAACTGTATATATACATATATATATATATATATATATATATATATATATATATATATATATATATATATGACGATCTCTATTTAAAGACGATATTTCCCAGTCCCGGCCCCTCCGACGTTATGGGAAATGTTATGTTTACACAAATTCTGTTTAAGGACAATCTCTACTTAAGGACGATTTTTCACGGTCCTTTGAAAGTCGTTAAACACAGAGCCAACTGTATATATATATATATATATATATATATATATATATATATATATATATATATATATATATTAATTTTTTTTTTAAATATTTTTGTTTGTTCTCTCTTTTATGATATAAAAAATACATTCATAAAAATCAACGCGTGGGTCATTTAAAAAGCCTATGTGGGTCAGTGTCTGACCCTCGGGCCATCAGTGTTGAAGGCCAGGGGTGGGCAATTGTTGGGGCCGCTTTGTGGAAGCGGAGGTTAGCAGAGGGTTGCCCCTTTTAAAATTATTGCATTTATTAGTTAACTTTACATTTCAGAAAAGGTATAAATTGTATCCTAAAAGTCAATAAATATAAATTAAATAAAATATTGGCAGTTTTTCTGGCTGTCTTGGTGGGTCACAAAAATATGTGTAGCGGGCTGCAATTTGCCCACCCCTGTTCTACTGCGGCCGCCGTTAAAGGTGCAACATTTCGAAATTTTTAGGATTCTACAACTGTTTTACTTTGATTCGTGCGATCATTGGATAAGAATGTAATGAACACCGGAAGCGATATTAAAACACACCGAAGGAGGCACTCTTGGATACAATCAGAAAAGTTTTCTACAGATTGCGATGACATTTTGAAATAATGTTTGACATATTTTACTCACTCTGTTTTCATCTAAAAGCTAAGCTCCACGTGTTCATTGAATCACTCTACAGGTACCTGGGCTTATAAAAAGGTAATTTATTATTAAAAAATAATCAGTGTCCCCTCCCCTTTTGGTATATTTCGGTGATCTTTGGAAATACTGTAAAATTTTTACCTCAGAACACGGATAAGTGTCACGGTAAAGAAGTAAATTAAAATATACTGAATCGAATGGAGTGTGCATTCAATTGGTTAAAAAATTCCCTCTGTTTTAAACTTGCTTTTACCACAATATTTGTTTTCTATCCCGTTTGAACTTAAAATATATATATATATATACGTGCTGTCTATTTTTGAGGAGAGTGCTCTAAACATAACTTATGGGGACGTTTTTTTATACATACAAAACGAGAATAACTTTTCTACTGCATAAAAGACAAATAAGTATTTTCTGGTAGAATAAGACTTGTTTTTCCAAAATGCTTTTCTTCCCAATTTCTTGGGATTAAGTGTTCACATTTTGAGTTCAAATGAGACAGAAAATCGTCCAAACAAATATATTAAATTCTCATCGAAGTAAAGCATCATTGGCCTTTGAAAGGGAGCCCTGAAAAAAATTGCGAAATGCGGCAGATCTTTGGTAGTATAATAATACACAAGAGGGAAGAATTCGGAAAAGAGAGCTTGGTACCAACAGTAAAGGAACGGTATAGTTTTGGTATCGGGGGGGGGGGGGGGGGGGGGGCGTCAGCTACAGTTGGTAATCACGAATAAATTGAGGATGTCATAAATCAGCACAAAAATATAATCTGCAAAATCATTTCCAGTTCTTACAAGTCAGTGACTCAAAGCATTCTACTTCGAACACACTGCTCTGGTTGTCGTAATGAACGCACTGGAATTTTCAATTCGAGGATTTTTTTGTTCCTTGCAAAATATTCAAGCAAGCACAATACAGCACAATTGGAACACAAGCTATCGAGGGAAAAAAAGAAAAGACTATCCAGCAAAGGTTCAGTCTTGTATTAAGAAATAATGAGAAAATTGAGACTCATTGTAAGAAAAATCCTAACGAATGAGTTTTTTTAAAAATCTTCAATGGATCGAACAGATCACTTTTCTAAATATATTCATTTACGTCTATGCATACTATACACCGCTTACATTCAATTTATACAACATTGTTATTATAATATAATAACTAGGGATACGTAATTTTCGTAATTACGAAATAGACGCGAAATTTGCCGATATGAGCGAATAAATGCGGTGATAAACGGTTTTTTGAGCGAAATTAGGTAATAATAGTAATAATTGATTAACACAATTGCTTGACTAAGACCGGGGTCTATAACTGAGAAATCTCACTCTCCTTCGAATTTGCCGTACCGGTACTAAAAATCTAACTGTAAAAATCACCCATCAAGTTTTGTGGAGCAATTTAAGAACGTCGTTTGAGCGCCCAAGTCGAGGGTATTTCAGCCACTTACAATAGTCAACCAACTGTTGATGTTATACAGATTTTAATGGCAACGAAATGCCGCTACCTTAACTTTGCAAAGCTCCTAGAGTCCCGTTAACAGAGTAGCTAGAGAAATATTTTAGCATGTACAACATAGTCATTAATGACAGAAGACAAAGAGATTAAGGGACATAATGTAGAGACAATGTTAGCTTTTAACTAAGAATTTTGATACTTACCTAATCAAATCAAATAAAATTGTCAATAATTTTTAATATACGCGAAATTTTTTAATTTATATATTGTTTTTGCGAATAAATGCGAAATATTATATATTACACTTTTTTTGTTGCAAAATTTCGATATTTCTTATGCGAAATTTTCGTATCCCTAATAATAACATAAAAATCCGATTAGTGAACAAAATTAAGTGGAGTCGCAAAAACACTCTTTTTCTTTTGAGTTATAATCATCGAAACGAAAAAGATTCATGAAAGGCATCAATGTCCGATCGCTTTCATGTGTAGTTATACTAACAAAAGAGACGTGAAATAAAACCTAACGCGTGCAAGGATGACATTGAAGCGAGTCTAACCGGTCAGAAAAGTAGTTTTGGGCAAAAATAATTAAATAAATAAATAAATAAAACGAATTTCGAGCAGAAACGAGTTACGAACACATTTACTGAATGAGCGGTCATTTTCCATCTGGAATTCACGAGATGTTAGAATGGGTGTCCGTTTTTTACGATATTTTTAACATTTAACCAATAAGGACCTAAAATGGTATTTCATTAAAACAATTAACTCATAATATTTTCAGCTTTCCTATGCAAAAAAAAAAAAAAAAAAAAAAAAAGGATTCTGTTTCTTTGCTCATGGCCACTCTTCCCTTGTGATTCGGTGGTCCGTCAGCAGTGCGGAGACAGAAAAAAAAATTCTCTGGAATCGATAAAAAAAAACCCGCTCGTGATGCTGACACATCCCTTTCGGAAGCTGAGGAATATCCGGTTGCGAGAGTGAGCGTTCATTCACAGTTGGGCACGTGACGTTAGGAAATAGGAAGTGGTGCTTGCTCACCATTCACAAACAAACAAACAACAACAAAAAAAAAAAACTCTTCCCAACCTAACAGCAGGTGGTGTTAATAATTTCAGTTTGTGCAGTCAGGAGTGTTGTTCCACAATCGCAGTTAAAAAAAAAGAGTTTCTATAACGTCGAGATTGTTGCATCTGAAATAACTCGGAACTCCACGCTCCCGTTTCATCTCATAACGAAAATGAATAATATCGATTTGAAACTTGTTTAGAAATGTTTTTATAACCGCGTGTCCTAACGAGCGTCTTTATTTTTTTTAAATAATCGAAATCGTTTAGGTTTGTCATATGAAAGGCTCGTTCGACAGAGGCCAGGTGCTCTACGGCCATTCAGAGGCCTTGTTCCCATTGCATCCAAAATTGTATCCAATCACAGGCCAATGCGATGAACAACGATCTTGGCGGCTCCGAAAGCAATGTGAACGACGCCTAACAGCATTGCTGCACGTGATTCGTGACTGACAACCTAAACCCGGCCACACACCGAATGCAACAAAACATTGCGCACCGTTTCTGTTGCTAGACGTTGCCCAACCAAAATGTTTTATCGTGGAAAATGGTGATACATTTTGACTCGCAACGCTAGGTTGATTTGATATTTCATCAGTAGTAAGAACACGGGAGTTGAAAAGGTCTGCAGTATTTTGTTCTTTGTTGAGG
The DNA here is from genome assembly GCA_907164885.2 of Dolomedes plantarius. Classification (NCBI taxonomy): domain Eukaryota; kingdom Metazoa; phylum Arthropoda; class Arachnida; order Araneae; family Dolomedidae; genus Dolomedes; species Dolomedes plantarius. The sequence goes on along the minus strand of OU015495.1, from coordinate 18,286,903 downwards.
GAAGTGTTCAGTTTTGGGAAAGTAGTTTGGTCATAATTGTGGGTGATATGGCAAGTGAGGAAGTAGCTATTCTTTTGTGGCAATTTATACAATGTTTGGATGAAAAACCAGAAAGAAGATGTTGGATTCATCCAATCAATAAAAAAGAAACATTGGCAGTTTTATTAAAGAACTTAGAAATGACCCAGATAAGTTTTACAATTATTGTAGGTTAAGCATAACTACGTTTGATTATCTCTTGGGACTTGTTGAAGACAAGATTCGGAAAAAGAACACCAACTACCGGAAGAGTATACCTCCAGAAGAAAGGCTTTTAATAACATTACGGAATAACTTTTAATCACATTGTTGAATAACAAAAGCTTTTTTGTTATGTAAAAGTATTAATATAAAGAGCAGTAACAAAAGAAAGAGAAATATGTAGTTAAGTATCTACTTTTAAATCTAAGAAAAACATCTTATAAAATATTTAAAAAAATCAATAATAAAAAAAAACAACTTAAACGCAATTTTTTTTCTCCTTGTACCAATTTTGTCGCCCCTCAAATTTGCCGCTCTGGGCAGATGCCCTGCTTGCGCCTCCCTAAATCTGGCCCTGAGTGACGCAACGCTATTTTTCTTTCTTACCAATATCTTAAAAAATGGGGGTGTCTGGATTACTTGAGGGCAAGGTTTATTCGATTAAATGTGATAAAATGGTGTGGTACATACTTGGAATATTCAATTCCTCAGCTATATCTTGCCAAATTTTATTTATTACATCTTGGTTGTGGTTGTCCTTTGCTCTAAAATCATAAATTTCTGGCCTTGCGTGGACAAGAACTATCAACTTGTCAGCATCAACCTCCATCTCTTTTTATTATAATAATGCAAAAATCCTCAACACGGAGCATTAGGGGAACAGTGGACTTTCAAAATTGTGAAATTTGTCCAAAAATTCGATTTTTTTTATTTTATTGAATTGTGAAACTACGGACGAGTAGGAATGTGTTGCAAAAAGAATTTTTAATTTCTGTGATTACTTTCCTAGTTATAGACATTTGTATTTAATTTAGATATCATGTGGTTACTAATAGCAATAACTTTAAATGCGTTTTTCTCAAAATAAAAATTTTCATGTCATACGAATATTCAAACTGCTCCAGGCGCATTTCTAATTATCGTATTGCTTTAAAATTTAAGTTTTATATACTTAACTGTATATCAAATAAATCTTATTGAAAAAAATTATGCTTCGTAACTCAGAATTTCTAAATTTTGTACTTGAAAAGACGATTTATAGGTATTTTGCGTAATAAAATGGGTGTTTTCACTATTATTATTTTTTCTCTTTATATTTTTAATGAATGCTTAAAATAAGCAATAAGTTTCATTGTTAGTTGTATAAGGTATCCTGTAAATAAAAATTACCATATTATATTCAAAAGAAATGCGCATGGAACATTTTTAATGAGGCCAATTTTTGATATAATTAATAATTCATAAATTATTAATATTTCATCTTTAAATTTTAACCACTTTTACATATCTATGGTACTAATCACATTCAAATTTCAAGCAAATCCATTCAAAACAAAAAAAGTTAAGTTTGAAGGTCCACTGTTCCCTTAATGAAAATAAAATGCGCGTGTTCCCGCACATGCGCAGATGAAATGTTTCATCAGCTGAGTGTCGAGAAACAACGGTCAAAAAAGCATACACTTTTGTTGCAGCAACGTTTCCAAAATGACGCGAAATGACGCATCAAAACAATGTTGCATCCGGTGTACGGCTTCCCCTTTGATTACAAGGTCCGATAGGTCACAGTCAGAATCAAGAAAATTTTATATGGAACAATGTGATACAACAAGCTACTTTTCGACGTAATCGCCGTTCTGATTCATACATTTGTCGTAGAGTGGTACCAATTTTCCAATACCTTCATCATAGAAAGTAGCCGCCTGTGTTTTCAGGCAATTCTGTACGCTGGTCTGCAGCTCGTTGTCTGTGGCGAATTTTTGTCCTCCTAGCCAGCGTTTCATGTGGGCAAAGAGATGAAAATCTGAGGGAGCCAAGTCAGGACTGTATGGTGGGTGATAAAAAACTTCCCATCCAAAACGCTCCAGGAGGATCTTTGTTGCAACTGCAGTGTGCGGACTCGCATTGTCATGAAGAAGGACAATGCCTGACGACAACAGTCCTCTTCTCTTGTTCTGAATTGCCCTTCGAAGACGTTGAAGAGTCTTGCTGTACGAAGCTGCATTGATGGTTGTGCCACGTGGCATGAATTCCACCAAGAGAACACCTTTACGGTCCCAAAACACTGTAGCCATACACTTTTTCGTGGAGAACGTGCGCTTGAACTTCACTGGTTTGCGACTCGGGGAGTGTGAATGCATCCACTGTTTGGATTGCTCTTTCGTTTCTTCAGTTTCGTAATGGACCCATGTCTCATCTCCTGTGACAATTTTGTCCAAAAACTCATCTCCGTCGTGATGGTAGCGTTGGAGGAAGGTTAATGCGGCGCCCATTCGCTGAGTTTTGTGATGGTCAGACAGCATCTTGGGAACCCATCTCGCGCAGAGTTTGCGGTACTCGAGTCTTTCACTCACAATGGTATAGAGAGCTGACCGTGAAATTTCCGGAAACAAATCACTCAACCCAGAAATTGTGAACCGACGATTTCCGCGAATCGCTTGATCCACGCACTGAACAAGATCAACGGTTGACACTGGCTTCCTTCCCTGGCCGCCTGCATCATGAATATCTGTGCGTCCAGCATCAAAGTTACTGCAACATTTCCGCACTTTGCTGTCAGACATGAACGTTTCTCCGTACACTTTACTCATTCGTCTATGAATTTCAGCTGCATTGCTTCCTTTAGCATGCAGAAATCGAATGACTGAACGCGACTCACATTTGGCGGGAGACTCTATTTTTCGAAGCATGTTTATGTGCTCCCTACGTACTCAGAAATGACAACCGCGAATCGGCGCGTTCCCCTGGCCAACTACAGACACAGCGCAAGACGTCTGCGCACAGACCTAGCGGATTTTCCCCGAAGCTTTCCTTTAGCGACCTATCGGACCTTGAAAAAAAAATAGCCCTCGTACATTGCAGACGATGAGTCCGATACAGAAAGCTAGAAACAGAAACGTTGCGCAATGTTTTGTTGCATTCGGTGTGTGGCTAGGCTAAGCAGTCATTTTCTATACTATTTTATCACCACTCCCTATTCTGCAAGTTTTTTTGTTGATTCGATTTAGCATACGTTTGCTTAAACAAATTCAGATCGTCCACGGCTCTTCGAGTTATAACCCTGAAAAAATGGACAGTCCAGGCCAAGATTACGACCGGAGACAGCGAAGGAAGGCATCCATCCAGTTCAATTGAAAGGACTTCCATTCCCAATAAAATCGGCTTTTGCGAAAACTCAAAATAAATCCCAGGGAGAGACTCTTCAAGTGGTTGGCACGGATTTGGAAAAGGGCGTACTTTCTCATAGGCAACTAACTGTATGGAGCACTATCCAGAATAGGGGATTTGTCTCATATCTATACATATAAAACTGTTCCGTAACTGAATGACTCACTGACATAAAACGCACAGAGCAATAAAGGGCTGAAATTTTGTATGGCGATTCTTCTTATGGTGTAGGGGTGCGCTAAGAAAGATTTTTGAAAAATTCTTCTTAGATTTTTTAAAAATTAAATTTTTCAGCTGTTTTTGTAACTTTCTTTAAAGTTTGCATTTAAGATAATAATTTGAGGGTTATAAAACTTATATCACGAGAAAGATCATAAAAATTCCTTTAAAATGAAATCTTTTACGAATCTTTACCTCCATTTTCTGATTTTTGGTGAATTTTTAAAGATTAATTTTAGAATTTAATTTATTAAATGCCGATTACGTGATTTCTTTTTCTGGTACTTTAAATTACTTTATCGTCACGTGATAACAAAGAAATAGACAAAAAAATATTTTTTTCTTTCTAATGCAGCAGACGGTTAGACATTATCCAAAAAAATATTAAAATACAATAAAAGATGTTCCTCAAACTGTACTATATTCTTTAGTATATCCTATTAGATTTAATTTGAATATTTTCATCAACATTATTTTGTTTTTAAAAATATCCCTTACGATTTATATATATATATATATATATATATATATATATATATATATATATATATATATATATATATATATATATATATATATTTTACATCAATTGTATACATTGATCGTCGTATTTATTATAAATATATATATTTATTTTTTTTTGGCATTAATTGCATACATTGACCATTGTATTTAATTTGAATGTACTCCGTAGCGAAGTGCGGGTTTTTAGCTATATATATATACCGGGTGGCCATAATTAAACTGACAGTGCTCTCAGTGTTCTGTAGCGCGATCTATTTGCGAGAATGACGCCACATTTTGTAGGAAGATTAAACAAGACGGGGGACGAAGGATTCCGCGAAAAAATAAATTAGTTCCAAAAGTTACCGCTAGGGGAATATTTGGCGCTGTGAAATAGAAAATAGAGTGTTAACAAATGCAAATTAATACGGAATAAAATTACCTTTTATTATGCACATTTTCTTATTCAGTTCAAGTGCAATATGGCAACATTTTTAAAAAAGCGTAAAATCTACATAAACACCGATAAAGTCTCGTGATCTGCAATATCACGTACGCTGAGCAGAAGAAGAAGTTCTTTATTCAAATTTCACGTTACATCCATTGGCACAGTGCCAGCTGCTTGGGTTTTAAAAGGCAATGTGTTACGTTTCGAATCAATCGGATTGAAAGTTTATGTGCAATGTCTCCTTCTTTAGTCGAGCGTGAGTTACTGGTCAAATTCTTTTACCTCAACCAGTGCAACGCGTCAGCCGCTCTTCGTGCTTTTAGAACGCACAAAAAAATGCGTAAAGGTAACGGTCCTGTGTGAGTTAATGGGCTAAAAGCAATGGTTGCGACGTTTGAGAAAACAGGTTCTCTGAAGGTTCAGTCAGGCAGAGGACGAAAACCTGTACCACAGGATACAATCGAAGCAGTTGCCACGGCGATTGTCGACAGAGGACCAGACAATATTGCTGCCACCTCTAGCGCTCGTGGATTAGCTCGGAATATGGATATGCCTTACAGTACGGTATGGAAAATCTTACGAAAGATTATCAACTTCTATCCGTACAAGATCAGCCGTGTACAGGAGTTACTGTACCCCGACCATGATAAGCGATTGACTTTTGCTCTCACCTTTCTTGCCAGAATGGAGGTGGATGATGCTTGGCCGTGGAAAATCTTATGGGGAGACGAGGCCCACTTTTACCTGCATGGAACTGTAAGTTCGTACGGACTGAAAGTTTGTACCAATTTTTTTTCCAGTTAGCTAAGTGTCAGTTGTTAAGATTACAACAATTCGCTGGGCAAACGAATAGTTTTTATGCTAATCCAAAACAGCCATTTGTTTTCCAAAATAATATTTCATTGTTTTCTTTCTTGATCTTGTTTCCGGAAAACTTGGTCGGCACGTATTTCCGTTTTTATCAACTCATTCAGTTCCCGAAGGAAGTATTGTAACTTTCTTTTGTAACTGAAACACAGTCCCGTTCCCACCATTATTTGTTCTTGTTACATTTTAAGTTAATATTTTAATAGAGTGATTTTTTTATATAATGATGGTGTGGTACACGGTTTTTCTGATTTTGAATATTATTTGACATATTGTCTCTCGTAATCAATTTTAACTTACATCTAAAATTATTTATACCGAAATCTTGTTCTTTATCTTCCTTTATTTTATTATCTACGCGTTTTCCCGGCTACTTTTTTTTTTTTTTTTTTTTTACACGTGGCTGCTGAAAATTTGGCAACGGGCGGTAAAAATAATAATAAAATGGCCACAGTAAAATGAGGCGTTGGCGACCTCCTATTGCGCCAAGCTGAGAAAGATGCCAAGTTTCGGTTATAATACGCACAAGTGATTCCTTCAGTGAGAGTGACCTCCTCCTAGTATGTCCTAGTCATATTTCAAAGCCTCAAACGGAATCTGCATAAGGGGCCCCTTCACATAGAATCCATCAGCATCAACGTAAAAAAATTTTAACTAATCATATACCAATCGTTGACCCATTTAAACCAATCAGCGCCAACGGAATCTCTCCCCTGACGCTGATGCATTCTATGGGAACACAACTGCGTCTGTCAGCGTCACTCGTATTAACGTATTTTAAACCGATCGCAGACCTTAACAATTTCGTGGGTAATTGTTGGGAGGTTTGTAATAAGTTAAATATGTTTCAATACGAGTGACGCTGACAGACGCCATGTGAACAGCCCCCCTACACATTATTCGTAGTCCAAAAACCAGATCACTAGATTCCCCGGGATTTAAAAAAAATCGCACACACAAAAAGAAAACTTGTATTTGAAAATTATTTTAAATACAACGAATAATTCCTACACAACGATTTAAGGAATATTAAATTTAACCTCAGACGGTACACTTCATTAAAACTACTTTTACAGTAGCAAAAAACAAATGGAATTAAATGAAACCACGTGCTTCAAATACATACTGGAGATGGCTTTTCAAAACGATGCTTCAAATCTTATAAAATCTCTAGAACAACACATGCTTTCATTGCAGTTAATAGTTGTTTAAGGGGACAGAGGACTTTCAAACCTAACTTTTTTTGTTTTGAATGGATTTGCTTGAAATTTGAATATGTGATTAGTACCATAGATATGTAAAAGTGGTTAAAATTTAATAATTTATGAATTATGAATTAATAATTATACCAATAATTGGACTAATTAAAAATGTTCCATGAGCATTTATTTTGCATATAATATGGTAATTTTTATTTACAGGATACCTTATACAACGAACAATGAAACTTATTGCTTATTTTAAGCATTCATTAAAAATATAAAGAGAAAAAATAATAATAGTGAAAACACCCATTTTATTACGCAAAATACCTATAAATCATCATTTCAAGTACAAAATTTAGAAATTCTGAGCGACGGAAGCATAATTTTTTTCAATAAGATTTATTTTATATACAGTTAAGTATATAAAACTTAAATTTCAAAGCAATACGATCATTAGAAATGCGCCTGGAGCAGTTTGAATATTCGCATGACATGAAAATTTTTATTTTGAGAAAAACACATTTAAAGTTATTTCTATTAGTAACCACATATCTAAATTAAATTACTACATAACAAAGAAATATCACTTACCTTATATACCGGGTGGTTATAATTAAACTTCCCCAATAAACGGCATCCTACAGCGCAAACGGGTGAACGGAATGCAACGAAATTTCGTATATGGGCTATACACGAGATGCACTCACGGAATTTCTAAAAAAAAAAAAAAATTTAGTTCCAAAATGTCCACTAGAGGGCGCCTTTTCGGGAAAAACATGAAATTTATCAAAATAAACAGCCAAAACGAAATACATAAACAATTTGAACATTTATTGACTAGTTTTTGATCACCTTGTCATCGAACCTCATTAAATAAGGCAAGGAAATAAATAACTGCGCCATTGCTGTTTGAGAGAACAAAAAACAGTTGAGTTTGCAGAAACAGGTACAGATTACGACGAAATGTCACAAGGGGAGCAGTTGTTAATCGTGAGCAGGACGATGTAAGGAAAATTGCTCAATGTGACCACCGTCAGTCACCTGCAAAGTTTCAAGCCGATGGAGTGTGTTCAACAGCAGATAACAGCAGTAACTGATCAGTTGTGATGGCAAATGTTTGCAGGTGACTGACGGTGGTCACATTGAGCACCTTTCCCTACATCTTCCTGCACACGATTAACAACTGTTCCTCTTGTACAATTTCGTCCTAATCTGTTCTTGTTTCTGCAAACTGAACTGTTTTTGTTTCTCCCTTACCTTTACTTAATGTGGTTCGATGACAAGGTGATCAGAAACTAGTCAATAAATGTTAATATTGTTTCTGTATTCCGTTTTGGTCGTTTATTGTGTTAAATTTCATGTTTTTCCCGAAAAGGCGCCCTCTGGTGAACATTTTGGAACCAATTTTTTTTTTTCGAAATTCCGTGAGCGCATCTCGTGTATAGCCCATATACAAAATTTCGTTGCATTCCGTTCACACGTTTGCTCTGTAGGATGCCGTTTATAGGGGAAGTTTAATTATAACCACCCGGTATATATATATATATATATATATATATATATATGTGACATTTCACCCCCTGATTCCATAACACATTCAATAATAATTAGAAACGACGAGGCAAAGTTCTATAAAATTGCAGTCCTTTTATTCAGAATAGTTGGGAGCGGATATCAGAGCGTCCTTCTAGCATGACGCGGAACATACAAGTGCTTACAAAGACAGACAATCGCAGACTGCCTCTTAGTCAGGGGCTGTACCAAAGTCAGCGACTGTTTACATCAACACAGATGTTTTTCGTGGGTGGTATACTACTAAGAAGAACATTGGGTGCGTTTTATCTTTATGATATTGTTTGACACTTTTGATCCTTTATCTCTGGCACCTGCAGCCATTATCTCTGAGATATTGTGAACTGCGGATTTTAGATGACTAGAGACGGGGTTTGGGTTACTCCTTCTGGGCGGCATGGCTAATAATCCTATCAACTGAAAAGAATTTATTGTGTTATTTTCCCCACTGGAATTTGCAGATGTTCACTTGCTTTTGGGTGGGCTATTCCTGAGAGAAAGGGTCCTCTCTTAACAGATGTGGGACCCGAATTATAGAAATAGACGAGATTCAATTTATAATGTCAAGACTCAACTTATAATGTCACATCCCCCCTCCCAAGAGGCTATCATCCTATGCCTGCATAGGGTGAGAGACACCTGAGTGTGAGTATGTTGGGACCTCACCTAATTCACTCTGCAAGATCAACATTATAAGTTTTACTACTTCAATTTTTTAAGTTAAGTCATAATCGATATAAAACTCTTGATCTGCAGTATCAAGCTCTTTATATCGACATACGTTAGCTGGAATTATAAATCTTTCCGTCCCTCTGGGGAAGTTCTCCACCTATCTAAATTCTCCATCTCCAGTCATCGTGTTCAATACCATAACAATACAATTACTTGTCCTCAAATTAATAGGTGCACAATTACAACAATAGTCTAATAGTAATTAAAAAGTACATAATTATAACAATATTAGTGGGAGAATAAAATAATAAGGTAATATACTAGTATAGCCATGAAAATAATAACATAGAAATGGCAAGTGATATGGCATAATTGAATCTCTCTGCAAATACATCAATAGTCTGGTAATAATTATGAATAAAATAAGGTATAAGATAATATAATGGTATAGCCATGAAAAGAATAACATAGAAATGGTAATGGATATGGCTTAATTGAATCTCCATGCAGATACATTATACCGAAAATCAGTTCTAATTCAATAGTAATCTACATGAAATCATACACAAAAACAATTCAATTCTGATACTTGTAAATCAATGCTAAATCAATACACAGAAATCATACATTAAATACTTCAATTCAGGTAAACGTAACTCAACATTAATTAAATAGGAAAACATATTGACAATCACGCACTAAATTAGTTCAATTCAGAAAAATATAACTCAATACTATTTACACTTCTAGAGCACTGGTTTACTCGGATAATAATTACTATTTATACAATCACAATAATGCCAGTATGATCATAAAATAGATAATATGATAATAGTGCGTAATAATGAAAAAGAAATAACAGGTGATATAATATAATAAAATCCTTACTAAGACACAAATATATCATATGAACACAATGCTTTTTACAATTATTAGATTATTCATCTCTTTCATTCCACTTAAATTCTCTCATGTTTTTTAATTCACTATATTCTTTAATACAGGGGAATAACTTCTATTTTTCTTAATCTCAAGATCTCTTTCCTATACTCTCCGAGATCTCTACATTGAGCGAAAATTAATCCTTTCACCCTTCCAGTATTCATCTCTCTCAAGCTCAATTTTTCAATTACCTTATCCTTCTAACCTAGCTGTAGTGTTCTGACTTATGATGACATCTGCTAATCAGAGTACTAATTTCTCATGATAGCTTGTCTTTGAATAAGCCTGTCCTATTTAAATGAATTTAAGATTCTACTGAAAGGTACAAATTTCCTCCTTCCATTTTTTCCCTTAACTTCATAATTAAAAAATAATAAAATAATTCTGACAACTTCAGCTAGTTTGGTTAAGGTAACTTATTATTCGTCTCTTTTTACACACTCAAAGGAATCGGGGACTCGCTCTTTCCTCCCCCTCTAAAACACTACTCGTCGTTTGACCTACTTCTGTTGGGGGTCAGGGTTCATACTGTTACTCCTCGCACGCTCTATAAGGCCTCAATGCTACACGTAATTCTTATGTTGTAATAATTATAGCAGGCTCCATATTTACTCTCCCAATATCGTATTTACTTTTAGCAAATATACCAATAAACGATGACAATAGAGGAATGAGCTCCGACGATAGACTCATGTTCGCAAATTCAGGTAATTTATCCTGAATGACATTCTGAGTCTTATAGTCTTCAGTCAAATCAAGTGTATTCCTGATTTGCATAGACGTTTTTGGATGTTCATGTTCTCCATTGCCATTCGTTAGCATTATATCATCACAATTATTTTCAATACGACCATAATATAATTTAGCACAGTTATTTTCATCAGGATATTCATTTATCAATTTACTCGACTTACATATATCATCACAATTATTTTCAATACGACCATAATGTAATTTAGCACAGTTGTTATCATCAGACTATTCATTTATCATTTTACTCGACCTACATATCAATACACGTTACTCCTAATTCAAATTAACAAAATACCAATTAAACAATTATATACCAATACACTACGCAATTACTAATTACACCTATTAAAAGTATTGAATTAACCTCTACTCATAAATTGAAATTAATAAAATGTCACTTAAACAATTATATACAAACACACTAATCATATACTACCCATAAGCATGAAAAATAGTAAATCAACACTTACTCACAAATTTAAGTTAATAATAATAATAAAACATACTGCTAACGGAATCCAATAGACGTAAAGATGATACTACAATCACTTAATTTAATGTTCAGGTTAAATAGCTTCATATGTAGTAAAGATAATAATATATTCTTCAACTGGGTATCTCCTGTATAACATACACCTTAATAGTTCTAGTTAGAAAACCTATAGTATCTTATACACTGATAATTTTATCCATAACAATCTTACCTTGCGTTTGTTGCACTGTTAGCGGTAACACTGTTTTTATGAATTGTCCGTTATAATCACTGTGTTCCGGATCCTCTAAACACCATAGTGGGTTACTATGCACTTCACTAAAGTTTTGCAGTAAGAATCTATGAGATGAGCCCATCACTCAACGTGATCACAAATACACACACACACACACACACAAAACGCTAAAAATAACACTTCGTCGCTCGATGACACTTAGGGCCACATCAAAAGGCTAATCAGAACCTTTGACAATTGCACTGCCCGTCATAAATAATACTTGACGTGCACACATAATCACACTGATCTATATTTCATTTTAACACATCCTAATTGGATCTGTGAAGTCGGCAGGGTCTCTCTAATCAGTAATAAATTTCTGTGCTCATTCATTACTCTCTTGTTCTGCCACATTCTGTCCAGGTAAACTGCATCTCGGGGACTCACCACATAACACTGTACAGCTTTCTGACACGAATACTTTTCTTCTGAATATCGGAGAAACATTGCCACTCTCAAATGGGTTTAGTCCCGATCTCTTGTCAGCCCCTCTAGTCTTAGGCTGCAGAGAAAGTTCACTTTCTCCCCTTACTTAGTTTGTCCGAAGCTAGTGTCAATGACCTCTGATTATCACCGAACTCCTTCCATCTTGTATACGAATGATGCTTTCCACTGCAACACCAGTGAGCTATTACAGCACTGTCTTCCTTCGTAACGGGGGTGCAATATGACACCCTCCTCGGTTCGGTGTGGGGAATTGGGAAGCAAGGTTCGTCCGCCATGTTTGTCCTTCTTGTCTTCTATTGCCTTAAAATGCATATAAGTTCATTTAATCAATTTGATTTCTTCTTATTAAAATCCATTAGGTTTCCTTCGCAAAGTAACTATCCTGTCGACTTGTGACATTTCACCCCCTGATTCCATAACACATTCAATAATAATTAGAAACGACGAGGCAAAGTTCTATAAAATTGCAGTCCTTTTATTCAGAATAGTTGGGAGCGGATATCAGAGCGTCCTTCTAGCATGACGCGGAACATACAAGTGCTTACAAAGACAGACAATCGCAGACTGCCTCTTAGTCAGGGGCTGTACCAAAGTCAGCGACTGTTTACATCAACACAGATGTTTTTCGTGGGTGGTATACTACTAAGAAGAACATTGGGTGCGTTTTATCTTTATGATATTGTTTGACACTTTTGATCCTTTATCTCTGGCACCTGCAGCCATTATCTCTGAGATATTGTGAACTGCGGATTTTAGATGACTAGAGACGGGGTTTGGGTTACTCCTTCTGGGCGGCATGGCTAATAATCCTATCAACTGAAAAGAATTTATTGTGTTATTTTCCCCACTGGAATTTGCAGATGTTCACTTGCTTTTGGGTGGGCTATTCCTGAGAGAAAGGGTCCTCTCTTAACAGATGTGGGACCCGAATTATAGAAATAGACGAGATTCAATTTATAATGTCAAGACTCAACTTATAATGTCACATATATATATATATATATATGCCATGGAACTTCTGTTAGCCATAGATTTAGATAAATATATTTTAGCTTTTCAACATTTCTCATAATTGTACCAGTATCGTGTACCATGATGAGTAACAAAATTCAAATGAAAATCTACTTCAGGCAACTTTGTTTACAAATACAAATGCCTATAACTAGGGAAATAATTACAGAAATTAAAAATTCTTTTTGCAACACATTCCTACTCGTACGTAGTTTCACAATCCAATAAAATAAAAAACTCGAATTTTTGGACAAATTTCACAACTTTGAATGTCCACTATCCCCTTAAGTATGAAAGGCCAGTTAAGATGCAAGATTTCGATTTGATTTTTTTTTTAAATTCCTCAAATCTTTTAGGATTCTAAAACTGCTTTACTTTGATTCGTGCGACGGAGGATGAGAATTGAATGAACCGGAAGTAGCATTTTAAATGGATTTTCAAAAGAACTTGTGGAAACGAGAGAGATCATCATTTCAAAAGTTTTCAATATATTTCTATGAAATTGCGAGTGTTTGACATATATTACGGACTACGTTTTGACCTAAAAGATGTATTCACTGAATCCTCCTGCACGTACCAAAAGATTTTTTTTATTATTTTTTATTATTATTATTTTATTTATTTATTTATTTTTTTTTTTTTGGGGGGGGGGATATATTTCGGTGCTTTTTGGAAATAGTGCAAAACTTTGGAACACAGGTAAGTGTCCCAGTATATAGGAAATTAAAATATATCGAGTGGAATGGAGAGTCGGGTCTCAAAAAATGTCTCTATTTCAAAATGTTCTCACCCGAATTATATTTGATTTCGTGATTACAACTCAAAATATATGTATTGAACGAGTAGTGTCTATTTTTGGAAAAGAGTGCAAAATTTGTACATTCTTAAGTAAAGAAATGTAGCGATGCGATGTTCAATAACAATGGAATGCAGCATGCGACTTCAGATCATTCGCTTGGCTGAAAATCGGTTAAGATTTATGAAAAACTGGAACAAAATTTTTGGATTGCGTCATTTTTTACATGTTTTTGTTAACTCGCTTTCTTGTTTGTTTGTGTGTTTGTCCAGTTCAAATCTTGCAATCGATTTTTAACTAACTTCCCGACTAGTTAATTCAGTTAATTTTCAGTTAATTTTGTTTTGTAGACTGGTGCAGCCATCTATCGGCCGGGACGGGAACGAAAAGTTAACTTCCAATTAACTTCATTTTCTTTCAAGTGGATGGGATAATTCATCCAAATAATTTTAAAAAAGTATTTATTATTACATAGAATTGTCAAGTTTATATGATTCAACAGAAAATTTAAAAACATGGTATATAAAAAGTTCGTTTTATCTTGTAATTATTTTATTATTATTATTATTATTACTTCCCGTATAAAATAAGCGACAAATCGGGAATATTTCGGTCCGAAATTAGATCAAAACCAGAAATCTCACCATAAATTTTGAACGATCAAAATGTCGCGGATGAGAACGTCCAAGGCGCATGCGCTACAAGTTGACGAGCGCGCCGCAGAACGGCAAACGAAGGCTCGGATTCTGGTAGCGCCGATTACGAAAGACGCGTAGTCAAGAACATCGCTGGAATCATAAAATAATTAATCAAAATGTAGCAAAATACTACAACTATCCCGTACGTCAGGGGTGTCAAACTCGCGGCCGCGGGCCATATGCGGCCTGCGACGAACATTTTAGTGGCCCGCGACGAACATTTTAGTGGCCCGGCCAATATATTGGCACACAATAATATATATTAAAATACCGACGCAGAATTATAATAAGATAGGAAGAATTCGCTAAATGTTTTCTTAATTATACTCTTTTTTTGCTATTATTAAACAAAATGCGTATATATGTTAAATAAACTGTAATTAGGTAAATAAACATATGTTTGTATTAATATTGATTTTTTTTTTTTTTTTTGCGGCCCACCTATAGTTAAACCTTGTTTGCTTGGCCCAAGTTAACCTTTGAGTTTGACACCCCTGCCGTACGTAATAGCCTAATTTATTTTTCGTTTCCACAAAACATGGCTAGTATGTGCCGGACGTATTTTAGTCCGGCATCCGCGGGAAGACATCTTTCAAGAAGAGATTTTTAGTTTTTAGTGTGCAGATCGTTGAATGCAGGACAAATTGACAGTCGTACGTCGGAAAGACAAAATGCTACAAAATAGACGCTCAAGATTAAAAAGAATGAATCTCATCCCCCCCCCCCCTTTTGTATGCATTTTTTGGATTTTTGAACTTGATCCGTTTTAACATAATTAATTCATTCATTCGTTGATTGCAGGATAGTTGGCACGAGAGTTCAAAGCCGATTCCGAACGGCTACAAACACCAAGCGGGAGGGACTCAAATGCAAGAGCCATAACCGAGAATGAACAGCCGTAGAAGAGTGCGGGCCATTTGTGGAAACTGGATCGAAGGTCGGCCTTCCTTTGACAGAAGAAACAACGCGACACAAAATTAAATGTCATTTAATTTTAATAATTACAGTCGATTACAATAAAATGATACTTCTTTACAACATTTTTACCATGTTTTTATTAACCTGCTTTCTTGTGTGTTTGTTTGTGTGTGTGTGTTTGTCTAGTACAAATCTTGCAATCGATTTTAAACTAACTTCCCGACTAGCTAGACATTTGAAATTTTAGAATAGCTCAGAACACGATGACAATGCATTTTTTAAATACTTTTAGCCATCTTTAAGCAAAATGAAATTAATTTTCAGTTAATTTTGTTTTGTAGACTGGAGCAGCCATCTATTGGCCGGAAAGGGAACTAGTCAAATGCAACAAGTCAAATGCAAGTTAACTTCCAATTAACTTAATTTTCTTTCAAGTGGATGGGATAAATCATCCAAAAAATTTTAAAAAAGTATTTATTAATACATAGAATTGTCAAGTTTATAGGATTCAACAGAAAATTTAAAAACATGGTATATAAAAAGTCTTTTTATCTTGTAATTATTATAATGTCCGTGTGAACTGTCAATCAAATACGTGTATTTACGCAGTTTCCATAAAAATTTCCGTCTGATCTCTCATTTTAAGCGAAGGGCGGTCACGCGAGAAATCTGCGATATTGTACTACCGGATCACTCGACAAAAGCCGACTGGAGACCGCGTTCTGTCAGACGTACTAGACTTTCTGTGCGGCCGAGCCTTTTCACGATATTCCCGGTTCGGCGTGCTACATACATCTGACTCATTTAACACACACGCTCGGAAAATACAAAACCACATTTTAACGAGTTTCGACAAAATGAACACTCGGTTTATAAAACGCACAAAACATGGCCGCTCCATAACAAACTCATCTTCTTTTCTAACGCCTCTACAAAACGAACAGTCATATAACCTGTGATAATTGGTTCTATATAAAAGAAGCTGGTCAAGAATGAAGGGGAAATGATTTGACGGTTGTGGCTACCACGAAATGTAATAAACCACAAATACCCTCTGAATTCCTAGTCAGGAATACCTGGGAAAGAGATATTCCATCTATGTCTGCCTCACAGGCAGATGTTCTCGGAAAATAATCATGTTAAGGCCAAAGGGTTATGCACTCTTAGACATCCCCCCCCCCCAAAAAAAAAAAGAAAAAAAAGAAATAAAGACTCACCAAGAAGGAGTTATCCGAATGCGACGAAAATCGGTAGATGATGTAACGATCGGTATATACATGTACAGAAAAACAAATGATTACAATTTGAAAAAAAGTTGGATGATTTATTCAAGAGCTTCACAATGTGAAAAATCAATAACGCGCTGGTCCAACTCTGGCCCTTATCCAAACAGTTATTCGGCTTGGCATTCATTGATAGAGGTGGCGGATGTCCTCCAGCGGGATATCGTGCCAAATTCTGTTCAACTGGCGAGTTAGATCGTCAAAATCCCGAGCTGATCGGAGGGACCTGCCCATAATACTGCAAACGTGCTCGATGGGGGCTAGATCCGACGACCTTGCTGGCCAAGGTAGCGTTGAGCAAGCACGAAGATAAGCAGTAGAAACTCTCGCCGCGTGCGGGCGGACATTATCTTGCTGAAATGTAAACCCAGGATGGCGTGATAGGAAGGTCAACACAACGGGGCGTAGAATATCGTCGACATACCGCTGTGCTGTAAGAATGCCGCGGATGACAACCAAAGGGGTCCTGCAATGAAATGAAATGGCACCCCACACCATCACTCCTGGTTATCGGCCTGTATGGCGGAAGACAGTTGGTATCTCACCGCTGTCCGGGGCGTCTCCAGACACGTATTCTCTGGTCATCGGGGCTCAATTCGAAGCGCGACTCATCACTGAAGACAATTTTACTCCAGTCAGTGACATTCCAGGTCGAATGTGCCAGACACCAATGAAAACGGGCTTGTCGGTGTACAGAGATCAATGGTAGTCAGTGCAAAGGGAGCCGTGAACTCAGCTCCCTTTCTCTGAGCCGCCTATGAATGGTCCACCCGGTCACTGAAGCACCAGTTGCACGTACCATCGATGATAATGATGAATCTGGGGCTGTGAGTGTCGCTCCGACGATTGCTCGGTCCTCACGTTCTGTCGTTTCTCTAGGCCGACCGCTTCCTTCTTAACTCTGTGTTCGTGCATGGTTCACCCATTCCTGCCAACATCGTCTAATACTGGCATCGCTCCTATAGAAATGTCGAGCTATTCGCCGATTAGACCAACCGGATTCTTTGAGCCCAACTACACGTCCCCTCTCAAATGCCGACATCTGCGCATATTGTTCGCGCACCTGTATGCGAGGCATAGTGACTGTCTACCTGAGTACACGGAATGAAATTCGGAAAGAATTTATGACCTGGAATCGAAATTTGTCCTCTTTAATATCCTGCTAGTTACGCAGTTAAGATGCGCTGCAGCGTCACACGTTCATTCATTGGCCGCCAAAACTATAACATTTTGCATTTTCCGTCGAAACCTGTATGCATATCAAATTGTGTCCAATTTGCATAGCCCCTTCTTTTTTTTTTTTTCTTTTTTTTTTTTTTTTTGGGGGGGGGGGGGTCGTCTAAGTGTGTGTGTGTGTGTGTATGTATGTATGTATGTATAATTTTATATATATATATATATATATATATATATATGTGTGTGTGTGTGTGTGTTAATAATCACATTTGGAAAATTTAGCACAAGGGAATTGATGCGCAGAACTTATCGGAGATGCAGTCGGCACGAGGGTGTTGATCATACAGTAAATCGCTGCGCACAAATTGGAGAGATACAGTCGGGCGTAGTGTTGATCCAGGGAAGCACTTACGAAATTTAGGAGATAAACACGTGGATCCATAGAAGAGGAACACACATTTCCGACGATATCCAGGAAGTCACCTTTATTCAATTAGTAGGCATTACGAAGATATTAGCTGCAGTGGCCACATGACTTGTCCGGCGTCCATGCCAGGACGGGACGTGTTAACAGCAGTGTTTACATGCCAGAGTTAAGAGAAAAGCGTTGTAACCACCGGACTGTGGACAGTAGGTCCGACAGCAACAAGAGTTAGAAACGAAGAGAGAAAAGTCTTCTGTTCATGCAATATTAAATGGGTGTTTTGCGATATTTACGCCAGAGGGCCTAAACTACTTAATATTTTAATTGGGCGACTTTAGATTTGTGGAGTTCACGTGTCCACTTAAGTTTATCGGGGACTTCACTGCTAGATCCCGCGCTTGTTAGAACTGCGAACTGTTGACCTGGGCGTAGGATAAGTGGCCATAAAGTTCTTTCAAAGTGGGGTTTTTGACGTTAAAAAAGACATAAATCCAGAGTGGTTTGAGGGTTCTTCAAGAATTTTGACACTATACTGACATTCGAAATCTCATAAACTTCTAACACTCATATCTGGGGATGTTATTGAGTTCAGATACTTCACATGCCTGCTTAATGATCTGCAGGGCTAATATAAATTATACTTACTTTACTTTTAGGTTGCAATTTTTGGAAAAGGGGTCGTGCTTTATTAACAAGAGAATATGCTTTAAAGTAAAGTAATTTAGGAAGACGCGTTTTCTTGTTACATTTATATATATATAACGTTGCAGTAATATATCTTGTGCTGGTTTTTCGCTATCAACTCTTTCTTATATATATATATATATATACACACAGTTGGCTCTCTGTTTAACGACTTTGAAGGGACCGTGAACAATCGTCCTTAAGTAGAGATCGCCCTTAAACAGAATTTGTGAAAAAATAACATTTCCATAACGTCGGTGAGGCCGGGACTGGGAAATATCGTCTTTAAATAGAGATCGTCGTTAAGTAGCGCGTCGTTAAACAGTGAGCCAACTGTATATGTATGTATATATATATATATGGGAATTACACTCTTATGGCAACACGGATGACGCGCCGCTTGAGCAAACGAGTTGCAACTCAACCGTTGGTGTTGAGTGGGCGGAGACAAAAACGGCACGCTGTGTTTTTATCTTTACTGAGTGCAGACTGCACGCTGTTTTATCTTTCTCACGCTAGACGACTGACGCTCGTCTAGCGTGAGAAGTCGTCAATAAAAAAAGTTCCAAAATGCATCAATAGTTGGCGCTGTAAGCGGTTGGAAACTTTTTTTTAGTATGCCAAATCGTTTCCCCCTTCTTCCAGTATTATCAGTTCAAATATGATGTCATTCTGACCAGTGGTTCTTCTTTTGCAGCCTTTTGAAAGTGGGACTTTAATTATGGACACCCTGTATGTGTATGTATGTGTATATATATATATATATTTATATATTGTAGGAAATATATATAAACTTTATGTATATATATATATATATATATACTAGCATTATTG
The DNA here is from genome assembly GCA_907164885.2 of Dolomedes plantarius. Classification (NCBI taxonomy): domain Eukaryota; kingdom Metazoa; phylum Arthropoda; class Arachnida; order Araneae; family Dolomedidae; genus Dolomedes; species Dolomedes plantarius. Next base: position 18,267,275 of record OU015495.1, on the reverse strand, counting down.
CCCGGCGTTGCCCGGGTAGATATATAGATATAAAATTTTTCATGCATTCCATCAAAAAAATACTGGGCTGCACCCCCCGCTCTTCATGTTCATCTGGCCAGACAGAATGCGCTTAGCGCGTTTCTATGATATACCCAGTATTCTTTTGATGGAAAGCATGAAAAATTTTATATCTATATATCTACCCGGGCAATCATTCTTTAAAAATAATTTCATTAATCTTCTTATGCCTTAATATAACTAATGGACTAACAGTTCGGAATGAAAGTTATGTGCCGTTATGTTTCTCTGTTTAAAGAGCTTTTCCTCCCACTGCTTAAAAAACACCAAAACTCTAAAAGATTTATCTTATATGATTTCAAGGAATAAGTAATTTAAATACATATCGTATGTTAACTCTGTTTCGCGAACTTAGGGGAAAAAACCTGTAGAACTATTAAACTTCTTCCCATTTTATGATCCTCAAACAATTAATATATTTAGATCAACAGAAGGCTTCCAAAAACTTCCAAACTTAATTTTTCTTTTTTTTTCTTGCTTTTTTTTCCAAATTTTATTAAGTTCTATTAGTTTGAACGCCATTGTCTAAAATTGTCTAAAGCAGCGGTTCTCAACCTGTTCAGACAAACGATTCCACTAAACGTAAGAAAAATAAACACCTCGTCCTCCCCCCCTCCCGTTACCCCCAGACCAACTCTCAAACCACCCCGCGTATCGAATTTGAAGGGTTGTCGCAAAGGGACTGTATCCACATTTAAGAGGTGCGCTTAGGGGCACAAAAATCATTAAAAAATTAATTTAAAAGAAACTAATTGAGCCCCAAATTTCGTTTTTCCTGATTTAAGTTTCTAGGGTCCAAAACATTAACTGTGCCGAATTTGGTCCCGGTGGGTGAAACAGTCTATGATTCTATAGCGGACAAACAAACAGACAAGCTCTTTTATATATATATATATATATATATATATATATATATATATATATATATATATATATATATATATATATATATATATATATATATTTGTCAGCTTTATTTTTTGTGTAAAACTTTTTTTTGTAGGATCAATCGTTTTCGAGTTATAAGTGAAAAACCAAAAAACGGGACCTTCTTAGGCCCCCCCTCCCCCCTAAGACCGGGGACTTTTAGTATGTTTACCTCCTAACTAGTCCAAACAAAGTTCTGAAGTCAGTACTTCCGCCCTATGACTTTCCATCTAGACCCCTCTTTTGAGCATTCATTGACTGGACTAATACTTTTAATTCAGAATAATTCCATTGCTTCCTTTTGCTTCTACCTAATTGTGCAGGGCTGGGTTTCAAACGCGGATTTTAAAAATGGTTTGTCAAAATTTGTTTATAAATTTTTCTCTTTTTTTTTTGTTGTTATCATTTCCTTAACTTTTTACAATTTTCGTTGGGGCCACGTGATTTTTTATATAAAGAAAGAGGGTAGGGGCGGAAAAAGTTTGCAAACCACTTAGCATCACCTTCGGCACTTTGGTTAGCTTTCAGTTTAATTTATCTGCCTGCGTACGGATCAGAAATAGACAGGATTGATTCAATAGATATATATAAAACGCGTAGGTATGCGGCACAAAAATCGACTATATTTCTACTTTCCGAATGGCAACGGCTGCAACTAGCGGATGTAAACATTACTGGGCGTTCGTAATTTAAAACCGCGTGTGTGTAGAGGCGACATTTGTTACAACCACTGATCTTTTGATAAAATATGTTTAAACGTATCAAATCCAGTGTTTAGTCATGGACAGTTGTATGTACGTTTATCTAGAGTCCGTTCTTTTGGTTCTATCACTGTAGTATCTCCTACTCCTGAAATACTCAACTGTGTATATCAAGAAGTTTTATGAATATCATAGTTGTAATCCATAGTGAATCCATAGTCAAAGTTTTATGAATACCATAGTTGTAAAAGTGAAGATATTTTCCTAACAATTTATTATTTGATATGATTAAGTGGAGATATCTGAATTATGAACAATAGTACACACAGGGCCGTTCCTAGGCTAGCTGCCGCCCGTGTGCGAGAATAATTTTGCCCCCCCCCCCCTCTTACCATATGGATTAATTGAAATTTCTCTGAAATATTTTTAACTTAAATGAAACAACGAATTACAGATTATATTATAAATTCAGTTTATTTTTAAATGTTACAAGTTAACATAATAATTATTAATGTATTGATATAATAACTCTCTGGCACTTGATGGCGCCTCGTGCGATCTTGCTGGGATTAAAAATGTTTTTAGTGAACCACAAGCCTTCTTTACTAATTCTTCTTTTTCAAGTTTTCTTTTTCTGTATTGGGCCCCAGAAAGCTTTTTTCGATTATCAGACATGTGTAAAAAAAATGAGGTTCTTTTCGTAATGTATACAAATATGAACAAAACAACACAGACAAAAAAATTAAAAATCGGGTATAGACTGCCAAACAAATTAACTTAAAACCTACACTAGCATTGAAAACTTATATAACTTTTCAATAAAAGATTGCGCAGTTGCTTCATATCCTCATATTGAAAAAGGGCAAATATAACTAAAAATAAATAACAGAGCTAGATAATTATAAGAAGAATGTAGACAAAATACAAACAGAAATCAAGCACTCGGGGCTCCACGCACCAGAGGCAAGATTCTGTAGTAGTGCCGGAACTAAACCAGAAATCGAGGTAACCGACTGGTCTCGTCATCAGGGAGCCTAACCAAATCAGTTTTCCCAAGGGGAACTTTCTGAATAGGATGCAGGTATAACCAAAAGACATCCCAAGGCCCCGAGATCCCCATAGAAACAGAAAGTCAAGAGCAAATGAAAAGACACGGACAACTTGCAGTAAGGGCTCAACGCACCATATATGCAAGTACACATATAATCCTAATGAAAAGACAAAGATGCATACGTACCCTAACTCAGTGAGTGACGGTAATGGCGAAACAGCAGCCAATTTTTACCCTAGTAGTTACGTCACTGTAGCAACACCACTGCGCCACACCCCAATGAAGTTAAAAAAAATATGAAAACAGAAACCCTATCCAGAATGTCTTTAAAATATACCCGAGTCTAAATGCCGTAAAGAACTTATAAAAAAGGCGCATGTAAGTTAAGTTGTTTCTCGATAACGATTGACTTTTGCAAAGAAACGTTCCAAATCGATTTTATTTTAATTTTGTTCATATTTTAAATACAATTCTCCCTACGTTTACTTTAATAAAAAAATTCGTATTTTCCCGATTTCTGAAAAAAATTGCCATATTTCACGCACCTGTTAAAAAAAAATAAGGTGATGCAGTTCAAAAATCTAAGTTTACACTTGTTCCTGTAGTATATGTTTAACATTAGCAAAATAAAAAAAAACATTTAAAATAGAATTAAGCAATGAATCCTAGCGCTTTTTTTGCAAAACAATTATCAAACCATAAATGTATTATTTCAATTTCTAACCGCTAACCGCGCAAGAGAAAAAATATCATCAAGTTTGCTTACCTGTGAAATATTTTTATTAGTCAGCAATCACAAAATCGAGCACAAAAACTAGAGACAAAAAGCTTTGTTTTTCAGTTGTTGAAATGAACACGTTCAAAATTAATCTTGTGCAAACAATCCCGATCTGTGTGTTTATAGGCTCAGGGCATAAACGAGTATTTTCCTGCAACCTGACAAAAACCGCCCGCACCGACGCGATTTGATGGGATGATGGGGTTAAAACGTGTTAAAACAAAAACGAACAATATATTTCCCAACTGGTTGCGACGTGGAGTAGCGTTTTTAAAACCATGTGGTTTTGTTTATTTCCAGTTATACTTGTAAAATGCATTTTTAACTCTAAGTAGTTACCTAGCATAGTAATATTTTTATATTGATTATTTTACTAATAAATTAGTTTAACATTTTTTTTAACCGGGAGGCTGACTTGACGCCCCCCTTGACTTGCCGCCCGTGTGCCCCGCACCCCTGGCACCCCCGGGTTGGAACAGCCCTGAGTACACACAGAGAGTGATGTAATCTACACTATTTTAGTACTTGCTGAACTTTTACTCCATTATATAAATGACGAAATTTTCCCAACAATTTATTTGTTATGATTAAGTGTAGATATCTGAATTGTGAACAATAGTATACATACAAAGAGTGATGTAATCCACACTATATTTTAGAACTTGCTCAATTTTTACTCTATTTTTTAAGCGAAAAAAATTTCCCCGACAATTTCTTATTTGATGTAATGATAAAGTGCAGATATCTTAATTTTGAAAAATTGTACATACAGAGAGGGGTGTAATTTTTAAAATTATTGGTGTTGGGTTTCTCTGTCTTATTTTAAACTCTGTTCTGAAGTAATGGAAATTAACATTTTTTAATCACGGTGTTTTAGAATCAGTCTTATAGTGAATTTAGCAATGATTATAAATTTTGTTGCTGAGCTCCCATTACCCCTTAACAACGTATATTTATGATGACAGGCAATGGTAACATTCCTTACATATGTTACTTACAGTTGTGTTGTTTTGCAAAATAAAATATAAAACTAAAAGCGACCATGCTGGTCGCGCAGCGGCTAGTATAGATATATTTTGAGTTCAAATGGGATAGGAAAGCAAATACCATCTGGGTAAAAGCATTTTAAAACAGAGGACACCAGAGACCCTGCACTCCATTCCACTCAATACATGTTTTAATTTCCTTTGCACTACTGGGGCACTTACCTGTGTTCTGAATTAAAAGTTTGACAACAAAAATCCCCAAATATACCCCCCCCCCAAAAAAAAAAAAGAAAAGAAAAACGCTGGGTTTTCTTTTTGTTTATTTAAAAGAATCTTTTTCTAAGTGCGGGTACCTGCAGGGGGATTCAATGAACACACAGAGCATAGCTTTTAGTAGGTCAAAACAGAATGAGTCGTATGTGTTGCAAAATTTCATTGAAATGTATCGAAATGATTTACACAAGTATTTTTTCCCCGAAGATGCGACTTCCCATGTTTTAATATCGCTTTCGGTTTATTACGAATCGAAGTAAAGCAGTTTTAGAATCCTAAAAGATTTGAAACAAAAATAAAATTTGCACCGAAACAGCCATTTCGACGTAGGCAGATAACGTAAATGCATTTTGAGCAAATCTGACAGCACACGGATCTAGCTCGTATGCCTCAACACGTAGATCCTGAGAAAAGCGGACGAAAATAGCAAATTCATCTTCATTTGAAGTGGGTGACGAATCATCTGAAACATGCTACTGGCTGATTTGAAAAAAAAAAATACATCCCTTTCGCTTGCCTACCAGGTGCGAGCTGCTTCGATAGTGAATCCTTTTTTGTTACGCAATAATGAAAGTTCCGGAGCATACGAATATCAAAACATTGCTATGTATACATGCTCTCTCTGTTAATAAACACTCACGAGAGAAGTCAATAAGGCAACGGGAAAAAAATGTGACCAATCAATTTTCATCCCCACACAATAACTGGGAGTTCTTGAATAACACCCACGATATACAGAAACATTTCGGTCGTAACACCGAAAGAGTTATACAAACCTCATACATTCTGGAAAATGTTTTATTAATGAAGAGGTTTCTTATCCGATTTAATACTTATCTCATTTACAGTAAATATTATACATGCATACTATAATATTATACTATAATACAAACATATTATTACTATTTTGGATATATATATATATATATATATATATATATATATATATATGTGTGTGTGTGTGTGTGTGTGTGTGTATATAAAGAGAGAGAGAGCGATGTGTGTAAGACGCATGTTCCAAGACTTTTAGTAAGGGTGCAGAATTACAATAAATCGTATTTGTAATGTCATCTCCAAATAGTACTGCAAACTTCGACCATTCCCTCCCATTGCTATTGAAAATTAGATGGCTTTACATAGAAACGAAATACTATTTATACACCCCAGCATTTTTACACGGTGTAACAACGTTCTTTACTTACGCAACGCATTTCTCTTCAGGGTACGTATTAAGAAAACACATATCGCTCATACGTTACGTTCTTGAAATGGAATGATTCTTTTAATACAGTGGCTCCCAAAAGTGTTCGTACACTTACGATTTTCAATGAAATAAGGGTCTATCCATTAATTAAAATGAATGTTTCAGAATGGGTATTTAATAATAAGATCTATAATCTATTCTTAACAAAACTACATGAAATATTTTAAAAGCATAGTAAAACTTTATTTTTAAGAAACCACTAATCAAAAAGTAACAAAAACTTTATGTCACAAAAGGCATCGTACACTTGTAAAAAATCTCTACATATTAGTAAATATTCTAATTTTTCGTTAAATTAATATTTAATAGGATATCCTTTAGCATCCACAACAGCTTTTAAACGGCTGGGAATAGATTGCACTAGTTCTTTAGTAATTTCTGCATCAATGTTCATCCATTCTTCCATCATAATTGTTTTTAGTTCGCTTTTCGTGTGAATGTCGTGTTTTCGTACTCGAACTTCCAGTTCTCTCCAAATATGTTCTATTGGGTTCAAATCTGGCGATTGAGGTGGTGTTTTCAAAACTTATGGACAATTATAGAGACACCAGAGAAGAACGTTGGGAGCTTAGGATCGTTATCTTGATAAAAAACAAAGTTGTTTCCAATACCCAAATTTTGGGCTGATAATTTTAAATTGTCTCTTAAAATATTTGTTTATATAGCATGATTCATTATGCCATCAATAAATGCCAAATTACCTAGTCCTGATGCTGACATGCACCCTCACACAAGGACACCTCCACCGCCATGCTTAACTGTTCCTACTAAGTTCTTGGGATTAAGTTCCTCATTTTTTCTTCTCTATACAATTATACGCCCATCGGAAACAAAAATGTTAAACTTGCCTTCATCGGCAAATAAGATATTCCAATACGTTTGGGTCTTATTTATCATTGATAGTGCGAAGGAAAACCTAAGCTTTCTGTTTTTCTCACTCTCAAAAAATTTTCTACGGACAGAACGCCCATGTAATCCAGCTGCTCTGAGAACTCGTCGAAGAGTTTCAGGTGAAATTTAAGTACCCATTATTAAATACCCATTCTGAAATATTAATTTTAATTAATGGATAGATCCCTATTTTATTAAAAATCGTAAGTGTACGAACACTTTTGGGAGCCACTGTAGCTATTATGATTCAGTCATGAACTTCAATCACGATCTTTCATCCACTCTAAACACAACTAAGTGAGCTCGGGAATCGAATCCGCACTGGATTGTACGCAGACCGCAGGGTCCAAACCCCGCAATAAATAATGCATTTTCAAATGAGAGACCTCGACACGATAGGATCGTGTGTGAGGATTAATTTCTAAATTGGGAATTCAAAAACACCGTTCTAATACATACGTCACACAAATTCACGGGTGCACGGTGCACCTACTGAATATGTCAGCGCTTGCTTCTCTTAGGCCATAAATGAAATTCCTAATGTGGTATTAAAAACTATTAAATCCCAAAGTATGTATAAACACTTTCAACATCAACAAATGAGCCTACATTTACAAATAAATCCGCAAAAGTGCTAAATTTCAATATCGTTTACGCAAAAAACTTGAAAATTTATTTTAATAGTTGACAAATGAACAAGCAAAAAGTAACTGGTATGTTACTCTCCTCGCAAAGTTAAGAGGAAAACAAAAACTGTTGCCAATAATAACCAACCAATATAGACAAATAAATAATGCTTCTATGCTAAGTAAAGGGTCGGAAAAACGTTGTACAGAATATCCTATTCCATAATTCTTCGGTTTCATAATTATTACAACATGCTGATATTAAGTAATAATCATTCTGACCACGACATCACACAATTTAGAAAAATAAACTGCTTATTGACCGAAGACAGGCGGACACTGTGAGCTGGGAAAATTCCTAACTCAGTTTCGAAGTAAAACAAAGCAGAATTTAATGGGATTTTTTAACCTTGCAAAGAATAACAGTTAAAAATACGAATTTATGAATAAGCGTTTAACAAGCATCTTCACGATCAGTTCTATGAAAACTTGTTTATTTTAAGAATTAGTGGCATACTTTTAAATTCTACTTTAATCGACTTTAATATTAACTTTCATATTATGAGCAAAAAAAATTCTAATATTGGTGAGCACTCACTCAGTAAACATTAATATCTAAATCACACAGTAATTAATAACACCAAGTAAACATTTATATTTTTAAGACACAATGTTAAATCTTTAAATACTTCTTTTTAGAATTTACACCTCTTTCTTCTTAAATCATATGAAGCTTTATTTTTCTTTTGTGTTTAAATGTTTTTCTCAAGCATTTTCAACATCGATATTTACTTTAGAAAACATTACCTTGTTTAAAATTGTAACTTGTTCTTTATTTTAAATCTGAGTACACAACTCAAAATGTTTATGAACTCTCCGTTTAAATAGAAAACCACCGGTAGAACCGGTGTAGATTCAAATATTTATCGGCAAAACATTTCAGGTACGTTTTAATTTAAAGAAGAGCTGTGTTAGACCTAGACCATCTCTTTTTCGCATCCTTCTAAATTTATAAACAGTGTATAACAAGTACCTACAGAGACAAAAAGGTTCCAGTACACATAGTAACATTGATTGAGAGAGAGCGGACACATAAAATCCTGCCACAATAATTAAATAACTCGCAGTGAATATCGGAGAACCATTTAATAGATTTACTTTATTACACTTAAGTTCGTTTAAAAAGTCGCTAAGAGTTGTTTGCTGATGAACACATCTGACAGTATCATTTTATGACGTTGAATCGGACAATTATCAAAGGAGGATAAATCTGAACTTTCGTGATTTTTTGTTTTTTTAACAGTTGCAGATATGCCTAGCATATATTTAGTAGAGAGAGAGATCATCTATTGAGAGTTAGTTCTCGGTAATTATTATGGTGGATACAAATAGCACGCTTAAAAAAAAAAAATTATTATAACATTTAAAAAAAGAGTACACATTTCATTTAAAATGAAACCAGATAGCAAACGAAAACAGAAGTTCTCTATAAACCAGCCTCGTGCTTTCCGGTTTAGCCGAATAATTTTATGCGAAGTAAATTATATCTTTATCGTCAACAGAAAATCGGTTAGTTTTATGTTTACCATTAATAGAAAATCCAGCTAAACTGTACGGCGCATCGTAAATAAAAAGGGAAGTAGAGTAAATTAACTTATAAATAATAATCTGCAGTCAGAGAATTTAAAAAATAACCTGAAGTTTTCGATACAGAATTGAAAACGAATAGAATCAAAACTTCCTTGAAAGTCTGTTTCATGACAGTGCAGAGAAAACAATTTTCTTAAGCAAGCTAATTTCCAGAAACGACACTCACCAACACCCGAGCACGCTGCAACCGGAACCATTACATTCGAAGCGTCCATGTACCGCATTCTATCTCAATTTCTGCAACATGATAATATGAGTTTTGCACACCAGACCTGCTGCACTGACCCTCGGGTATGCGCAAACAAAAGCCCGGGACCCTACATCCGTTCATTTGGGACCTCTGGTATCCTGAGTATTTTTGCACTTACACTCCGAAAGCATGCTATCGCCGTAAAACTTCTGTTTCTCAAAACTCTAACGGCGCAAGGGTTGCCGTAAGAAAGTAGATTGTTCCGTAACATTCTGTCGCCAATTGGCAAGATGCTAGCGAGCCTATCTCGATAGTTTGGCGGGGGGAAAAAGTTCGCCTTTATCGAGAAAAATATTGTTCTCGTTTTTTTATACTTAACTTTCAAACTTTGTTTATCCAGATCATCTTGGTCTCAAAAATTTACGCTAAGGGAAGTATTATGTTTGAAATTTTTCAACGTCAGTCGCATTTTAAAAGGAGAATAAGTAGTTTATGTACAGCGTTCGGTAATATGAGCTAAAGCATTCAAAAACAATTTTGTATTAGGTATAAATGGTGTTTATATATGTATACATCTGGGAAATAGCAGCTAAGTAAAAAATCTGTAAATTAAGTACCTTCTTAAAAAAAAAGAAGAAGAAGAAAAGAAGAAAGAAAAAAAAAAGAATTCAGGTAGTCTCTTCTAACGAAACTACCGTTACTTATCGTTGCTTACCTCTTTTGGATATGTACATATGTGGGTTTGTGGCGGCCCAGTGGTACAGCGCGCTGGTTTTCGGTGCTGAAGGTCCTCAGATCGAATCTCGGCGTTGCGCCACGAAAAATGCCTCCGTTCGTGTAGTCCCTTCATAGGGGTTAATGCTGTCCACCTGTATGGTGCCCTCATAATAAAATGGACAGTAAAATCTGCGGCGTAGTAAAGGCGAATGTTTGATTACAAGTGCCTCCGCATTGGTTAAAAAAAATATGTATGTATATATATATATACACATATGTATGTCAAAATTTTAACGCTTTTTTTTACTTTCTGTTTAACTGTTTACTGCTTGTCGAAGCGATACAGATTGGGTTTGCAACGCTGCCAAAATTATAACTCGCGAGGACGGATGGATGGACGGTTTTAGCGTCTGAAATTTTGCTTTCCGAAGGACCGTTATGGAGGAACGTAATCCTACGTTAAAAATCTCAATGCCATTATTTTTGAAGACAAACCGACTCTTATAGTGCACCAATCAGTAATTCTTAGAAAAATATTTACCAGTTTCAAAAGGTATTCTTTTTTTCTTTTTGAGGGGTTCATTTATCTATTCTTTGAAGTGAGAATGGAAAGTCTTATATAAACAAGAATGAGGGTGATATTTGTTTTTCACAATTTCTCAAGTTGTGTTAATTTATATTATTAATGAAATATAAATTCAAAATCAAAAATCAATATTAAATTACTTTAAGACATTTAAAATTTTTGTTTTGTAACTTATTAGTAATATCCTGGTCAGTGGCGCACCCAGGGGGGGGGAAAGGGACCCTGCAGCCCCTTCCCCAAAGAAATATAAATTCCATTATGAATATATATTTTGCATTATAAATATTTTTATCCTTTCTTCTCGCCCCCCCCCCCCACCCAAGAAAAAATCCTGGGTGCGTCACTGATCCTCGTACAGAAGGTCGTTCGCACTTTATGGAAACGATTTTGTAATTTATTTTTGTGGTTTGCATTTTGAGATAAAAGTTTGGCAACTTCAGATTAATCGTCTGCTACTGTTTTGTTTCGATTGGAATGTAAAATAAAAGATTTATTTTGAAAATGGCTCCTAAAATTGATAGATGGCTCGAAGGTTACGTATCAACAAATTATAAAGCGTATGAACAAATTATAAAGCGGTGTAAAAATCGCGGTTATGGCATTTAAATAAAAAGGTATTTATAAATATTAAATTTGAAAAGAAAAAGTCTAACTGAAATAAAAATGAAAACATGACCGCGAAACCTCATCCTAAGACTGTTCGAACGCAGGTAAATATCAAGAAAGTGAAGTCTTTGATCCTAAAAGAAAATCCGTCGACTCAAAAATGGATTGCATCGAAACTAGGAATGTATTCTGGCACTGTAAGTAAAATCATTCATAAAGATTTGAAGTTAAAAAAGATGTTTAAACCTAAAGTTCATCTGCTTTTTCCAAAGCATATTGCTGAAAGAAAAACAAATCGTAGAAAATTTTAAGAAAAACACCTAGCTGCTGAAAAATGAAATTTGTGGTAACACTCGATGAGGCATGGGTGTATTACAGTGACTGTAATAAAAAAAGATCAATTTTCCATTGCTCAACTGACGGGAATGACCGTACGAAATGGCTTCGTCAGTGTACAGAGAAATTCCCAAAGGGATTCAGGATAGTTGGAGGATTTTGTTACAACGGCAAATTAAAAATCAAAAAAAAGTCCCAAGTAAAGCCAAAATTAATTCACTCTACTATCAGCAGAATATTTTAGAACCAATTTTTGAAGAAATTCTAGCCTTATATGGAAAGAACATTGATAAAGTTGAACCTCATATGGACAAAGCCTCTAGTTACATGTCTCAATCAACTGCCACTTATTTAGCAAAGAAAAAAATCAGAAACAGGAATAAAGTGTATCCCATTTAATGAAATACCTGTAAATTCACCTGACGCTTCTCCAATGGACTTTTGCGCTTTCGATTTATTAAAACGAGCCTTAGGAAAACGGCATCCAAGAACACTGAACGGACGTTGGAAAACGGTCCAAGAGGAATGGGGTAAAATTGTCATGACAGTACTAAGAAAAAGTTGGATTTCATGGAAAATTGCAAGCTAAAGCTATTGTCAAGAACCATAGCTATCAGATAGAAGTCAATTGCCGCAAAAAATTACGTCATTTCTACGTAAAACTTAACCATCAAAATCGTTTCCATAAATTGCAAACGACCTTCTGTACTTTTCAAATATCCTTTTCTATATACTAATGTACTGCCAGTACGTTAAGCTTTTGTTTCGAAAGAGTACTGAGTTCGCCATATGCTCTCCTATGAAAATGAAAAACAATCTTATTATTATGCATAGGCGGACATAAATGTGTTTTCGACTGTAAAATTTAATTTTTCAGAAAGTTCCGTTTCAACTTTCAATCCATCAACATTTACTTCTTCAGTATAAAATCCCCCGATAAAAGTTTTACAATGCACGAATGCTCCTTCGCTGTAATCATCAATAAATTTTTATTTATTTATTTATTTTTTTGTTAGTGAGTTTATATACATCAGTCACTATTCTTTACAAATCAGTCACTATTCTTTCACAGAGGGTTAAAAAATGTTCACTCTCAAAGCTTCATCTCTTTCTAATCGTGCGCTGTTCTCATTGTTATCATCCAAATATATATGTAATGAGCTGTACATCGCGTAGTGGAGGACAAGAACGGGGATTCACAAACTCCGGTAGTCGTGGACGCTGCGAAACACTCGGGGAGAGGCATTGAAGGAGTACACGTAATAACAGACATGATGAGCTTAAGATCTGTGAAATATTTTTATCAGTCCGAATAACGAAGACTGCACAAGACATTTCAGTACTCATTCAATACGGATGACTTCACAAAAAGGCACTAATAAACTAGCCCGGACCTGCCGGAGCTTTAGCATCGCTGGACAGTACACGGTATGGATGAACATGGATGGACAGCGGAGATAACAGAAAGCGAAGCAAGGACGACACAAGGACAAAGCACAGAGCAGACAGAAAAAAGCCCCGGAAACCCTTTGCAGAAGCTTATAAAGTTTGAAGGCGCTGACCGCGGAGAAATCTTTTAATTGGCTAGAATTGGGCATCTGACTTGATTACATAAAGGTATGATTCAACATCGCATGATGTTTCGAAAGGCGCTACGTGGCGAAATAAACCCATGATGTTGATTCATGTTTAAGAACACCTTTACTACGCGTGCACTAAGTGGTAATATGTTTGGTTAGTTGGTCAATTCCTAGGTCTCACTTCGGAAGGGGCTGTACTTTATTGAGAGGAAACATGGATAATTTAAAATACGCATTAGATTGATAATGGTGGGGCGTTATCATCTGTTTTAGTAAAAGGAAGTGTTTGTGTGTGTGCGTGTAGCCTCCAGACGAATCTATGGCACAAAGCTTAATTTTATTTATTATGTCATGTCCAGAATAATAAATGAAAATAATAATCTGTCAAGTCAGATTTTATACTCTAAAATTCATATTTTAAGACATTTCGAAGAATTGCCATTGATTTTTCGAAGATTTACGAATCTTAGAATGTAAACAAACGTTCTTTGTTGCCATTTTCCTTTTCGAAGTTCATTTGTTCAGTAAATGGTTTTGTTTTCAAAATATATTTTTACCAAAATATATTTATTGATCTATATCATAACATATCTTTATTTTTAAAAGTAAATCTCTATTTTGAAAGTATTTCCTTTCTACAGCTTTATACAGATAAAAGAATTCTAAAAAAAAATTTGTGTAATTTTTTGTGTAATTTTGTGTTTCGTGATTTCTGTGTGTTTAATTATTGTAATTAACGTTGTATTCTTGCATTCTTTTTGCCTTTAAAGATTAGCAGAGTAGCAACACAGCAGTGTCACATTGTTAGACACAGTGTTTACAAACTTCGTTAATTATTAATATTATTATATTAATATTTGGTAAAATAACTTTTGTGTAATTTATAGATTTTTCTGTGTTTAAATGTTGTCTTTAATCTACATATATAAAACAGTTCCGTAACTGACTCACTGACTGACATACAACGCACAGACCAAACCGCGGGACCAAAAGGGCTGAAATTTTGCATAGCGATTCTTCTTATAGTGCAGGGGTGCACTAAGAAAGATTTTTCAAAAATTCTTCTTAGATTTTTAAAAATTAAATTTTTAATCTGTTTTTGTAACTTTTTTTAAGTTTGCATTTAAAATAATAATTTGAGGGTTATAAAATTTATATCACGAAAAAGATCATAAAAATTCCTTTAAAATGAAATCTTTTTCGAATTTTTACCTCGATTCTCTGATTTTTGGTGAATTTTTAAAGATTAATTTTTAGAATTTAATTTATTAAATGCCGATCACGTGATTTCTTTTTCTGCTACTTTAAATAAATTTATCGTAACGTGTATAACAACTAAATAGACAAAAAAAAATATTCCTTTCTTTCTAACGCAGCAGACGATTGGATATTATCAAAAAAAAAATATCCCTTATGATTTTTTTATAAATATAAATATTTATATATATATATATATATATATATATATATATATATATATATTACATCAATTGTATACATTGATCGTCGCATTTATTATAAATATATATATTTATTTTTTTGGCATTAATTGCATATATTGACCGTTGTATTTAATTTGAATGTACTCCGTAGCGAAATGCGGGTTTTAAGCTAGTAGATTTATATTTTTTTAACGTGACATTTTTACTTTTCAGCTTTCCTTTTCAAAATTCTTCACTTTCCAAAACACAATTTGACATTTTTCGTTTTCAGCTTTTAGTGGTTTATTATAAATGTATATATTTTGTTATTTATACTGTTATTTATTCTAGGTTATTTAAGCTGTGTTTAGTTTTTATTTATACCGTGTTTCCCTTTCTGTAATTTTGCACTTTTGAATTTAATCTCAGTTTTAATGCAAACTTTTATTTTGGTTTTGTATTGTTATAATTTTAAAACGTACTTTTCATTTCATTTTCTGTAATTTTGCACTTGGTAAAATGATGAAAGACTGAATCTACCGAAATTCGGAGATGTGTATAACATTTCACGTGCTTTTATTTCTATGTTATTTATACTGTGTTTAATTTTTAGGTTTATTTTGGTTAGTAAAATTGAGATTTTTACTTTTCAGCTTTTAGTGGTTTATTATGAATGTATATATTAGGTTGATTTTGGTTAGTAAAATTGAGATTTTTACTTTTCAGCTTTTAGTGGTTTATTATGAATGTATATATTTTATGTTTTACTTTTCAGGTTTTTTTTTCGCCAATGATGAAAGGCTAAATCTAGCTAAATTCTGAGGAGTTTAATTATAAATTTATATTTTTTATATTGGGTTTTCTTTTTTCATGCGTATAACATTTCACTGGCTTCCCCCCCCCCCCGTTATTTATATTGTGTTTAGTTTTAAATTGATTTTGGTTAAGAATTATTCCACAATTTGACATTTTTACTGCTTTTTTTTTACTATGTAATTTATACTGTGTTTAGTTTTAAATCGATTTGGGTTAACATTCTTAAAATCCTGGGCAACGCCGGGTACTTCAGTTAGTATATATATTTCAGTTCGTCATTTTCTAGCCCCTTTTTTCCCCCGGACTAAATAGGCCTGTGCCTATTTTGTCCATTGGTAAACGCGGCCCTGCATCAGTGGCGCACCCAGGATTTTTTTTCTCTTGGGGGGGGGGGGGGCGGGAAATGAAAAGACAAAAATATTTATAATGCAAAATCGATATTCATAATGCAATTTCTATTTCTTTGGGGGGGGGCCTTACCCCCCCCCCCTGGGTGCGCCACTACCCTGGATATTCCCGTAGACATAGTACAGTGGAATCTCGATCTATCGTTTTTCAAGGGACCGACTGAACTGAACGATAAATGCGGGAAAACGATAGATGCGGGACCATAATAAAGCAATGTGTTCGCCGGGACTGGGTGAAATAAACGACACATACGGGAAAACGATGTTTCGGAGAACGATTGATCGAGATTCCACTGCAGTAACATATAGTAACTGGCCAAACTAACACCCCCCCCCCCCCGAAACATGCCAAACGCGAGCGATAACTCGTCTCTTTCAACAGTTTGAGCGAGACACGTGAAGGGAGGGGGGGGGGGGAGAGACTCACTCTACGAGGCTGTTGCGGCAGACGCTCGGCTCGAAACAAGTTGCCCATTGTGTGTAGGCGTTATGTTAAAATACCCTTGATTAGTGCGTGAGTCACGGTTGTAAATTAATCAATGGTCTTTGTTTGCGAGAGGTTTTAATTGACTCACTGCTCCGACATGTTTTTGGGGTTTTAATGGATGATATCTAATGATGACCCCCTTTGTGTATATTTTCGGGATGTATGGCTGTCATTGTCGAACAAACAGGATACGAAGAGGCTTTCATAAAAAAAAGTGCTCGTTTCAGTCTCATTTGTTATCGGAAGGCGATGCGTTTGACGTTTCGACGAGGGGAATCTTTCGGTTTCATTTTACCTTTTGGCAATGCAGAAACACTTGAGCCGATGAAGCTTGTTCTCGGAAAGCTCGAAAACCAATCTCTCGTAGCACTAACAGACGTGAATGAACAGATTTCTTACACGTCAGTGGGCACAGCATAGGAAAAAAGAAATGGGATTCCCTCGGCGAATTCACCTGTTTGGCGGCACCCAACAACAAACCGTGCGCAAATCGTAACGAGCAAGGTCTCGGAATGTTCGCTGCCACAGTCATACAAATCATGTGTTTGCTTACCTCTTCCTGCTCGAAAAAGAGGTCCCCGACAGCACACCGACGTGCCGCCTGAAAAGGCATCATGAGTTGTCGAGTTCTCAACAACGTTGAACCAGTCGGTGTTCGTGCATTCGAAACTCTTTTCTTGGACGAGTGTCTTCAAATAAATAATTCTTCAGCGCATTTGTGACAGCATTTAGAAGAAGGGATATGCGATGGCAATGTGTGACTTGTTTCGTGTGCCGAGCAAGCACGAGGTCTCGATGGGCGCACCTGGCCGAGGTGAAACCGACCACGTCACGGGAGAGGGCATCAAATGGGAGGCGTTCTTTTTTAATCAAACCTATTTCAAGAATATTGCAAAAACAACGTGCCACGACTGGACGTGATGTCTGTGTAGTACACGGAACAGTCCGATATTTCCAGTGAAATTATGGTTTCTGTTATACCTTTTTTTATTCCTCACAGAACTTTAACAATTGTTTTTTCAATCAAGCAGCTGATTAAATATTTGCGTGTAAAAGAATGACATGACGGCGGCTAAAATACGAGCATCCCCCGGAAACTGTTCGAACACCCCCCAAAATGCGAATAAAATAGGAAAGGATTCTTCCAGCTCAATCCCCCTAAAATTCGACCTAGACTAACCTACTTGCAGAGAGGGTTGGAGTGGGGAATGGATAAAAGGCATCGCATACAGACACAGCCACAGAGACATCTCTTTCGTCTACTAACCCTAATGGATTCGATCACCACTTTTGACAGCTACATAATCGAATAAGAATGCTATTTGCCTCATCTTTTCTGCACCCTGCAAAACGATTCATTTCATAACAAAGGTCGAGCGTCAGGTCCACCAAAGGATGAGCCTTTTCAAACACACTACTCCAAATTTTTTCCCCTGAATCATTTAACATTAAAAATGTTATTTCCACTGATTAAAAAAAAAAGAAAAAAGAAAGAAAGAAAACGCTCCTAGGCGTCAAATTTCTTTCTCTATAACGGAGTACAATTTAAAAAGAAAAAAAAAATCATTCCATCCAGTATTTTCTCCATAAAGTAAGATGGAAGTATGTGAATCCAATAGCGTTAGTAAACAGTAGCCTTTGTGTAAAGTTTGTTCCAAACGTAAATATCGCCTTCGAAGGAAAACCCACACGCAAGCACGCACGGACGCACGCGCACACACACACACACACGTCAAAGTTGAAAGTGAAAAACCAGTATATGCTCAAAACTACTGCAGCCAGGAACTGAAAACATGAAAGATAAGTGAAAAATAGGTTTTTGACAACATCTCTTCATCAGCGGTGCCGATACTGTGTAAAAACCAACGGATTGTTTCTGATAATTATGATCTGAGCAATAAACATACTTAGACACCGTACAATCCATAAGACACAGAAGAAGTGAATAAACAGTTGCTTAATCATAGAACACCAAGCCCGGCGCCAGACAAAGTGGAAGTTAAGAAAAGGAAACCGCAAGAAGACTGGCTTCATAAACCTTGAAACCATGGAGCAAATGGAAACACAGAAGCAGACTTACTAAGGATACTGTGTTATAGGACTAAGTAACCTAAGTTAACTTAGACATTTATTATGACTAAGAGTTATTATTATTATTTATTCTTACACTAGTTGCTATTTATTATTTATTATTTTTCTTTTTTAGAAGTTATTTACTTTAATCAATCTTATCGTTTGTATTAATAATTAATAGCAACAGAACATGCTATTCAGTAAATCTAAAACAACCAATTATGTGCTTGGAAAGACTATCAGGGTAATAATTACTTTTTAGCACTACTAACAATTCTATAGTATGCTTATACCTATTGTCCTTAGAACAAAGCCTATTTATTCTTACTAGCTGATTTATAATAATATTATTAAATATAGATTTGTGTAAGCATGTTGAGTAATTTTGAAATTTAACAATATTAAAGTAATAAGCTGATCTTTTATCATATAGATCAAAAGTAAAATTGCAATGAGAATTTATTTTTATGTTTATATCTAAAAAGTTTACATTACGTTTATCTTGGCTACTTTGTATTAGTTCCAAATTAAGAGGGTAAAAATTTAAGGCTATATTATTATTACTTTTATTAATTACAATTGTCATCAAATCAATATATCTAAATATTGTGTAATTGCTATTATCAATATTATTAATATTATCAACTTCAAAAAAAATGTAAGTATAAATTGGCTAGCATACTTGAAGCATTTCCACCTTTATATATATATATATATATATATATATATATATATACAGTGATTTCCGCTTATAAGAATCACGTTTGTTATTACTGTTTTTGATTCTTATAAGCGGTTGATTCTTATAACCGAAACTTCCCTTTGGACAGGCACACATACACAAATATATACTTGTACATATATATAAACACACAGGCACATATATACATAATTTACTATTAAATACTCTTTAATTTACGTTATTTATCATTTATTAAAATTATTTTTTATAATTTTAAAAATACTCAATTTCTAAACAAATACTATAACTCAATTTCTAGACCTATAAGTAACAACACATGATTATAAAATCAACAAGAGTCAGCTTCTCTTTGACTACACTTTGGAAGAGTGTCATATCTAATTAACAAGTTCTGTTTTTCAGAAAAAACTAAGAGTTTTCCTTGTTTTTATCATATTTGAATTCGACTATCAAAAAGTTCTAACACTAACTGGCAATTTTGTTAGAAAACTAAAGTGAATACTAGCGACGTATGCTTATTACAGTCTCAGACGAAGATTCACTTTATAGCTTACGTTTCATGGTTTGATTCTGAATCAAACCGTGAAACGTTTGATTCAGCATCTGGTTCATCTGATTCAGCAAAATGGATCCGTTTACGTTTCACGGTTTGAAGTGCTGAATCCACTGTCCCGTTTGCGTAAGTGATGGTGGACACTTCGCGGAAGATTTATGTGTTTCAGGGTCCAGAAATCCGCAACCAGGAAGTAAGTGGTGGGAAAAAAGGAGTGCCTGTCTGGAGAAAAGTGAAATCGGACCCGGGTGGGTTAGATGCCCCTGGGTAAAGCTAAAAAGACAGTGTTTAGCAAAAACGTATAAGGAGAAACTCTTATGTTATGTCTAAAGGAATGTATTTTACGACTGTTTTCCACCCCAAAGTTTTATCAATCTTTCTTTTCAAAAACTTAAGAAAGAATTTCGTACCTTTTGAGAGTTCAAGTGGCATTTTTTGGAAAAATGAAAGGAAGGCGAAGATTGCAAACTGATTCTTATAACCGGTGGATTGATTCTTTAAAGCGGAAATTTTAACATGAAAATAATACATTTGTTTTTGTTTTTGCGATATTGATTCTTATAAACAGTTGATTCTTATAACCACTGATCACTATAAGCGGTGGTTACTGTATATATATATATATATATATATATATATATATATATATATATATATATATATATATATTGTAACGTCACGTGTATTGTGCGGTTCTCACGCCCCACGGGCCAGCTGGATGTTTTTCGAGAATACCATTTTCCAGTTCCCACCGTTTTTTAAACACGTGCAGAGTTTTGGCCTGAAAGTTAAGCCCAGGCATATCGGGTTTTCAAGCAAACGTCTCCCACCATAGTCGTAAAGCTGTCTTTTCCTAGCGGTAGCTATGCGACTTTGTCACTGGAATGTAATAAAGTTTCGGCGTTAAGAAGAACTGTCACCAACTGGGTTGCCGGCCCCCTCTCTGAAAAGCAGACGCATTTTCGGGGAGTTGGGAGAGTCGCCGACAAAGAAACGCAACAGACGCGATTTTTAGGCTCCTGTTTTTTTGAGCCGAGATGGGCCATGGAGCGTGCATTGTAAATCTGCACGTAAATTAAGTGAATATGTTGCCATGGTTTAATGTTAATTTTTTTGTAAATAAATGATTAAGTTTTTGTTTTAAAAATTGGCTTCGCATTTAGGACTCTGTTTTTCGTTAGTATGGATCCAACAGTTGTGACATTTTTTTCAAAATGCCTCAGACAGTTTAGCCTTGTCGTGATGCCACAATATATATATACTCAGTGAAATTTTATGCCGGGCTAATAGCGCTCGGTACCGATTTTTTCGAATACCACTTTTGGCATGGATATTTGTTGGAACAGGCTTAAAGCAGTAGGGCTCGGTTTAATGAGACCTCGAGTAGTATTTAAAAGACCTTAGCGCTCAGAACAATTCAACACAATTTCAATGTTCCTGGGAAACGTTATCTTTTTTTAAAATCCTTGCCTCTTGAGCTAGGCAGATGCAAAATTCGATCTCTTTCTGCTTCATATGGAACTCCAAATTCTAGTCCTTGCAAGCATGTGGGAGACATCCAGCTCAAGATTGTCTACACATATACTGATCGCTGTGCAAGTGAATTGCTGTTTTGCCAACCGAAAAAAGATCCTTTTGGATGGGTAAATTCGTGTCCTTGAAGCCATAAAAGATAGACCTGAACAGAAAATTGCCCTTTTTATTGGTTGTCATTGAAGCAATTTCCGGATATAACTACAGTGCTGGTATAAATACGAGAGATAAAAAAAAAAAATTGTACGGTCGGGGGACCCCGTCAGGAACGAAGTTCCTTACGCTATTTTTTTCAGCTGTAAACGTGATTTAATATGTAGATTTCCATTGATTATATATATATTCTATCGATTATATATATATATATATATATATATACACATACATATACTGCGCTATTCCAAGAATGTGTGGGAATCGAAACGGCCAGCGCTCGTGCAAGCATTTGAACCAGGTACCTCTCGCTCCGTAGTGCGATAGTCCGATACTCCGTAGTTGATGCTTTAACCATTCAGCCACAGATTTCTTGAAAAAAAGCTCTTATTAAGGGGGCATAACGTTTTTTCGTTAAGTGACGATTCCTGCGAGTTTACTGTAAGCCGCGTAAAAGAACTTCGTTCCAATAATACAAACTGGGATGTTACATGTTTTTAATGATGTCACATTCACTTGTGGCTTGAATTTTGAGTTGGCAAGTTTCTGTTGGGATACCGATTGCAAATCACTAGATAACATTTTGAATTCATAACCTTTTCAGTGTCACGTGTGCGTCCAACTATCGAGCCCTTTTCAACAGTTTCTTTAAAAGTTCTCGTTTAAGGTATCGGCCTACGTGGAAATGGTTGTTTTGGTAAGAAATTTTCGTTATTGCGCTGTTTCAAAGACCAATCTTTTAGGATTCTGAAACTGCTTTTCCTTCATTCGTACAATTATTCTATGAGATTTCATGGCCCCTGTAATAAATCGAAAGCGATATTAAAACACACGGAAGGAGCATTTGTAAATGTAATTTTTAGAATACGAAGTTTTCAGTTACTTCGGTGAACAAAAAAGCCCATCTGTTGGCGCCCTTTTTAGCATGATTCTGCGCTATTTGGCGAATTGGCTGCTCGCCAAGCTTTTTGCTTGGAGTTACCGAAAATGGCAGAAATTAGAATGTGATTTAAAAATGTGGACGGATGTTTGGTTCGTTCCACAGTTGTATCCAATAATGAAGTTTTTTGTAGTGTACTGTTTCGAGGTGTTGACGAATTTAATAAATGTTTGTTTGTAGAATTACAGTCTGCTTATTATCGATTATAAATTTTAAAAACTAACGTCAACACCATCCTTTAAAAAGTCTACAATGTATTTCAATGAAATTTTGCAATAGTGTTTGACATGTTACTGACTTATGTTTTCACGTATGTGTTCATTGGATCATTCTACATGTGTACCTGTACTTATAAAAATCAGTGTTTTTTTCCCCTTTTTTGGTATATTTCAGTGATTGTAAAACGTTTTCTTCAGAACACGGGTACATGTCCCAGTAGTATAAAGGAAATTAAAATATATTGAGTCTCTGGCGATCGTGCTAAAAATTCGCCGAATGAAATGTTTTCTATCCCATTTGAGCTCAAAATATACGTATTGAATTGCTCCGAACGTAGGTGATGAAGCGATCGTAATCTTACAGAATTGAATTTTTTTTTCAATAACACAGAAACGATTTGAACATGTATAAATGGAAGTTGGCAAATTTAGAAATGGGGATGATCCTAAATAACTAATAATTACAAGATAAAATGACTTTTTATATTCCATGTTTTTAAATTTTCTGTTGAATCATATAAACTTGGGAATTCTATGTATTAATAAATACTTTTTAAAAATATTTTGGATGAATTATCCCATCCGCTTGAAAGAAAATGAAGTTCATTGGAAATTAACTTGCATTTGACTTGTTTGACTTGTTGCATTTGACTAGTTCCCTTTCCGGCCAATAGATGGCTGCACCAGTCTACTAAACAAAGTTAACTGAAAATAACTGAAAATTAATTCAATTCTGCTTAAAGATGGTTAAAAGCATTAAACAAATACATTGTCATCGTGTTCTGAACTATTCTAAAAGTTTCAAATGTCTAGCTAGTCGGGAAGTGAGTTAAAAATCGATTGCAAGATTTGTACTGGACAAACACACACACAAACAAACACACAAGAAAGCAAGTTAAAAAAAGCATGGTAAAAATCGGTATCCTTTCTTCCTTTTGAAAACATTTCGTCACGCACTTCCGGGATAAGGGGTTGCGTTTCGACCGAGTTCTTCGGTACAATAAATATCAATGAAATTGTAAATTATGTTACCGTTCCGTAATGCTGGAACAGACAAATAAACACTCTTAAGATGTGTGAGTTGCAGAACGGATAAAACGAAGACGGGAAACAAGTATTGGCGACGGAGTTTTCTCGCCACCTGCTTGGCCATGTACAAGAAATGCAAACTCTTCTTGCGAGGGATGCATAAAAATGCGGGCCACGATTCGTCCTTGCAAGGTTATTCGGTTGGGAGGCCGAGGTCATAGCACGCTGCCTGTTTTATCTTCCTTCCAAACAGCATCTTTGGCTGTTGGGAAGTGGGTTGGGGTCCATTTACAATTCAAAGCGGTTGCAAAAATAACAGCTTTTTAATAATTCGCCACGAATCAACAACATGTTCCTTAAGACTATCGTTGTGCCCACCGATCACGATGAAACTTGATTTCTCTAACCAAAGAAACAGACATCATGACAAACTAAGTGAGGCGGAAATATCCGATGAAAAAGACGTTCCATTTTGAGGACACGCACAAAATAAATACTTTGATAAGTAACTTTCGCTCGAAAGTACACTCTTAGACAACAACAACACAAAAAACGACGCACCAAGAAGGGGTAATGCAAATTGGACACAAATTAATAATGCATACAGGTTTCGACGGAAAATGCAAAATTTTAAAATTTGGCGGCCAATGAATGAACGTGTGACGCTGCAGCGCATCTTAACTGCGCAACTGGCAGGATATTAAAGAGGAGACATTTCAATTCCAGGTCATAAATTCTTTGCGAATTTCCTTCCGTGTACTCGGGTAGACAGTCACTATGCCTCGCATACAGGTGCACGAACAATATGCGCAGATGTCGGCATTTGAGAGGGGACGTGTAGTTGGGCTCAAAGAAGACAGTTGGTGTAATCGGCGAATCGCTCGACATTTCTACAGGAGCGATGCCAGTATTATACGATGTTGGCAGGAATGGGTTAACCATGCACGAACACAGCGTTAAGAAGGAAGCGGTCGGCCTAGAGAAACGACAGAACGTGAGGACCGAGCAATCGTCGGAGCGACACTCACAGCCCCAGATTCATGATTATCATCGATAGTACGTGCAACCGGTGCTCCAGTGACCGCGAGGGCTATTCATAGGCGGCTCAGAGAAAGGGGGCTGAGCTCACGGCGCCCCTTGCACCGACTACCATTGACATCTGTACGCCAACAAGCCCGCTTTCAGTGGTGTCGGGCACATTCGACCTGGAATGTCACTGACTGGAGTAGAATTGTCTTCACTGATGAGTCCCGCTTCGAATTGAGCCCCGATTACCAACGAATACGTGTCTGGAGACGCCCCGGACAGCGGTGGGATACCGACCTGAATGTTTTCCGCCATATGTGCCGATAACCAAGAGTGATGGTCTGGGGTGCCATTTCATTTCACTGTAGGACCCCTTCGGTTGTCATCCGCGGCACCCTTACAGCACAGCGGTACGTCGACGGTATTCTACGCCCCGTTGTGTTGCCCTTCCTATCACGCCATCCTGGGCTAACATTTCGGCAACATAATGCCCGCCCGCACACGGCGAGTGTTTCTATTGCTCGTCTTCGTGCTTGCCCAACGCTACCTTGGCCAGGAAGGTCGCCGGATCTCTCCCCCACCGAGCAAGTTTGGAACATTGCGAGCAGGGTCCTCCGATCAGCTTGGGATTTTGACGATCTAACGAGCCAGTGGGACAGAATTTAGCACGATATCCCGCAGGAGGACATCCGCCACCTCTATCTTCCCCGATGGTGCGCCTATCATAAAGTAGCCTGCAAGATTGTGGTGAATAACAAGAGGTCCCACTACGCATTATAAACAAAAAATATAAGCGTACAAGTTAGAGCTTTGCACCCCTAAAAAAAGAGCTCAAAAAGTATGTAAGAAAACTGTTAAACACTCTACGTGTAAAAAATGGACTGGGCGCCTGAGATAATTTTTTTATTTAAAATATGATAGTTAAACATAAAATATAAAGATGACTCTTCCAGTAACTGTTCGAGATGAATACGATGCTTTTACCAAAACTCAAACCAAGGGTGGGTAGACTTTTCCAGGGTAAGGGCTACTTCTAATTTTTTCAAGGTTACGGTCCACCCAGTGACGTAGGTGTGGTGAGTTAAAAAAAACGGTCTACAATATTTATTATAACTTAATAATAAATACGGAATATGTACTTACCTACATAACTACAAAGAAAAAAAACTTACTCTTTTAAAACCGCGATTAAATCAAATCACGTGGGTGTTCCATAAATATATTTCTTTTAGCATGCGCGTCTTAAGTCTTAGTAAAGGAGGTCACCCCAAAATATCTTGTTGGTCCAACTGTCGATCGCGATCGACTTAATGCCCACCCCTGGCTTAAACCAACAGCTAAATCCCGATGACTGGATGAGCCACTCATTAATTATCAATAATGAATTCATTGAACACGAGTCTTCGAATTTAATAAAGTCGATGAAAAATGACGTACAAGTTCATATGACCGCCGAAACGACTCTGCCCGATATGGACTCGCAGTGGTTGAATCGCGATTTCATATTAAGCTCTCATTCAAGATCAGGTGTCTTCAGAACACGGCGAAAAAGATTCGATTTCACGCTTCTCAGTATACAATGATTCGGCGTGCATCCATACATAATCAAAATAAAAATGAAAAGATCTTCGAATTTTAATGCTTCCTCCCATAAAACATTTCAATAGCTTTGAAAGATTATCACGATTCCAGATTTCAGACTCCCAAAGTAAAAGCTGAATTTCTCTTGTATTGTTGGTTCGCTCAGTCATCGGCTCGTTCGGGTTCGGTGAAAATGGGGGGGGGGGATATTATTATTCCTTTATCTGTAAGAAAATGTCTAAACTTTCTCGACACATGTCTCGTCAAATGAATGTTAGCGTCAAACTACCTGACCCAAACTCAAAATCATCTAGTCCAAATCTCACAATCATCTCCGATCGAACACATCGTCATAGACCACCCTGGTTCATTATGACGAAGCCTCTGCTAGATGTGGGCTGATTGTGTTCCAGTTCATTTGGAGAGAGCTCATCACTGGTATCTTTGCCAATACCTGGCTCGTCTTCCGTACAAAGGCCTCGTTCCTGTTTGGGTGTCAGCATGCTTGATGTAGGGATGCGACATCATGATGTTTTCAAAACATTGATGTTTCAAAACATTGATGTTTTGAAACATTGATGTTTCAAAACATCAATGTTTTGATAAAAGCATCGATGTTCTAAACATCGATTTATTGAAGCCGATGATTTTTAAATCGATGTTTCGTGCTCGATGTTTTACGTTGTCTCGGTGTTTTTTTTAATGAAAAAGTACCGTAATAAAAAAATATACCACGTAGCATAATTTTCACCCTCAGTAAATGTAAGTTTGAATTCTGTAAAGGACGAATACAAAAGGGGGAACGATTCCTTAGAAAACAGACAAATGGCAATCAACGATCAATGAACCAATCAGAGCTGTTGGAATGTTCTTGACACTCCAGAATTTTTGATGGGGTTTTATTTTATAAATAGTATATACACGAAAGCAGCCATTTAAGATTTTGTTTTGTTCTGGTTTTATATAAGTTGGCGTTAATATTATTAGTAAGATGCCTCCCAAAAGTACCGTTTGGAAATATTTTTGCGAAACCTCTGACAAATTGGCGAAATGGAATATTTGCCTGAAGTCCCTCAAAACTTCTGGCAATACCACTAATTTATCTGGACATTTGAAGGCAAAACATGGCGATATTTTCAACGAGAATTTTGAGTCATCAATGTAGCCCAAGGCAAAAGCAACCAAAGTTTTTGTCATTTGTGTCAGCCCAATCACAGAGTAAAATTAAATCATCCCCCCCCCCCCCGACTAACCGAAGTAACATTAATGTTAGAGGTTACTAAACCAGTTTTAAAAAAATGGATGTTCTAAAACATCGATGTTTTAAAACACCGATGGTTTTGGGGCGATGTTTTATTAGCATCGATGTTTTAATATTGAATATCGATGTTTTGTTATCGATGTCGCATCCCTAGCTCGTGGACCTGGTCGAGCAACAACAATTCGCTCAACTTACTGCTTTGTAAGTTCAAAGAAGGAAAACTACTTACATTTTCTCCTTGTAACTATTAAAAATGTTTCTAAAAGGTTTGGTTTCGAGCGCATATTTTTTTTTTTTTTTTTTTTTTTTTTGGCTGCACGAGGGTTCAGTAGACCGGGACCTGCTGCTTAAAGTAGATGTGGGCAGACTTTTCCAGGGTACGGGCTACTTCTAATTTTTTCAAAGTGTTGCGGTTCACCCAGTGACGTAGATGTGGTGAGCTTAAAAAAAAAGGTCTACAATATTTATTATAACTTAATAATAAATACGGAATAAGTACTTACCTACATAACTACAAGAAAAAAACTTACTCTTTTAAAACCGCATTTAAAGCAAATCGCGTCGGTGTTCCATAAATATGTTTCTTTTAGTATGCGCGTCTTAGGTCTTAGTAAAGGCGGTCATCCCAAAATGTCTTGGTGGTCCACCGGTCGATCGCGATCGACTTAATGCCCACCCCTGGCTTAAAGAGTGGGATTTGAACCCACAGACTCTGCTACCGGCTGATTTAAAAAAGAAAAAAAATTGTTTTGTGAAACGTTACTCTTATTTTAATTATTGTAACTACACCTACACCTACACCTACACACACACACACACACATATATATATATGTGTGTGTGTGTGTGTGTGTAAGTAAAATCCGGCTGTAGGATAAGTACCAGTGTATAGTCCAGGGGTATTCAAAACTAGGAGTTCATTTACCGACTAATATGTATTCAGAGTTAGAAATGTCGTCACTGCCCAATATAGACAGAATCTCGCCGAATACCCCGGGTGCGTAGCCGTGATCTGTGGCGTTGCTTTTCGCGACCTCTGCTGGATTTCTCCCTCTACATAGAATACGGTTTGGGAAATACCACAAATACGTATATATCTACGTGTGTGACATCAACGGCGGCGGGGAAGGAAGGAGAACGGTCGAATTGCCGGCCGGCCGTGCGTCGCGGAAATGATCTGTAGTCGCTATATTTCCCGCTCGAACAAAGTAGCTTGGCCGGAACAGTTCGCTGGTGACGTGGGTACTCGAAGGCACCCCGAAAAGTCTTTTGCGGCCCCTCTAGCCCCGGTCATACACGGGAACACCCCGCATTCGACACAAAGGTTTATTTTGATAACTTTTAACATGTTCACTAAGCAGCGACAATCCGCAAAATCGCCCATGTACACTGAGGCGCGCCTATTTAGTATAACCTAATAGAAGTATTGTCACGTGATGCTAAAAGTCTTGCAGCCATTGGACAGTGCCCTGCAATCTGGGCTCTGGCGGACTGGAAAACTTTCCTTTTTGTTTTACAACTTTTACGTGCAAAAATGAAAGGCCGACGTCAAAAAATTTATATAAATGGGGTGATATCATGAATGACCGCACCACGTGATACCACGCCCATTCGGCAGTCGTCCCTGCACCGAGTATTGGAATGAACAAGGAATGAAAAAAATCACATATACTATATCTTTACTTATATAAAAGCCTAGAGTAGAAAAAGTGGAGGTAACCATTCCGGGACGAGCCAATTCGGGAACATCTTAACATTGCGACGCCATTTTCTGAAATTTCTCTTGAAAAATAATAACACAAAAGTTACATATTTTGAAAGCCCTTTAAAAAGATGAAAATTTCCTAGACACCCTAGCTCAAAACCGTTTAGTTTTTGAAATATCTTCAAATTTAAATATCCATTGAAAAGAATCATTTATTCAATTGAGTCATTCACTTGAATTTCGAATTCATTCTACTCCATGATTTTTCATATTCCCTTTAAATAACTTTTTATTTTTATTTTAATGTTAATTAAATTGTGTTGCACTTTGCTAATTATTATAAATTAATGCCTGCTGTGTGGTCATTTACTTTTGAAACTATTTATTTTTGTTTTATTTTTGTTTTATTTTATTGTTGTTTACTGCTGTTTAAGTATCATTTTCAGCAATGGCTGCTGTGTGGTGAGTCATTCACTTTTGAAACAGTTTTGGTTTAGTTTTGATTTAGTTTAGTTTTGTTTTGTTGTTCACTGCTGTTTAAGTACAGTTTGTGTTATTTAATTGGCTAACTTTTTGTATTTTTATTTATTTAACTAGTTGGTACCCGTCAAAACATGACGGCTAGATAGTAAATAAATGTATTAATATACAAATTATACTTAACACATCATTGCTAAATGTTGAAAATAATAATGTGCAGAAACAAATTAATGTGTTTAAGCGGCTTCGAGCTTAGTATCTAAAGCCAAATTTAAAAATGTCACTGAGCATGCGCAAAAAGAAATTTTTTAAATTGTAATTTATTGCTAACTAAACATTGCGAAATAAAAATTTTCAATCAGGTTTAATCTTATAGTTTACAAACATAATTATCTATACAAATAAAGTAACAGACGTATTTGTCGTGAGTTCTGTCGGGTCACGTGACCGTCACGTCTCCGGGTCTCAATCATCCTCAGACTGAGATTTTGGCGGCCATTTTGGTCGAAAATCGGTGTATTATTTTTCTCATGAAAGTACATAAATCTTACATAGTTGGAAAGAGCTTTGAAAACTGATAACTTCTTCTGCTTACAGTTATTCTGTTACTTTAATAGTTTTACAGATATTTAATTCTAAAAGCACTCCACCGGAGATGCACTCCACTCCAAGCAGTATGGTGCAGCCATCTGTCGGCAGCGACGGGAATTTAATAATTTGTATGGTCCTGAAAAGGGCCTTTTTGGAACGAAGTTCTTTTACACGGCTTACAGTAGAGTGAACTGGCAGGAATCGTCACGTAACGAAAAGGCGTTATGCCTCCTTCATAAGAGTTTTCTCTCAAGGACTCCGTGGCTGAATGGCTATCGCATCGGACTGCGGACCTCTGCAGCGGAGCATCGGACTGCAGAGGTCCCCGGTTCAAATCCCCGTACAAATGCTACTGGCAATTTTAAAACCCTTCACTACACACTGTATCAAATTTGATACATAAGTTATTTTCCCCCTTTATATTCAAAAGCAATATTTTTTATCCACTTGTGCACCTTGTATTAATTTTGAAACATCATAGCAAAGCTTTTAATCACTGTTAGTTACATTTTCGTAGTATAGATGGCAGCAGGAATACAACTGCGATCTCAGTAAAAGATAGCCGTTCAATTCATACCAGACCTGCCTTAGTATTTGCTATATTTTCAGTATTTTAAAGTCAGTTTACATCTTTGAAAGTTTTATAAATATATTTTAGAGGTACGTAGCTTTTATAATTATTAATAAAATACTTCTTTAATCTTTTATAAAAAATTCAAGTATGATTTCAATTTTATGTATCAAAAATGATACATGGTGTGCTTACGCCATTTTTTTAAGGAAATGGCGGGAAGAAAGTTTTGAACAGAGAAAGAAATTGAGGAACTTATGAACAGATCGTGGAGTGATCATAGTGAAGATGGATCTGATTCAGAAAGCGATGGCAGCGCAGGTGATCCTAATTATAAACCAAACAAAGTTTGTGATGAAATTTTTTATGGTAGTAGTGATTCGGAAGATGAGGTATCATTACTTGATAATAGCGATGTTCTTGATCTGCCTAATGGTGGGAACATACCAAAAACTATTAGAAATAATACAGGGAGAACAAAGCCTACAATCAACTGGAAGAAAACTAATTTACTTCTAAATGATGATCAAATTTTATTCCGAGGTGACGAGAATCTCTCTCCTGAAATTAGGAATTTAAACACACCTCTAAATTTTGTTAGTTATCTTTTTACAGAAGATTTGATTGAGCATATAGTTCAAGAAACAAATTTATTCAGTGTGCAAAAAAAAAAAAAAAAAAAAAAAAAAAAAACCCAGAAAAGTGTGTCAATGTAACGAATTTAGAAATTAAACAATACATTGGTATTTGTATAATGATGTCTATTGTACATGTACCAAACACTAGGGCATATTGGTCACCTGCCATAGGCAATGATGTAATAAAAGAATGTATGTCATTAAAACGCTTTGAAAAGATAAGAGAATTTCTACATTTTAATGACAACAGTAAACAACCACCACATGATGACCCTCAGCGTGATCGTTTATATAAACTTCGACCAGTTGTAAATGCTTTACTTGAAAGATTTTATACCGTCCCTATGGAATCACGTCTTTCTGTTTAAACTTATTTATTGTTTGTTATTGTTTTAATTCACAAAGGATTTATATTGTGTCATTAATTCATTTTTGTTGGTGATTAAATAATAAAATTAATCCGATTAAAAATTATGCTAGGTAACATCTAAATCAAAATAATTAATTTATATATTAAAATTTTTATTTTTAATAAAATAGAGAGAGAGAGAGAGAGAGAGAGTTGGTTGAATAAAAGAGGGCTGCGCTTTTTGGCGTGACAAAAATACACTAATATAATCAATAGAAATCTACATATTAAATCACGTTTAGAGTTGAAAAAATAACGTAAGGAACTTCGTTCCTGACGGGGGTCCCCCGACTGCACAATTTTTTTTTCTTTTATGGGGCCCGAGCATAGCAGGGCTTCGCCCGGCTAATCATATAAATAAAAATGGCGGAGAGATGCCTCTGGATAAACGTGTTTATCATTAAAACGTGTCAATGAGCATCCGCAGAAACAGTGAGTTTCTAAAGACAGATTTAAACTTGCCACTGAGCATGCGCAGAAATCAATTTTTAATTGTAAATATTCGCTAATTAATAGAAATTGCGTTTACAAAAACCAAATTTGACAAATCTACAGATCGCAATCTTTCGTTTAAGACAAAAATGAAGTAAATTGATGCAGTAGTTTTCTCTCACGGACTGCCCAAAAAGTCGGCTTAGCAACTTAAATATATAGATATTGATGCAGAATTTCACACTTAAAGGAAAATTATATTTTTCTGGAATCTATATAGCATTATGTACCTGTATTCATCGTAGTATATGTTTAAAATCTTTCTTCGTTACATTCAAAAATAGAATCTTCATGCATTTTTTGTTTGTTTGTTTGTTTGTATGAACTCTTATGAGAAGGAAACGCTGATCAACATTCCGTCATTTTTGACAGGGGTTATACAGTCTTGAAGGAGTGTTTTCTGACACCCCGCGTAAGAACTGTAAGCTCTGTATGTTACCAGGAGAAAAACAGCTTCTTAGAAATCAATATGTACTGTTACATATCAAGATGAAGCAATAAATCAGTGGTGCACCCAGGGGGAGGACCAAGGGGCCCTGCCCCCCCGAAAGAAATAGCAATTGCATTATGAATATTGAATATGCATTATAAATATTTTTATCCGTTCAAATCGCCCCCCCCCCCTAAGATTAAATCGTAGGTGCGTCACTGCAGTAAATTATCCAACTGAATTCTTAAATTCACTTGATTTATCTGGATTGCCACCTCACAACATTAATCTGAAGGTTTGTGTTCTTATCATTCTTCTTAGAAACTTTAACTTTGCAATGGTACCAGATTGGCAGTCAAGAGATTATTAAATAATGTAATTAAAGCAACAATTTTAATTGGTAAATTCAAAT
Source organism: Dolomedes plantarius (assembly GCA_907164885.2). NCBI lineage: Eukaryota > Metazoa > Arthropoda > Arachnida > Araneae > Dolomedidae > Dolomedes > Dolomedes plantarius. The sequence continues at coordinate 18,234,125 of OU015495.1, read as the reverse complement.
GAGAGGGTGTGCTAATACTATGATGGTGTGCTAATACTATGTGCTATAACAATGATACCAAAAGACATGCAATTCCAATTCAAGCGATTGCAATTTCCAAAACGATAAACAAATGACAGGGTCAATCATTGCAAGTATGTGGATTGAATTTGGAGAATCCATGTTTTCCCGATGGACAACGTTGCGTGCTCCCGTGTAGGAAAACCGAGGGATTCGTTTGTGTAGATGCCAAATGGAATCACCCAAAACATTGTATATCCAAGAGCATTGCAATGAACTTAAAATTGAATAAAACAGTAATTACAATTTATGTAATCCGAAACATAAAAATTATAATGTGAATGTAAATATCTACTTTTAACTAAATACAATAATCGATATAAACTTTGAATAGGTTCATTTAATGTACATATATACCGCATTTCACGTGGTATCAAGAAGTTCCTGTTGGAATCTTTCACTGAAGACCGAGTTCTATAAGTCGCGGTTGTAAGGTTCAGTGGCCTCACGGTCACCAGACTTGACCCCGGCAAATTTTTAGTTGGGGGATACTTAAAGTCTCATGTGTACCGGGACTCCCCAATCACTTTCGTGGAACTGAAAAATGTCATTCGACAGACAGTCGCTGCCATCGATGCTACAATCCGCTGTAATGGGCTTATTGACACGCCTCACTTGCCTATTACCTTGTGCTGGTAGTAATGTTGAACATCTGTTACTTTAAAATAAATGCGCATGCTCATGTTATTGTGATCTGTTTGATTTTTTGTTTGAGTTTGCCTGATTTGCATAAAACGTCTCAGTATGACGCGTGAGCGCCCTCTTTCGGTTACTTTTAGAAACTTTTTTTTTTGTACATGGAAAAAAATCCAATGTCCCTCTGATCTTACTGGCGCAAATAGAAAAATTTTCCGAGCATTGCTTCTTTTATTATGAATTTTTGAACTTTGCACGAATTTATGACGCACCCGGTATATATACTCAAATCTAGCAATAGCGAAGCAATGCCGGGTCAGCTAGTAAGTTTATAAAAATCAACGCATTTAAAAAGCCTGAGCGGGTCATCGGTTCACCAACACTGGTGGTCTACGCTCACACTCGGGAAAGGGCACACACGGAGCAGCCCAGTGGCCTGCCTATTGGATTCAATGTCAAGAATATGCTTCCAACTTGGAATGAATAGTTTTTTTTTTAAACTTATTTGTGTTCCGTAACAGAGAAAGCGATTTGACACCTGGGGGCTATCCCTTCAAAATATCGGTAATATTTTTAAATGATTCGTGGGGAAAATCTGATGTTTGAAACTCTCCCCAATTCCTTTGATGGATAAAATGAAGGGCGTTGCGAGGTTCGGTAAATACCCTTTTTATAGGAGCATCGTCGTGGATGCGCTTTCTGCATAGGCTAACATGGAGGTGACCCAATCCAGTACGCAGGTTCATACGGCCTGGTACGTTTAGAAAGCAATTTATCGTCCGTCTCGTCAAATTTTCTTCCACGTGCCATTCATAAATGCCTTGTTTTTCGATCGGAGTGTGCTTTATACTGTTGCCTCCCCTCATCTCAAAATAAACCAGTAGGTTATTTCTTTCGAAGAATTCCCATTAATAAGATACGAAAGGGTTACGAGCTGAATAAAAACGTGAATATAATTAACTAGTTATACATGTATTCGCAAGATGGGCTCAATTACCCCACAGGCAAGTTTTCTGACTGGGGTATATGTAAATGTGATTAGTTGTGAATGCTGTAAAAGATTGACTAACACCAACATTCATTGTGAAATACCACCAGTGGTTTTTTATGCACTGACTCATCGAATAAAAGATAGAAAAGTTGTTTTAATCAATGGCATCAAGATGATAGTTGCAAGCAGGGCCCGACTTAGCCTAATTGGGGCCCGGGGCAAAAACTTCTTTGGGGGGCCCCCTCTGCTTCACTACTTCAGTAATGAAGAACCGAACTTTATGGAGGTATTTAAATTTTTCACATCATTATAGATATATAACAAGAAAATTGACTAGAACCTAAAATAGCTATAAAGTCCCCCCCTCCAATGGTCAGACGAAATATCGTTCTGTCCATTTTATTGATTTTCTGACAATTCTATGTCCATCATTAAAAGGGATATAGCACATCTAAAAAAGTTCATTAAAGAAGGAAACGTAAAATAAACTTTCTCTTCGATTTGGGGGCCCCCTCTAATGTGGGGGCCCGGGGCAACTGCCCCGTATGCCCCTGCCTTAGTCAGGCTCTGGTTGCAAGAGCTTGAATCCGTGCAATAAATTGGATCCATATTGTCGCTGCCATCTCCGTTTAAGGATGGTGTTCTAGAGACTGATTGCATCGCCATCCTACTCAAAAATGCTTCATTTAACAATGTCAACTGATTCACCATTCTCGCATCTGTGTTTTATTTAAAACACGTGGCCCCTATGTTGTCGGGGTCGTTGCAAATTGCATCCCTCAATATTCTATCCATGTTTTCTATGCAACATAATAGGAAATGTTTAAATAATTGTTATTGACAGTTATTTCAATTTTAAAAACAAATCGTGCAAGTTAAAAAATATTTCCCTCATTCATACAATTAACCCCTCCGACCTCATTTTTGGACTCCTCCTCCTCTGGCCATCACCTTTTCTGATTGCATCATCATCAATGGGTTAGGTTTGGTTTGGTTTTAACGACATCATGGTGACTCGAACGCGCGGGAATCGAACCTCGAGGGAAATGGACTACTTTTCCTGCCTGGATCTCCAACATCGCACGCTAGGTAATCTTCATTTCGCAGACGATTTGGAAGTAGAATATCACCTCACCCCTTTCTATCAAAAGCTCTGCTTCGAATTCACTGATCCAATCCGCTTAGAAAGAAACTATTTCGCATATACAGAGGTACTTGGGTTCCACGACACGCAGTTTTCCCAATTGAATTCATTCGTTCCTGAAAACCAGACATTTCTCGTTTTACGGGGCAATTGACGGGGTTCTTTTGGGATATCAACTAGAGAGACAAAACAATCTACGTATATATATATATATATATATATATATAAAACGGTTCCGTAACTGACTCACTGACATACAACGCACAGACCAAACCGCTGGACCTAAAGGGCTGAAAGTTTGCATGGCGATTCTTCTTATAGTTGTAGAGAAATAATATGTCAAGAGATGGCGCTGTAAGCCCATCGGTTTGATTTTATTCTCAAATGTTTAGAATTCGCTTGTTCTTGTTTTATGATAGAGAGTGTTGAATCGGTTGTTAGAATGTAGATTTCCTTGAAAGGGATTAAGATCCCATAATATGTCTATTCTTTCGAATTTAGTTAATGTAGAGGCTTTCCAGCCTATTATTATCTTCTTGTAAATATGTAAATATATTAAATTCATTAAAAAATATGTAAAGATGATTTAAACTTTGCACCACTTTCGTTTTGAAGATTTCTCACTCCTTTGTTTAGTTTCTAGTAGAATATAGTAGTTAAATTTCTTCATGGTGCATCGGTCTCGCGAACCTAATAGTTTAGTATAGAGTAAAAATATTTAGTAATCGTTGTGTGTTCGTGATTATTTGATTATTTCAAGCAATTGGATAGCATTTTATGCGAAAACTGCCAAAGGTAAAGTTTTTGATACTTTATTTATTATGGATGTCAAGGCGTTAAACAAAAGAAGAGCTACTTTACGTTCTTCCATCACGAATATCGTTAAAAATGTTGATAAATTGATTGAAGACCAGGATAAATCAGGATTGGATGATTGTTTTGAACTTTTAAGTTCGAAAGAGATAGAAATTCGGGATTTAGATGAAAAAATCCAAAGTTTGATTAAAAATGAGGATGGTAAATTAGAATTAGATATTGTAACTTCCATGGAATATAGTGATACAATAATAATAACGAAATCAAAAATCAAACGTTATTTCAAGAACGTCGAATCTCAAAAATTGAACTTAAATATTTCTAGCGACTCGCATTCAGAAATCGGAAGTAAAAAAGAAAAAGAATCTGAAAGTAATGTTAAATTACCCAAAATGTCGATACAAAAGTTTTATGGCGATTGTAATGAATGGAGCAACTTTTGGAATTCATTTAAAATTACAATTCATGAAAATACAACGCTTTCAAAAGTAGAGAAGTTCAACTATTTAAAATCGTATTTAGGTGGAAATGCAGCAAGTTCTATTGATGGATTTTCGATTTCAGAATCCAATTATGATTCGGCTGTAGAGATTCTTACCAATAGATTTGGTCAAAGCCAGTTGATAATCAATATGCATATGTCAAATCTCTTGAATTTAAACCCTGTACAAAACTCGAATGATGTAACAAAATTAAGAAAATTGTATGACACAATAAATGTTCAAATTAGAAGTCTTTCCTCTCTCGATGTAAAACAAGAATCCTATTCTAACATGTTAATTCCGGTTTTGTTGAAAACCATTCCCAACGATATTGCTTTGGAGTTCCATCGTACTAATATAGATAGTCGAACTTTTAATTTAGACAATTTTCTCAAATTTTTACGGACTGAGATAGAATCCCGGGAAAAAATCTCCTGTTTGTCGCTTTCTCACAAATCAAAACAACTTCTGGAACCCAAGAACACATATAACAAATTTGACTCAAAGTATACGTGGAATTCTAATGTTAAAAGAAAAGACTTTAACAAATATTCAAAACAAAAACCGTCGGTTACCACACATGAATTTATTGCGACAACATTACCAAACCGGAAGTGTATTTTTTGTTCCCAGGAACACTTATCGGAAAACTGCGGAGTGTTTACAGTAAATGAAAAAAGAGACATTTTAAAGCAGAGCAATAGATGTTTTTTGTGCACGTCTTTGAAACATAAAATTGCATTTTGCCCTTATCGACAAACAAAGGCTTGTAGGATCTGTGGGGGCAAACACTATGAAGGTATATGTTTTAAATCAAACACGGCAGTCAAAAATTCGGAAGCTGATAAATGTGAGGTTTCTTCAATTTCAAAAATTGAAACACAAGTTGAACCACGAAGTGAAAAAATTGTTTCCGCCGTTTCGCATGTTAACAATGTGATACTTCTGCAGACCTGCACGATAAAAATTAAAGCAGGAAAAGAAAAAATGTTTGCCAGGCTCCTTCTTGATACGGGTAGCATGAAAAGTTTCGTCACACGCGAATTAGCTAACAAATTAAATCTCGAAGTAACTAGGAAAGAAAAATTAACTGTTTACACCTTTGGGAACACCACACCTATTCAAAGAAATTATGACGTGGTTAAATTGAGTTTGGAACATAAAAGTTCTTCTGACTCTAGAATAGAAGTTGAATTATTAGTAACGGATCAAATTTCAGGCTCAAACGTTCCGACTCCTAGATTAGAAGAAATTAGACAAATTCGACAACTAAAGAATTTGATACTCGCAGATTCCCTCGATAGTGAAGAATCAATTGGCATTTTAATCGGAGCAGACTATTATTATGATATTGTCATGGGACACATTAAGCGTTTGAATAAAAATCTTGTCGCAGTAGAGACTATTTTCGGTTGGTGTTTACAAGGAAGGGAGAGTCAGAATGAAGTCTCTCTATCATTCAATGTTATTGTAGGGGAAGATCTAATTTCTAAACAAATAACAAAATTTTGGAGTCTAGAAAATTCAGGACTTATTAGTGAAAAAGAAAATTTAGATTCAACCGAAAATGAAGCACTTAAACATTTCGAATCCAATATAACATACGAAAATTCTCGCTACAAAGTTAGATTACCTTGGAAACATGACACTTCAGATTTGAATGATAACTGGGAAATCGCAGAACAAAGGTTCGATCGACTTAGAAAACGGTTTAAAAGAAATCCAGATCTATTTTTTGAATATCAAAATGTAATACAAGATTACTTAAATCAAAATATCATAGAACGAGTAACAGATGTTCAAGGTGAAGAAAACGTTACATTTTACTTGCCACATAGGGAAGTTATACGCGAGAATCGAACCACGAGCAAATTACGTATTGTTTTTGATGCGTCATCGCATCCCCCAGGCTCGAATTCTTTAAATGACTGTCTTCATGTAGGACCCAATTTGTACCCTGAGATATTCGACATCCTATTAAGGTTTAGATATAATCCTATTGCATTCACTGCAGACATCAGACAGGCCTTTCTACAAATTCTCATAGATGAAAGAGACCGAGATGTAACTAGATTTCTATTCTCCGAAATTCCCTCTGATGAAACCATCCCCCCTAATATATATAGATTTACTCGAGTGTTATTTGGGATGAACTGTTCTCCGTTTCTGTTGGCAGCGACTATTAGATACCACCTGAAAAAATATAGAGAAGTCTATCCTACAACTGTGGACCTTTTAGATGACAATATTTACGTAGATGACGCAATCGGAAGTCAGCTGACAGTCAGAGAAACTTTGACTACGACTCTAGAATCGATCAAAATTTTCAAAGAAGCTAGTATGCATTTGCATAAGTTTCGTACTAACTCGAAAGAATTACATGAACTGTGGATAAAGGAAGGTATCGTTTCAGATGAAGATCCCGAAACTTTTGATAAAGAAAATCTCCCATTTAAAGTCCTAGGTATGGCGTGGGATAATTCTAACGATCTGTTGTATTTTGATGTTCGAAGTCTATTGTCATTTTTGTCTAAACCTATAGAAACAAAAAGATTTATCCTACAGGTGTTGGGTCGGATTTTCGACCCTCTAGGAATTTTAGGACCCTTCACTGTTAGAATAAAGTGTTTGATACAAAGGATCTGGTCATCGCGTATAGATTGGGATGAACCACTGCCAGAAGATTTAACCTCCCAATGGAGAAACTGGTGTGAGGAGATTCCTCAAATGGCCGAATTTTCTATCCCTCGTCATTACTTTTTCAAATTCTCGAACTTTGATGTCCAAAATATCGAATTACATTGTTTCTCAGACGCAAGCACGAAAGCCTATGGTACAGTTGCCTACTTACGTTTCACAACAAACAATAATGAAATTAAAACTGCCTTCGTTGCTTCTAAAAATAGGGTAGCTCCACTAAAAGCTCTCACTTTGCCTAGATTGGAGTTGATGGGAGCACTATTGTCAGCAAAGTTAAGTAACAATATTTTGAAATCGATAAAGTTAAATATACCTTGCTTTTTTTGGACAGACTCGACAATTGTTTATTTTTGGATCAGAAAACAACCGGCAACTTTCAAACCCTTCGTAAAGAATCGTGTCGAGGAAATTCAAAAATTGACCCCGCCTCAAAATTGGCATTACTGTCCAGGGGTGGACAATCCTGCAGATCTCGTATCTCGGGGAACGAAAATATCTAAATTAACGAATGAACCCATTTGGACCCAAGGTCCACGGTGGCTTCAGCTCTCTCCTGATCTTTGGCCAAAATTAGACCTTACAGACACAATTGACGAAACCAAACTTGAATATCGGAAAAAATCTACTGATTTACATCAGCTTGAATGTACTACCGTAAATATTGATGACCTCTTTGACTTATCAAAATATAGTAATTTAGAGAAACTGTTGAGGGTCACCGCTTGGATAAAACGCTTCGTTTCAAAATTGAGAAAATGTAGTAGTGTTGAGGGAACTCTAAAAACAGAAGAACTATTAGAAGCCGAAAATTTCTGGATTCGGTCTGAACAAAAAACGTTTTTTGCCGAAGAATATAAATCCTTAATAGAAGGTAAACCGATTGACAAGAACTCCCCTCTGTACAACTTTGTCCCATATATTGATGAAAAGGGAATCATGAGATTAGGAGGAAGATTAGAATTTTCTGACTTTACACTAGGTAATAAGCATCCAATAATTCTGCCTAAAAATTCTAGATTGACCTATTTAATTGTACGTAAACAACACGAGAAGACAATGCATGGAGGGACTGCTGCAACTTTGGCTAAAGTTAGATCTCGCTTCTGGGTCCCGAAAGGACGTCAGTTAGTCAAAAAGACTATAAAAAGTTGTTTAATTTGCCAAAAATATTCAGCCAAACCTGCAGACCAGATGACAGCGCCCTTACCTAAAGACAGAATCCTTGAATCACCCCCATTTGCTGTTTGTGGAGTTGATTTTGCTGGACCGGTTTACGTAAAGAATTCAAAGGATACTCAAAAATCATACATCACATTATTCACATGTGCTGTAACCCGAGCTATACACCTGGAACTAGTTTCAAACATGTCGACAGAATCATTTTTACTTGCATTTCGCAGATTTTTGAGTAGAAGGGGAAACTGTAAAATCATTTATTCTGATAACGCAAAAACCTTCAAGAAGGCTAAAAAAGAAGTTGAGAACTTTTCTAGAATTTTAGAAGATGATGTGTTTAAAAATTTCATTGCCAAAGAGAGAACTCAGTGGAAGTTTATCATCGAGCGAGCCGCATGGTGGGGAGGGTTTTATGAAAGACTCGTAAGATCCGTCAAAAACTGTTTGAGAAAAGTTATAGGAAAAGCGTTGTTGACCTTCGAAGAAATGTCTACTCTACTCGTCGAGGTAGAAACTGTTCTTAATTCACGACCTTTGAGCTACGTTTATAATGAAAATGATGAGCCACAACCCTTGACTCCAATGTGTTTCCTGAACTTTGGACGAACTGATCCTACGTACCCTTTGACTTTCGCTGAAATCATCGGTATCGAAACAACAAGAAAGACTCTCTTAAAAAGAAAACGCTATCAAGAATTGCTGTTAAAACAGTTGTGGAGTAAATGGAAACAGCAATATTTGTTAGACCTTAGAACCGCCCATTCTTTAAAAAATCCTGACTTTCAACCCGAACTAAAATTAGGAGATGTTGTGCTGATTCAAGGAGATAGCAAAAACAAACTGTTATGGAAACTAGGTAAAATCATTAAAGCCGTTCCTGGACGTGACGGTAAAGTTCGATCTTATGAATTAAAAACTGGAAATGGGACTTTGAAACGAACTGCACAACACTTATATCCTCTTGAACTATATTGAACTCTAACGTTTATATATCCTTTTTTATTTTACTTAAATATTGAATTGAATAATTTGAAATGTTCTTTAGTTTATTATTCTTTTAAGTTTGAAGTTTCAAACTTCACTATTTGAATTGTTTAATAATAATTTTCTTTATATTTGCATTTATTTTAATAATAATTCCTATTACGTTTTAATTTGTTAAACGCTTTCCTATTTTATTTTAGATAGAACTTTATGCCTATTATATACTCTAGATATTGAAAAGTATTGTTGATATTGATGTGATTTAATTCAAGTATTAACCTATTGTTTATTCTCTCTTTTTTGCACTGTATTTTTGAAAAATCTGATTGATTAGAAATTTTGCTTTTTAGAAATGGGAATTTTTTGTTCATGATTGTATTGGAGTAGATGAACTCCTATCAGAGTTCAGGTGGGGAGTGTGTAGAGAAATAATATGTCAAGAGATGGCGCTGTAAGCCCATCGGTTTGATTTTATTCTCAAATGTTTAGAATTCGCTTGTTCTTGTTTTATGATAGAGAGTGTTGAATCGGTTGTTAGAATGTAGATTTCCTTGAAAGGGATTAAGATCCCATAATATGTCTATTCTTTCGAATTTAGTTAATGTAGAGGCTTTCCAGCCTATTATTATCTTCTTGTAAATATGTAAATATATTAAATTCATTAAAAAATATGTAAAGATGATTTAAACTTTGCACCACTTTCGTTTTGAAGATTTCTCACTCCTTTGTTTAGTTTCTAGTAGAATATAGTAGTTAAATTTCTTCATAGTGTAGGGGTGCACTAAGAGAGATTTTTGAAGAATTCTTCTTAGATTTTTTTAAATTAAAATTTTAAGCTGTTTTGTAACTTTTTTAAAGTTTGCATTTAAAATAATAATTTGAGGGTTACAAAATTTATATCACGAGAAAGATCCTAAAAATTCCTTTAAAATGAAATCTCTTTCGAATCTTTACCTCCATTTTCTGATTTTTGGTGAATTTTTAAAGATTCATTTTTAGAATTTAATTTATTAAATGCCGATCACGTGATTTCTTTTTCTGGTACTTTAAATACATGTATCGTTACGTGCATAACAACTAAATAGACAAAAAAAAAATTTTTCTTTCTAATGCAGCAGACGATTGGATATTATAAAAAAAAAAATGAATATCCCTTACGATTTTTTTATAAACATATATAAATATAGATATATATTTTACATCAATTGTATACATTGATCGTCGCATTTATTATAAATATATATTTTTTTGGCATTAATTGCATACATTGACCGTTGTATTTACTTTGAATGTACTCCGTAGCGAAAGGCAGGTCATTAGATAAAATAAAAATATATTTCACTTTTCTGTCTCTCAACACCCTATCGTAGACTGATATCGGGAAGAGTTTCACTATGAACCCCTATCGAGAGAAACCGCCTACGTTTGAAAATGCTTCTGGAGGGAGACATTGTTTGATGTATGAACATTTCGGATTGTGTCGTCGTTTAATCTATTTAGAAAGCATACTTGACGAGAAAGCGTCGAGCATTTTTTTCGCGTTCCATGCATCGAGAAACTCTCTTCGAGCCGTAGTCCCTTTAAAAATGCTGAGCGTCGGCCCGCAGGTGACCGGCGACTGCAGCAGACGATCCTCCAGGATGAGTCACGATTGGTTCATTCTTCAGGTACAATCTCCCACCACCCCGAAACATTCCTTTTCGCACACAATGAATAAATGGGGGAAATTTTCTTTGTTTATTTTCCCCTTGTAAAAGTTCGGAGAGAATCCCTCCCCTACACGACCTTTAGCACGTGTGCTTTCAGGAGTAAAGAGAATTTTTTCCTTCTCCCCCTCGAGGGAAGTAGGGTTACCGGAACGGGATTTTATCGGGATGTTTGTGAATGGTTCGATCGCCAAAACAACGTTCGGAGCCCTTTCTTTTCAAAAATAGACAGGGCTGATTTAATATATACAATTTTAGCTCAAATGGCATCGTAATACCATTTGGGTAAAAACATTTTAAAATAGAGATTCTTTCCATTTTGAGTACAATGGGGAGCAGCGAAATAAATTAAAACGGTACGGTTAAAATCGGAAAAGTGTAGAAGACTTTTAGGAAAGTTGGTTTTTTCCGCTTTTTCAAACTGTGAAACTGAAGATTCCGATTATATCTTTAGCCTTAACATAGCATTTAACAAGGATATGATCCATAAGAAGAATTCGATGCTATATTTTTTCTCATTTTATTTATATTATATTTTTCTCATAGTATAACTTTTGAATACCACCCAAACATCAATTCCATTGTTATTCAATTTAAAAAAATTATAATATTTCATATTTTAAGGACCGTCCGGCAGTCGATGCGCTGATGCGGGCCCTAACTAAATTCAATTCGTGCTTCCCCCCCCCCCCCCCCCCAAAAAAAAAAAAAAAAAAAAAAAAAAAAGTTAAAGTCCTATGATGGGGAGTGCTGACGCCCAGGGCCCGATTTAGAAAATTCTTGACTATAAGCACAACTCGGGATGGGGGCCCCCTAACACTGATGTGGGCGTAAAATTTCCAAAATGGACGCACAAAAAAAAAGTAATCATGAATCATTGTGAAAGTACCATTTTACCAAGAATTGGTCATTGGAAGCGTAGAAGCCTAGAACATTATCAAATAACAAAGAGCAATACAACATATTAACTTCATCATTAAAACACCAATACAATGCAGCCAGAAAAACTTATGAATCCCTTATATACTCTATAACAGAGGTGGGGAACCTTTTTACCATTAGAGGCCACATGTAAATTAGGTAGTAATAAAGGAGGCCGCATAAGTTGATGAACCTATAAATGCGACTTTAATGAAATTATTATAGTTAGATATAGTTTCAACAATTTGGTGCATTATATAGAAAAATAACCAAAAAAATTAAGTCCTTATTTATTTATTATTTGATAAAAAAGGTAACATTATAAAATAGTTTTGTATTCACATAAGGATAAAAACTTGTTATAACATTAATCATTAATTATTATTATTATTATTATTATTATTTTTGGCAGAAAAGATAATACGTTTTAACGTACATGGAAGTAAGAAAATAGTTTTTGTGTAGAGATCATATAACATGTCTGGTAGTATTGCTAAGAAACTCTGAGCATTAAATTACATATAAAGTGTAGTTAAAGTATCATACAATCAAGGTAAACGAAGCTCATTTGGATAAATATACAATTGTAGCGACTTTAGACAACAATTTCAAAATGTCAACTTTATTTTGGCCGACACTGTACATATATCCATGCCGTTCTATTTAATTCTATTGATTTGGAAATTGTTGTAATCTATATAATTAAATATTAATTAATACAAGTGCTAGCTTTTATGAAGGCCGCAAGAGAAGATCACGGAGGCCACGCGTTCCCCACCTCTGCACGATAACATACATATGATGAACTATACATATGATGAACCAATCAATCAAATTTGAAAGGATATATTCAAAAAAATTTTTATTAAAAAAGGTAAAATAAAAAAAGTTTGAATTGGGAATTTTTTCTTTCTTTTCTTTTAAAATAAAAATTTTAGGGGGCCCCTAGGCCCGAGCCTAATGAAAAATCAGTATGGAGGATTAGTGGAATGGAGGATCTGACGCCAGATCCTCCATTCCACTAATTTCCTTTACGCTACCCGTGTTCCGAAATAAAAGCTTGGCACTATTTCCAAAAAAGTGAAAAAAAAAACCCATTTTATCTTTTTATGTGAGTGCAGGATGATTGAATGAACACAGCTTAGCTGTTAGTGGGTCAAAATGTAGCGAGTAGTAATATGTTCCAAAACGTCATCGAAATATACCGATGAAAACTTTTTGGATGATGAGCTTTCCGAAGTGACTCACCGAATGATGACCGAATGGCTAGGGCGCTGGCATTCGGTTCAGATCCCGTGGGTTCGACTCCCACGGCGGGCATGGATGTTTGTACCCGTTCGGAAAAAGCTTTAAACTGTAGGTCCCGGCCTAATCCCCCCCCCCCCCCCCCCGTGTAGCAAAAAGTTGACCGTAGCGCTCCAAACCCAAACCAAAAGTGACTGTTCCAAGAGAATAGTTGCGGTGTGCTTTCGGCTTATTGAATGGGCCCGATGATCGTACAAGCAAAAGTAAAGCAGTTTCAGAATCATTAAAGGCGGGAAAAAACTTCAAAATTGTGCGCCATAAAAGCGATTGAAAGAGTGGAATTGAATTTGGACTTGAATCAATCGAATCCATCGGGAGACCCTCATTCTGCATGTATCGTCCGGGATGTTGGTACGCATCTCTATATTTAAGTTGCAAAGCCGATCCTTTGGGCAGACCGTGAGAAAAAACTACTGCATCCATAAACTTCATTTTGGTCTTAAACGAAAGATTTTAATCTATAGATATGTCAAATTTGGTTTTTGTAACCGCAATTTCTATTTATGAGCGATAATTTACAGTTAAAATATTGCTTTATGCGCATGCTCAGAGACGTTTAAATCTGTCTTTAGATACCTCCAAAGCACGAGGTCGCATAAACACGCTGTTCATTTGGCTATTCTGAGGAATATCTCCCTGCCATTTTTATTTATGCTTGTGAGATATGGAATGACACGTGACGGAAATTGTTTATTTCGCGCTGTTGAGTAACCCTACTTCAATAGTCATTTTTTAAAGTGTATTCTTAATACAGTAGAGTCCCGATAATCCGAACTTCGGTAATCCGAAAGTCCGCTTAATCCGAAACCAAAAGTCAAAACGAACGAAGGTTACAATAAAACTGCAGTGATACTAAGTAATATAAAGTATATTTCTGAAAATTACAAGAAAATTCAAAGTTAGACAACAGTAGTTTAATAAAGTAGGACATAGTAGAATAAAAAACACGTGTTTATGTTAATGTTAAACTGACTCTAAGGCCGTCTGCACACGGGGCAACTCAAAAGAAACTGATAACTGACTCGAATCACAAACCAGTCCGTGATGAGTCGCAACCTATGTAATTGAATGGAGCCACGCACACGACGAAAGTGGTTACAAACCCGTCCGACGGGTTTGTAACCAGTCGGGTTTGTAAACCCGTCGGACGGGTTTGTAACCAGTTGCGTCGTGTGCGTGGCTCCATTCAATTACATAGGTTGCGACTCATCACGGACTGGTTTGTGATTCGAGTCAGTTATCAGTTTCTTTTGAGTTGCTCCGTGTGCAGACGGCCTAACAGTAACAACGCACCTCTCCAACTGTCGAGCACTGTGACGTATTGCTAGAACATCTTACACTCTGCTGTACTGTACTAGGCAGCATTCCGCTCTCTTATCACCCATTTCGTTCCGAGATTTGGTTACGTTTAGACAGGTCTCGGGTCTTTGGTTATGTTTATGTCCTTATAGAATAAACTGTGTAATCACACGTAATATGTAACATTTATGTAATCACACGTTACTATGTACTTTAAGAATGATTTCGTTTAATCCGAAAAATTCGTTTATCCGAAAAGGTTCTGGTCCCATTCATTTCGGATTTTCGGGACTCTACTGTAGTACGATTTTCAACATTTGGCAATGATGTGTTGAGTACAATTATTTGTGTCCATTTATTTACTATCCGTGTTTTGACGGGTAGCAACTATAGTCATTTTAAAATTTCTCTTCCTACCGTTGCCCCCCAGATGACAGCTTCGTGTGGTGGTAGGGGTTTGGAACCCGCGATGATTTGACTCACACTGTTAGTGGATCATTCCAACAACTCGAGGAGGAAGCCATCTAGTCTTGAGTTCTTCGAAATATTATTAATAAATATCGTTTATTACTGAAGATATTTCCGAAAAGGAAATGCTTTGTCGTTCTAGATAAAGGTTCGCAAAATGGATGGAAGCGAAACAGAATTAATGAATTGCAATATTGAAAAAACGACTAAGACATCAGTGTGCAGAATTGGACGATTCCGTTTTCTAGAAAATCCTCCACTATCCTTCGCATGGGTGCGTATTCATAAAATGGATGGTTTAGTCTTGAAGACACTGGCTTCCAAGGGGGTCATTCAGAAAGAAAGAGCCCCAGCAAAAATGATCCACAATAAGTCATGGTCGAAAGAGGAATAGGAACGAGTGAAAAATGAACATCGTGTGCTCTGGCCAAAGGGTCGAATGAATATTCATAGCCCTACCATCCAGGGCCCGATTATGAATAACGCTGGGGGCCCCTGGGCAGATGCTATTTGGGGGCACCCCCTTACGGACATTTATAAAAATCCATACTATTAGAAGTACTAGGTACATACACCAAGGGGGTTTTGGGGCCCCCTAGCATCAGGGGGCCCTGGGCAAAGTCCCGATTTGCCCAAGCGATAAAAAGGCCCTGCTACCATCAGAGTCGAGTGGTTAGCAAGACAATGGTTTAACAAGTCCGCTTCAGTTCCCACTTTGTAATGAAATC
This sequence comes from Dolomedes plantarius, assembly GCA_907164885.2. Classification (NCBI taxonomy): domain Eukaryota; kingdom Metazoa; phylum Arthropoda; class Arachnida; order Araneae; family Dolomedidae; genus Dolomedes; species Dolomedes plantarius. The sequence goes on along the minus strand of OU015495.1, from coordinate 18,218,709 downwards.
CTTTCACAGTATAGAAATATTTCAAAGTGGTGCTTTCGATTGCAATCATAACGAATTCAATCAGTGGCACCACATCGTTTCTTATGCTCAGATACCTACCACATGACGTATTTGGCTAGTATTTCGCTTGAATCTATATTGAGCAAACCTTACGGAAGAAAATGTTTCTATCTGCTCAGCACCCAATTCCACGCAAGGACAGATTGGATCGATGTGTTTCCAATCATAGTGGATCATCATTGAAAACAGGTTAACATGGACCCGGGCCAATCCAGTAGAAGGAAAAAGCAAAGGTATCCTAAAACGCGTTGTAGACACAGTTCTCTTTGTTGCGGGGATCGTATTCATTCAGTCATGAAGGAGTGACGCAGTCTTCAGGTACATCACGCTTACGAGACCTCAGCGGGGGCATCATGACCGGTCGCCAACGATGTACACATCATTTGGCAATGTTTATAGGGGACGTCAAGCTCTCTTTTTCAAATAGTGACCTCAAAGCGTTTCTCTGTTTTGAAAACCCCCCCAAAAAACACTTCTAATATTGAAAGAGTTGGCTCGCGTCGATGTTCCAAAGCAATCGTCGGAGTCGATTCTGAAATCTTCCGGTGGTTAATATTGACGCTTCAGATTATAATAACAGATACCAGACCGCAACTTTTCTTGACCGTTTCGAAATGTCGTTTTTTAAACAGCGGACACTCGTTAACCCATTTATTCTTTGTAAAGATTTTTCATTTTACTAATACGTTTAACTAATACGAGTTAAGCAAAAGCACGTGGTCTTTGATTCTTTCCCGTGGCCACTGATACATCCGGGTGCACGCATTGCGAGTTCCATTTCTCACACGGACACGGGCCCACCCTTCTACGAAAAAGCACAGAAAACAAAAGCGGGAATGTTCCTTCTCCTTAAAATACCGAGCGCTGCCGACGATAACGAACTTTCAAGGACAGCGCCCTCTCAGGTCAGCTCAAACACGAGAGCGAACAGTCTGCATCCCGATCACAAGCCTCGTCGTGCACGTCCATACAGCGCCTCCATCCAACGTTTCGCACTGCAGCCACAACAGTTAACTGGGGTATTTTTACACGACGCCCGTTTCTCGAAATCACTCCCTCAATAATATCCACTGCGTGAAATAGATATCAACGCATTGGAGGCATAGGTGTAGCGTGTTTCTAACTTTTTTTTTTTTTTTTGGGGGGGGGGGGGGCACGAATTGAAATCAGTTAAGGCCTTCCTCAGTGCATTGACTGTCGGACGGTCCTTAAAATGTGAAATATTATGATTTTTTAAAAAAATTGAATAACAATAGAACTGATGTTTGGGGAGCATTCAAAAGTTCTACAATGAGAAAAATAAATATAACATAAATGAAATGAGAAAAAAATATAGCAGCGAATATTTGCTATGGATCATATCATTCTTAAAAACTATGTTAAGGCTAAAGACATAATCAGACATAACAAGTTTCACAATTTAAATGAGTGGGAAAAAACGATCTTTCTTAAAAGTTTTTTACAATTTTCCGATTTTAACTGAACTTTTATTAACGTTTTAATTTAGTTCAAATTAAGTTGGGGGGGGGGGGGTTGGCAACACGAAATGTAAGCAACATTCCGCTAGTGTGTCCATAGCTAGTACTGAACAAAGCTTGGTTGAAACAAGACAATGAGGCTCCAACATTTTCGACTCGTCTGACAGCTTTATCTCGTGCCGGTGATGATGGAATCAAGTTGATACACGTTGCTCAGGGAAACTTATGGAGGGATTTTATTGAACTGGGAAGGGATTTCTCCAAGGGAGAAATATCAAAAATATTATTTCGTAGATAAAGATGCCTGCAAGAGCCTCTCTTGAGTTCTTTGGCGCGAATATACAGAAGATTATTTACGCAGAACTGTGGCAATGTGCGGTCGCGAACTGAAAGTGTGAACATCGGTTTCCTGTTCATTCCCTAGATTGAGATAAAATCGGTTATTCCAATCGCTAAATTACAAGTTCTACATCCCTACAAAAATTTCCCTTCATGCCCTGTGCACAACTGATTTCTCGTACAAATTTCCGTCCTGCATCTATTCCATGAAAGATATAACTGAATTTCTTTGTTGTTTAATCTTTGCTAAATAAAATTTTTTCTTTTCCTCCAATGAACTCGAATGTGACAGATTTATCAGCTAAAGGATTTTACTCCAAGCGGACATGACGAGGAATTTCTGGAGTCGACTCAAAAGTGGAGGATTTTAATTTCATAAAAATGTAGGCGCTTGACTCAATTTTTTGTCAGTGAGAGTTTTCCATACTTCCTACAGCTATGATTTATTTCCTCAGCATCAGTATTAGTCTTGTTTCAGAATTATATATATATATATATATATATGTGTGTGTGTGTGTATGTATACAGGGGCGGCTTCAGTCGAGAGTTTTTTTTCTTTTTTTTCTTTTTTTTTCTTTTTTTTTTTGGGGGGGGGGGAGGGACAATGTCAGCTCTTAGGGTTATATATATATATATATATATATATATATATATATATATATATATATATATATATATATATATGTATATATAGTGATTTCCGCTTATAAGAATCACGATTGTTATTACAGTTTTTGATTCTTATAAGCGGTTGATTCTTATTGCCGAAATTTAGGTTTTTGGACAGGCACACACACACACACACCTATATATACATATATATGATAATTTACCATAAAATACTCTTTAATTTACATTATCTTTTATTAAAATTATTTTTTATAGTTATAAAAATACAACTTAATTTTTAGACCTATAAGTAGATAGACATGATTATAGTAAGAGAAGAAAAAAATACAATATTTGTTACAAGTTACAACATACCTGCTTAACAGTTTAACATTTCAACTACAGGAAGGGAGCAAGAAAAAGTTTTCTACGGTAGTTTGACGTAATGAAGTTTTCAGGAGGCTGTTTATACTTCGTTCAATACTTATAGTCTCAGACGAAGATTCACCTTCTAGCTTACGTTTCTCGGTTTGATAACGTGCTGAATCTACTAATGTCACGTTTGCCTGAATGATAGTGGACACTTCGCCGAAGATTTATGTGGTTTAGGGTCCAGGATGCCGCAACCAGGATGTGGGAGGTGGGAAAAAAAAGAGTCCCTATTTTTGTTTGTCAGTGGAGAAAAGTGAAATCAGACTCGGACGGATAAAGATGACCCCGGGTCAAGCTAATAGGACAGTGTTGTGCTAAAGCGTATAAGTTGAAACTATTATGTTATGTCTAACAAAGAAAGGGATGAATTTTATGACTATATTCCATCCCATCTTATCAATCTTTCTTTAAAAAAATGAAAGAACTTCGTGCCTTTTGAGGGCTTAAGTGGCTTTTTTGGAAAAATGAAAGTAAAGCGAAAAGTGTAAACTGATTCTTAAAACCGGTGGATTGATACTTTAAAGCGAAAATTTTAACATAGAAATAATACATTTGTTTTTGTTTTCGCGATATTGATTCTTATAAACGGTTGATTCTTATAACCAGTGATCACTATAAGCGGTTGTTACTGTATATACATACACACACACAAACAAACAAACAAACAAACACACACACACACACATATATATATATATATATATATATATATGTGTGTGTGTGTGTGTGAGTGAGTGTGTGTGTAAGTAAGTAAGAAATAAACATCGTCTCATTTTAAATTTAAACTCATTTAGCATTAGGTCTACTATTATATAATTTTAGGCTATAAAAAAAAATACGCCTGGCTTTTTTTTTTTTTTTTTTTTTTTTGGGGGGGGGGGGCAAGCAATTGTCCCTACTGCCTCCCTCGGAGCCGCCATGGTATGTATATATATATATATATATATATATACAGTATGTATATATATATATATATATACATAGTCAATTATATATATATATATATATATATATATATACAGGGCTAGATTTGAGGCGGAACGCGCCGGAACGGCTTTCCGGTACCTCTCTTTAGGTATCTCTCTTTATCAATAATTTGGAATCCCCCCCCCCCCCCCCACACACACACCCTGGAAGGTTACCGTTCCGGCACCTCTATTTCTAGAAATCTAGCACTGTATATATATATATATGTGTGTGTGTGTGTGTGTGTGTGTGTGGGTGTGGGTGTGGGTGTGTAAGTAAAGTTTAATTGGTATTATTTTATGAAAATAAATAAAATTATTAAGATTTTATACGGTTTCATTTGATATTACTTATAGGCTTTCGGTTGACCTCAGCCATCCGGGTCCCTCAACCTTCAGACCTCACTGGGCCACGAACCGATGGGCAGTTACGGTTTTTAAACAAGCTGTGTGCTAACTTCAAAAAATTGAATTTTAATTCTATGTTTGCCAAAAAAGGTGGCGCCATCTAGCAAGGAAAAGGTAAAATTATTTTTGCAATTGATACAATGTGAAGAAAACAACGTTAAAAAATACTAACAGTTTTGTCTAAGGAATGAAGAAATTAAAATGTCTCCCAGAAAAATATTTTCCACTTTAATAAATAAATTTAAAAAAATTGTAAACAGTACGTAAAAAAATTTCTCAAGGAATAAATTCAGAATATTTCCTAGCGCCTTCTCTTGTTAAAGTCAGTATACACAAAGTTTACATAATAAAAATCTTTATAATTGAGTTTTAAGCCAACGAAAACTGAATTTAATTTACTTTCTGTCTTTAATTAATTTAATATCGTGTGATAGAAAAATTAATTGAATTAAATAGTAATTGAACTAAAAAAATTAAATTCATAGGGCATCTAATCACAAAGAGAAAAGTTACTAGCGGTATTGATAAGAAGTTAAATTAAAAAAACAACAATAAAAATCCAGACAAAAGATTAGATTTCAAAAATAATTTTACTATGTCCAAATTTTTAAAGACGAAGTTGGGTTCTCAATTATATTTTCTTCTGAAAATTTTCTAAAGACAAAATTTAAATTAACAAAAGCGATTTTTATTTTCTAGGATTGTTTTTCGGTATCTTTCGGTGAAGTTAAGCTCTCAAATACATTTTTTTTCACTATCGGGGTATTTAAATTTCTGAAGACAAAAGTTAAGCGACATTAGATATTTATAATACCTGTAAATTTCTAAAGACTTTTGAGAAATGAACCAGTCTTTAAAAATATCTTCACTTTGCTTAAGAATAATTACAGAAAATCGAGTTTTCAGAAGATTACACGGTGAACTTTACTATTCCTGTTGCAGCAACCTTACCTCCGAAATTCCAGTATCGGTCATTATAGTTACAATCTGAAAAAAATTGCGAGCACATATTCTTCCTCCCGAAACAGAAATTTGTCAGAGGTTTACTTGCACAAGTCACCAGTACGAAAAGGAGCCGAAAACACATAAGGTTTCAACTTTACCGTGTCTGAACATTAAAGCAGCTAAAGTGAAAATCGAATGTTTCATCAAATTTAAAGGACAATTATCTCGCGTTAAAATTAATTCTCAGATGAATTTTTTTTACGTTTAGGAAAACGGTGCGAGAATTTTACAGCAAAAGGTTACGGGAAAATTATTTTCAATCTTATGTATTAACTAGCTGAATACCCGTACTTCGCTACGGAGTACATTTTAGGATAATTACAATGAAAATCGTAACAGATATTTTTATAGACAAAATAATGTAGAAGAAAAATTTCAAATTAAATATAATAGAACATACTAAAGAATATAGTACAGTTAATACAGTACATTTCGAGGAACATTTTCCCCGTCAATAACCAAAATTTCCTCAACCATTTTTTGACGGAGATCAGGGTTGGAATTTAAAAAAAAAAAATCCTTTCTTGGCGGCTATCCATGTCATTATAGGAATGCACTGTCAAAATTTCAGCCCTTTAGGTCCAGCGGTTTGGTCTGAGCGTTATATGTCAGTCATTCAGTCAGTCAGTTACGGAACTGTTTTATCTATATATATAAAACAGTTCCGTAACTGACTGACTGACATACAACGCACAGACCAAACCGCTGGACCTAAAGGACTGAAATTTTTCATGGCGATTCTTCTTATAGTGTAGGGGTGCACTAAGAAAGATTTTTGAAAAATTCTTCTTAGATTTTTTTAAATTAAATTTTTAAGCTTTTTCAGTAACGTTTTTAAAGTTTGCATTTAAAATAATAATTTGAGGGTTATAAAATTTATATCACGAGAAAGATCCTAAAAATTCCTTTAAAATAAAATCTTTTTCGAATCTTTACCTCCATTTTCTGATTTTTGGTGAATTTTTAAAGATTAATTTTAGAATTTAATTTATTAAATGCCGATCACGTGATTTCTTTTTCTGGTACTTTAAATAAATTTATCGTCATATGCATAACGACGAAATAGACAAAATAATATTTTTTTCTTGCTAATGCGGCAGACGATTGGACATTATCCAAAAAAATATTAAAATACAGTAAAAGATATGTTCTTCAAACTGTACTATATTCTTTAGTATGTCCTATTAGATTTAATTTGAATATTTCCTTCTACATTATTTTGTCTATAAAAATATCACTTATGATTTTTTTATAAATACATTTTTTTTTACATAATTACCGTAGTCAATAATACGACAAGCCTTTCGCTCCAATTACTTTACTACGATACGTTAAACATACTACAACTACAACAGTTAAAGCAAGTATGTACAGCGAGTTAGAATTTATATAGTTAGATAGTCAGGACAGCTTCGGGTTCACCGACAGCGCTGGCCTACAGAAGGCCTCTCGGACCAGGAGAGCGTCTCTCTCACACCCAAAACAGATCTCTTCTCCGTGGACTATTGGGGTCTTCTTTTATACCGTCGGCGAATTCAAAGGGATTTCTCTGGCGTTTGAAGTGCTGGTAAGTGTCCGAAGTTTATGGGATTCCACATGTCACTATAGTGTCAAAAATCTCAAAAGCCCTCGAACCACTATGGGATTTATGCGTTCTATAACGTCAGAATCGCACATTACAAAAACTTTAGGGCCTCTTATCCTAGAGTTTATGAGACCGCCCAGATCAACAGTTCGCCGATAGATGGCATGTTGAGGGGTAGGAATGGGCATCACATACTTATATAATTACAAATTTCGTGTAGTAATGGAGACAATGTCACAATATATGTATATATATATATATATATTGGCATTAATTCCATACAATAATCGTTGTATTTAATTTGAATGTACTCCGTAGCGAAGTGCGGGTTTTCAGCTAGTATATATATACTACTAGCTGAATACCGGTGCTTCGCTACGAAGTACATTCATATTAAATGCAACGGTCAATGTATGCAATTAATACCAATATATATATATAAATCGTGACGGATATTTTTATAGACAAGATAATGTAGAAGAAAATATTCAAATTAAATACAACGATCAATATATGCAATTAATTTGTATGTGTAATATCCATAAAACATATTAATTTGAATTAGATTCTTAAAAAACTCCCATCTCAATTAGTCTAGAGGTGAAATTTTCATCTTTTACCGTATTTAAATATTTTAACGTAGGATTACATTCCTCAATAACGGTCCTGCGAAGAGAAAAAAATTGTCCGTCGTCCGAGTTATAATTTTGGCAGCGCGCCAAACCCAGTAGGAGTAAACAGTTAAATAGAAAAGTACCAAAATACGTTAAAAAAAAAATGTAAGCAACGATAAATAATCCCACGTTAATAACCCGCGGTAGTTTCGTTAGAGGAGATTACCTGGAATATTTTTTTTTTTGTCAATTTATCTCGCTGTTATGCATGTGACGCAAAATTAATTTAAAGTATCGCAAAAAGAAAAGAAACCACGTAATCAGCATTTAATAAATTAAATTCTAAAAATTATCTTTAAGAATTCACCAAAAATCAGAAAATGGAGGCAAAGATTCGAAAAAGATTTCATTTTAAAGGAAATCTTATGATCTTTCCTGTGATATAAATTTTATAACCCTCAAATTATTATTTTAAAAGCAAACTTTAAAAAGTTACAAAAATAGCTTAAAAATTTAATCTAAAAAAATCTAAGAATTTTTCAAAAATCTCTCTTAGTGCACCCCTACACTATAAGAAGATTCGCTATGCAAAATTTCAGCCCTTTCGGTTTGGTCTGTGCGCTATCTGTCAGTCAGTCAGTCTGTTACGGAACTGTTTTATATATATAGGTAATAAAACATCTAATTTTTTCAATTATCATTTTTGACATTTCTACACAAAAAATTGTATGAAAGAAAAAAAATTGCAAGAATTTAGATACGAAATATGTTGAAATTAGGAAAAAATATTGTTAATGCAAACCTTTGACTAACTTAAAGAAATATTTCAAATAGTTTTTAAAAATATAACGCTTGTTCTAGGAAAGAAATCCTAGTAAGTAATCCATGACATTTATATGCAATTGTGCATAAAAACGCTCCATTTTATATTTTAATGTACCTTAATGGCAACAGATGGCGCAGCCAAACGTCGGATCTTTTTGTATGATGAAAATCAACACTCAAGAAAGTGAAAGGAAGTTCAAAATCCCTCCCTGAAACGCAAACTGAAGCGCAGCTTACCATAATTTGAAATATCTGGCAATGATGACCCATTCCCTTATCTCAGGCACGGTGGTGAAAAAATTTTCAATTATGCGTGACTGTAGCAACAACCGAGCACAGATTTTCTAAACTGAAAATCTACGAGCAACAATCCACGAGCAACCCGGCAATCATTGCTAGAAATATGATAAGTATCTAAAACAATAAATTATAGACATGCAATTTCATTAATTGACAATAAAGGTTCAAAGAATGATTAAGCAATTATTTTTATAACTTATCAAATTATTTTCACATTTATTTACTTTTTCTGCCATTTTTAAAATTTCTATGATTTTTGAAAATAGATAATTCTTATAAATTTAATACATATTTTCCCCTTAGTCTATTCAATTATGTAGATAATTTCTAATAATGATACGTTAGTCCTTCCAAAAATTTGAAAAGGCACCGTTTTCAAAACTTGCATGCCAAAGATGAGTTTTGTTTGTAAACAAAACCACGTGATAGTGTTCATTCAGCAGGGCCTCGTGGTTTACTTTTAAGGTGTGGCTGATCAGTTACTCACATTGAAACAGATGCTTTTTGTTTGTTTCTTCCTTCGCTCGAACTCAACTATCCGATCGGCAAAAAACGAGAATCAACGGTATACAAAGTTAACTCTTCATCGTAATATATCTGTTTCGGTGTAAAATATCGAAAACTTTTTTATTGCTCTCTTTCAAAGGCCACTCCTTCTTTTAAAACTGCTTTACGATCATTAGATGACAATGTAATAAATCGAAAGCGATATTAAAAGTAGTAGCCTCTTTAAGTTCCTGTTCTTTTTAACGTGGCAGGCGCTTCATCTACGCCCCTCCGCGGTCAGTAGGGTAGGTGCGGGCAAAGGTTCGCACGTACATTTAAAAATGACCGGGAAGAGTTTTGGGAAGAATAGGGTATCGAGTGCATTCGTATACTTCCAGTCAGTTGCCCCGTAAAAGCTGTTGGAGTTACGACCTCCCTTTGCAGAGAAAATGAGTTAAGCTTATTTTCGTCATTTTTAATGTAATTTTTTTGCAACTTCTGAGTAATTTTTAGCAAACTCACGAACTGTTTTACACCTATTTTCGCATGTTACGGTTGTAAATAACCTTTCAAATCCTACCTTGAGTTTTGGATTAACTCAAATACAATGGCTTCCATTCTGCCAAAACAGAAGCAGTACGAAAGGGGTAAAGGTTTGAGGGAGTCATGGGGTTTGCCCCTCATACTAATAACATTTGTTTCATGTCTTCTTTTCATTAGGAATCCTTATTTACAACGTCTTTTAGTTCTTGGTTTCAGTTTACGGCAAACATTCATCTTGAAACATGGTGTTTAGCGTGCAGGAATTATATGGGAGTTTTTGTCGTCGGGAAAAATGCGCGAATTGTACGGGAATTTAGCATTTTGACCTACAAATGTGGGAATTTTATTCAACCTTTATCTTATAATATTTTCAAATAAACAAGAATTACTACAAAATAAACAAGAATAAAATGCTCTAAATGTCTTATTTACACGAGACTATGAAATTGAGATGGTGAACCGGGAGAAAAAAAAAAAAAACAAGTTTTCAATGCTTAAAGGAAACTTCAAATTTCACTTGGAAATTATTAATGGGCATTCACATTTTTGTAATTTGAAAATAAATTAAGGTTTTTTGATAAAAACTGTGTGTTTCTAATTATAAATTTTTTTGTAAAATGCTTGAAAATCCATAAATTAAAAATAAGATAAATTAGTACAACACAAAGAATAAAATAGTTCTGAACAAAGACCTATTTTACAAGATAAAAGAATTAAATGTTGTTATAAGACACTAGCATTATTGCCCGGCGTTGCCCGGGTAGATATATAGATATAAAATATTTCATGCATTCCATCAAAAAAATACTGGGCTGCACTCCGGCTCTTCATGTTCATCTGGCCAGACAGAATGCGCTTAGCACGTTTCTACTGAAATGATACACAAACAATAAGAAAGAAAGAAACTTTGAGCCTGCGGACCTTCGTCTGATTTTAAGGTAATTCCCAACCCTCTTTCTCCCGCGCATTGGAATTTAACCCCCCCCCTCCGTCATCCTCAAACCACCCCTCTTAACGCAGCTGGTTGAGGAGAATCCACAGGGGGTAGACGCACCTCTATCGGGCACAAAAAACATTAAAAAATTAATTTTAAAAAACTAGTTGAGCCCCAAATTTCGTTTTTCCAGATTTAAGTTTCTCGGGTCCAAAACATTAACTGTGCCGAATATGGTCCCGGTGGGTGAAACAGTCTATGATTCTATAGCGGACAAACAAACAGACAAGCTCTTTTATATATATAGATTATAGGCTTCGAAGGTTTGGTCAGAGAAATTAGCTCTCCCTCATTAATGGAGAGTTTCGGCTAATTTGCTACATAGATAGCAAAGGAAAAAAGAGGGGGGGGGGTGATTTTACAAGCCAATATTGCTTGGCACCCTGTTTCGTTACCTATGCTAAAAGTTTTTCTTTTCTTTTCTGGAGTTTGAATAATAATAAGATAAGTGATATTTAATAATATTTTATTCACAGAATAAAAAATCAATCAATAAATATGATTAATGCATCTACTCAAGTGTACTAAGTCAATTTATTGCCTACCTTAATTTGCTTAATTTTGACAGTTTTAAAAGACAGAGTAAAGCCTAAGATATGATATAACCATAGTGTTAATAGTTGATATTTCAGTTGGAGATCTTTAGTTTGAGAAAAAAAATTATTGAGATTAACCCTGTTCAATTTGTGAATTCCTTTATTAGGTTCAACTTTCTGTGTTAATACTTCAGTTTGAAGTTATTTAGTTCAAGAAAAAATTTATTGACATAAACCTGTTCAATTTTTGATTTTCTATATATATAACACCTTTAAAAAGATTACAAAATGTGAAATAAAATTATTTAGACAACTCTATTTGTGATTTTCTATGCCTATCCAGTTAGAAACCAACGAGTGGGGTAAAGGTTCGCACTGCAAACCTTTGCCCCACCGATTGGGGCAAAGGTTCGCAAACAGGTGTTTTGGTAAAATTACAAATTCGGTGCCTCAACCTTTCGGGAAAAAATTTATTATTTTATAGAAGGTAGAGGAGATACACAACTACAATACAAGTGACTTTTTGGGGCGTTAAGATCTAATGGACGCCCGTAAAAAACCAAAGACTCAAAACTGCAAACCTTTGCCCCCACCTACCCTATAGGTCAATGTTTCCCAATCCATTTCAAATCGTAAACCATCCGATTTTCATTGAAAAGGCCTTTCATGACATATAGATAAAACACTTCCCAAATGCTTCACTGAACTAACATGAAATTTGCAAGAAATGCAGAACGTTCAGTGACGATCCTCCTCCAGTCAATTCATGGATTCAGAATTATAAAACAATAGATGCAGAAAATCTCATTTGCCTCTCTATTCCGTTGTAACTGTTTCGTGGTACCGACACGGTGAAATTCGATCAACAGTTATCCTAATCATACTCATTATGAGGCAGGTGCATTTTGGAAATGGTGATAATCACAGTCAAAAGGAAATGCTGTTTCAGGGTAGCGAATGCACCTGTTTGAGTTATCCCATAGTTGTATCTGAACCTTCTGATGGTACTTCCATTTTTGTAAACCAGCAAGCATGCGCTGATACTATATAAGTCGGTAAACTGTCTGGATGATTTAGTGTCAGTGCAGGCATGCTGGTTTAGGCAAATAACAAAAATGGGTGTATAACGAGAAGGGTACGAAAGCATGCTTAAGTTACAAATATGGGCTACCCCAAACAGGTCCATTCGCTACCCTAAAACAGCATTTCATTTTGACAGCATATCTTTGTGAATCATCCGAAGAACGTTGTGGATTCGTTGCACCCACAACTAAACTCGACGATCTTTAGGGAGAGGACAAAGCCGGTTACTAGATTTTAGCTTTTTTGTAAGCTTCGTTGCTTCGTTTTATATAGGTACAACGCATTTTCGTACAGCATCTGATCTGCACCGCCAAACGATCAACGTAATGCATTATCGCGCAGAATAGCTGGACTGGCGATCCTTCCTCTAGCGATGGCCTCTATCTGCGAGCAGCAGTTCCCCTGTCAGTCTCCCGTCGATCAAACCTCTTGATGAGATGGGCTCGCCTTTTTAAATCCCTTTCGAATCTTCTCGAACCATCTAGATTTCTTTTCTGAAACTCCAGGAGGTTTGAACAGAGACTTTCCTACGGTATTTAATGATTTCCGATGTGCTTAATGATGGACACCACATCCGCTGTACTAATGAAAAATAATTATACACACATTTGACTGCTGCTTTAGAGAATAGGACAGGTGGGTCAAGGGTGGGTTATAGCTACGTTGCTGCAACGTCTATAGAAATCAACTTGCCGATTCTTGTAAACCTGATTTATTTAAAATAGTCCAAAGGGTGTCTCAACATATATCATTTTTAATTAAACGTCTGAATACATTTAGGTTCATAAGGATAGTGTAAAATACACAGCTTTTGTGACCCCAACTGGTTATTATGAATTTCTCAAAATGCCGTTTGGTTTTTGCAATTCTCCAGCAATTTTTGTTCGTTTCATAAATACCATTTTTCAAGATTTAATATCGGATGGTATTCTGTTGATATATTCTGATGACTTAATTATTCCAGCACAGACATGTGACCAAGCATTAGAACATTTAAAAAAAGCAATCAAACGATGTGAAGAATATGGTTTGAAAATTAATTGGAAACAATGCAAATTTTCAATGCATACTATCGAATACTTAGGGTATGTGATAAAAGATAATACCGTGATGCCGTCACCTAATAAATCCAAAGCAGTGGTTAATTTCCCACAATCACATAAACACATTAAATCTTTTTTAGGACTAACGGGTTATTTTCGCAAGTTCATTAAGGATCATGCGCTTATAATGAAACCTCTGAGTGACTTAACAAAAACGAACTGTGACTTTATTTTTGGCCCTAAACAGTTAACTTAATTTGAATTATTTAAAACAAAGTTAGCGGAAACTCCTGTTTTCAAGTTATACAACCCATATGCTGAAACGGAATTAGTACACACTGACGCTTCTCAAGATGGATTTGGATGCAACGTTACCCAAATGGTGGTAAAATACATCCTGTTTATTACATAAGTTGAAAAACATCCGAGGCCGAGACGGAATATCACAGTTACGACTAGAAGTTTTAGTGGTGATTGAAGCAGTCAAAAAGTTTCGAGTGTATCTCTTAGGATTGAAATTTAAAATTGTAACAGACTGTTCTGTCTTTACTATGACATTAAATAAAAAGGATTTGACAACCAGAGTTGCAAGATGGCTTTGCTTCTAGAAGAATACGACTATTCTATCGAACATCGCAGAGGCATTTTAATGAAGCACTCCGACGCATTAAGCAGGAATCCAGTAACACTAATAATAGAAAATGAATTCTTCATTCGGATCAGAAAAGCCCAAGAACAAGATGAGCATGTAGAGACAGAGAAGAAATTGATTGAAACCATTCCATATAAACATTATATCATGCAAAATGGAATTCTGTATAAAGAAAAAAATGGTTATAATTTATTTGTAGTATCAACAATCATGGAAAATGATATTATCAGAAAAGCACATGAAAATGATCACTTTAGTGTCAGGAAAACCGAAGAATCAATTAAAAGGGAATATTTCATACATAAACTTCAACAAAAGATCGAAAACCTTATTCGAAATTGCATACCTTGCATTTTAACAAACAGAAAATCGGGTAAGCGAGAAGGATTTTTACATCCATTGGCAGTGTGTTCAACACTGCCAAGGCAGTGTCCACACATTAAAATAAAATTAGGAAACACTACTATCCCCAGGTCAAATACAGTAAAATATCTTTTAAACATTATATCATACAGAATAGATTAAAATTTCGAGCAGCTAGAAGATCTCCGTACCCCTTAATCGCTCGAAATAAGAAATTAAGCATTAAAAACTAATTGCTCGTCTACAAATCCTTCTTAAGACCTCTTCTAATCCGGCTTGGTTGTATGCAGAAGAATCCAGCATTAATCACCTAACTGTCTGTCAAAATACAACCATCAGACAAATTATTGACGCACTCTGGTACTTTCGGAACGTTGATCTATAAAACGAATTAAAATTGCTCACTGTTCCAAATTATCTCAAAAAAATTAGCCACAAATTTCTATGAAAATATCGATAACGAACTACTCTTGAAACTCTTCGATTACGACCCAGCCGCTGCTGAAAATAAAAAAAGGCCCCGTGCCATTCTTTTTCGTTAACTTCCTTTTGTGTCTCTTAAAACAATACGTGCTTGCACGGTAAAAAAAAAAGTCTCTGGTTTGATGCAAATCCACTGCCGTGTACACTAATGGCGGCCGGTGCATGTGGCTTTAATGTCCTCAAATTGTCAAGTGCATCGGTCTCGTCACTTGCCTCGGTTCTAAATTACGGGCCTCGCGGTGTTATTAAAAACTGGAGCCGTACCACTCTGCCCAATAGCCTTCATTGGACTTCATACCATCGTGCAAGGGGCATCAGAAACAACAACACGGTAAAAAGATATGTAAAAACTCCTTAAAATGATAAAATATATTATTGTGTTCGTGAAACTTTCTACCAGCTCCCATCCCCAACCTTTCTCCCAGCAAAATGACATAAATTCCGCTGATCATTTTAGTTTTGTCATTCTCTAATCACTTTATTCGGACTTATGGGTAATTATGAGTACTCTCTCACTTATGGCCAATAGCATTAGTTCTTCATTGTGTATCAATAGCAATATCGGCTCCTGAGGGCGTGGCCCAGATGAAGCCGAGCATCACACTTCATGTTGAGCAGAATGCCAATAATGAAGCGCCATTATGTCCGACCTGTCCGACGTGCGAAGAGGCATGATCGTTGGACTTCATCTTGCTGGAGCGGCCGTTTCGAGAACAGCCAACCTTGTGGGTGTTTCTAGGACCACCGTGTCTATCGGTTATGACAGCCTACAAAAACATGGGAGACGTGTCCTCTGCGAAGCAGAACAGTGGACGAAAGTCGAAGTTGACCGACCGGGATTGACGAGTGTTGAAGAGGATAATCGCCCGAAAACGCCAGACTACACTGCCGCAGATAACCTTCGAGATGAACACCCATCTGCAGAACCCCGTATCGAACAAAACTATTCAACGGGAGCTGCATGCTACGACAATTCATGGCAGAGTGGTTATTCCAAAGCCGTTAGTGTCACCGCGGAATACTATGACAGACCACCGAAAGTGGACACGGCAACAATGGGAACAGGTCATCTGGTCTGACGAATCATCGTTTACATTATTTCAGACCACCGGACGTCTGGAGAACACCGGCAGAAGCATTTCATGTCGACTGTCTGGTTCCTACCGTGAAGCATAGAGTGGACGCGATATCTTGGCGGGGCTTGGGGCTACTCGTAGTCCTGAAGGGGAATGCAAGTATTACTGAAGTATTCTTGCAGATCATTCGCTTCCGACTGTGTTTGTTGGAGAACGTCCTATGTTCAAAGATGTAAACGCCCCTGTTCAAACGGCTCTCTGTGTTCAAACATGGTCAGATGAACATGATTATGAAGTGGTGTCTTCACTCCCCTGTTCTCAACATCATTGAGCCTTTGTGAGGTATTTTAGAGAACTAAGTCCGTGCTCGGTTTCCTCTTCCACGCACACTACCACTGTGCACGAGGAATGGGTGCGAATTTCATTGCACTGTGTGTACGACCTTCATTTCTCAATGCCACGTCGGATGCAAGCTGTCATTAAGGCCCAATCCCCTACCAATAAAATATTTGCATTCTTTCACAGGTGTTCCTATTATTTTGTCTTATACCTGTATAATAACCGAAGTCCCTCCTCAATAATGTTTTCCTATAGAAAAGAAACCAAGTTTATAATTTTCTACGTTTAAATAGGAAGCATATTATTTTTAAATCATACTCTTTTTTAATTTTAATTTTTTAAATTTCATCTAAGTGAAAAATGTACGCATATATATATATATATATATGTCTGAAATCTTAGTCACGGCATGAAGACGTTTTCTTTGGAGTACATTTCCCTAAATTTCCTTCATCCATTTTCATTGGGGAGTCGAGTGATTTTTTTATATTTTAAGATTAATATAATAAATCCATACATAAAACGTGTTGAAACCATTCGGGAAATTTTAATGGGCCTCAGACGGGGCGTGGTTTCGTCCAATCACCGTCAAAACAAAGAAAACGTGAGACTAGGTGAGCGCCTTATCGATCACCCGAATGTGGGGTGAATCGATACGCAACAGACGATATTCCACAGGAGCTCCTGTTCATATGTCCATTGAAATACTCATTGTCAAATAGAATGGCTCTCAATCAACGGAAGACGACATAAAAAATCAACGTAAATTCTGTTTTAAAACAGCATATGTTGTTCAGAGAAAAAAAAACAACCTTCAGTTCTAATGGCATTAATGGCACACTAGCAGCAAAGAAACAGATCATGAGTTGCGTCATCCTGCCCTGATACTGAACTTGTTTCTTTTGCTTTTTCCATTTTAAATTTTTTTTACCAACATTTTGAATATTCTATTGAACTTGTGCTTTTTTCTGAATTTCCCCACCCAATCAGTGACGGATATAAAGACGCTTGAAAATTTTAATATTCTATTGAACCTGTGCTATTATCTGAATTTCCCCACCCAATCAGGGATGGATATAAAGACGTTTGAAATTTTTTAATATTCTACTGAACCTGTGCTATTTTCTGAACTCCCAATCAGTGACAGAATATAGACGTTTGAAATTTTTGAATATTCTTTTAAAGCTGTGCTTTTTTCTGAATTTCCCCACCCAATCAGTGATGGATATAAAGACGTTTCAAAATTTTAATATTCTATTGAACCTGTGCTATTTTCTGAATTTCCGCACCGAATCAGGTATTGATATAAAGAAGTTTGAAATTTTTTAATATGCTATTGAACCTGTGCTATTTTTTGCCCCTCCCCCCCAATGATTGACGGATATAAAGACGTTTGAAATTTTTGAATATTCTATTAAACCTGTCCTATTTTCTGACTTCTTTTATTAAATATGATTGGCTTAATTGCAGAATTCATAAACTTGGATGTACAGCGTGTTATAAAATTGTTGGTCTATTAGGAGTACACAAAAAAAATGGGAATGAAGATTTCTAAAGAATGGACAAATAGTGAACTGACATGCTATGTTGATAATAGCAAACAGCATCTCTACGAATGAATCATAGGGAATCTGCTAGACATAATGCTGCAATAAAATGAAGACAAGAAACAACCTCTTGAAAAATTATAGAGTGAAAAAGCGATAACTGCAAAAATTTTCCACACAGCTTATGAACTAGTGAATGAAAACATGTCATTTCATCATTTTGAAACAAAAATCGATTTGCAAGCATTAAATGGTGTTAACTTGGGTAGAATTTTGAACTTAACGCATGTATTCATATTGTAAACTACATCAGTGAGCAAATGAAGAAAATTTTAATTAAGAAAATCATAATTAAGTAGAGTAAAATTTCTTTGCTTCATTAAGTAGAGTAAAACTTCATTGCTGATCAGTGGCGTAGCTACATATTCAGCGCCCTGGAGCAAGTAAAATCGGTGCGCCCACTTGTTCTTGGAAGAGTTCTGGCAAAATTTGTTTTCTATATACTCTTATTTCGATTTAAAACCTTACTTAATAACAATTTATTTGAAATTAAAGACATTTCAACAATAAGAAATTCAATTTAATAAATATATGAATATAATGATAAAACAAATTTTTATTCTTTAAGTACGGAGTACCCACTAATATTTACTACATATTTATAAACTCTATTGACAAAATGTATTTCAGCATGTTTAGTTTACACATTAAAAAGAAACTTCAAAAGTGTTGTTTTCTCGCTTTCTCGTTTGCAAGTCGGTCAATCATTTTCTCCAGATCAAGTTGACAAGCTATTGTTCTTTCAATTGATATCGTGGCCAAAGGGCTAAGGCGGTGTTGTGACATGCTGCTTCTTAAATATGTTTTGATTAATTTCAGCTTTGAGAAACTTCGTTCTGATTTCGCTGTCGTCGCCGGTAAAGTTAAAAAATCATGCATGCTGTAATAATGTCAGAGAAGCTACTTGAGGCTGCGGTGTGAATTAAAAGTAGTTCAGCAACTTCGCGTATAGAAGCAATTTGTTTTAATTGAATATAAAAGCACATTTTAAATCGAAGCAGTTGAGGTTCCAAACTAGGTGAAATGAAAGATATGCCGATTGTAACAATTCTGATCCTTCCAGGATACTTTTATCAGGGGACGCGACAACATATGCTGGTGATAGACATTTAAAAAATGTACATAATTGTCGAACGGATTTAAATCTAATAAGTTAATTAATTAATTATTAAATCCATTACTCTATAAAACACCTCGACTTTGAACACATTATTCACTGTTTTCAATGCGTTCATCTACTTGTAATTCATCAAAGAATTTTTCCACACGACGCAATTTCTTTTGGTGAAAACAAGGTTCAGTATTCCATAGAGCTGATAACTCAAGGGCATCGTTTTTAACAAACTCCCAATCATTCCTTAAGTTCTGGAATTGGGTTAGGAGTAATGAAAGTATCTCAACGGATTTCTCTATATTTTCACGAGTACCTTGCAGCATTTTCGAGACTGTATTAATAGTAGTTCGAGTATTTTACTTTGTACAATTATCAAAATAATTGTTGAAAATTGTTCAAAATAATATATCAAATTTTTAGCTTCACGTTGCTCGTCATAATTTTTTCATTCAATGATAAATACACTCTTAGACAGACACACACACACACACACACACAAAAAAAAAAAAAAAAAAAAGAAAAAAAAAAAAAAGAGGTGCACCAAGAAGGGGTAATGCAAATTGGACATAAATTAATAATGCATACAGGTTTCGACGGAAAATGCAAAATTTTAAAGTTTGACAGCCAATGAATGAACATGTGACGCTGCAACGCATCTTAACTACGCAACTGGCAGGTATGAAAGAAGAGAAATTTCGATTCCAGGTCATAAATTCTTTGCGAATTTCATTCCGTGTACTCAGGTAGACAGCAACTATGCCTATCATACAGGTGCGCGAACAATATGCGCAGATGTCAACAGGGCCCGATTTAAAAAATTCTTGACTATAGGCACAACTCGGGATGGGGGCCCCCCTAACACTGATGTGGGCATACAATTTCCAAAATTAACACATTAAAAAAAAATCATGAATCATTGTGAAAGTACCGTTTTACCAATAATTGGCTATTTGAAGCGTAGAAACATAGAACATTATCAAATAACAAAAAGCAATACAACATATTAACTTCATCATTAAAACACCAATACAATACAACCAGAAAAACTTATCCCTTATATACACTACTAGCTGAAAACCCGCGCTTCGCTACGGAGTACATTCAAATTAAATACAACGGTCAATTTATGCAATTAATGCCAAAATATATATATATATATATATATATATATATATATAAAAATCGTAAGGGATATTTATTTTTTTTGGATAATATCCAATCGTCTGCTGCATTAGAAAGAAAAAGAATATCATTTTTGTCTATTTAGTTGTTATGCACGTGACGATAAATTTATTTAAAGTACCAGAAAAAGAAATCACGTGATCAACATTTAATAAATAAAATTCTAGAAATTAATCTTTAAAAATTCACCAAAAATCAGAAAATCAAGGTAAAGGTTCGAAAAAGATTTCATTTTGAAGGAATTTTTATGATCTTTCTCGTGATATAAATTTTATAATCCGCAATGTATTATTTTAAATGCAAACGTAAAAAAAGTTTAAAAAACAGCTTAAAAATTTAATTTTAAAAAATCTAAGAAGAATTTTAGAAAAATCTTTCTTAGTGCACCCCTACACTATTAGAAGAATCGCCATGCAAAATTTCAGCCCTTTAGGTCCAGCGGTTTGGTCTGTGCGTTGTATGTCAGTCAGTCAGTGAATGAATGAATGAATGAATGAATGAATGAGTCAGTTACGGAACTGTTTTATATATATAGATAACATACATATGATGAACTATACATATAACTATACATATGATGAACCAATCAATCAAATTTGAAAGGATATATATAAAAAAATGCTGTTAAAAAAGGTAAAATAATTTTAAAAAATTAATTGGGAATTTTTCCTTTTTTTTCTTTTAAAATAAAAATTTTGGGGGGAGGCAACATTCGGGGGCCCCTAATGTTGCCTTAATGGAAAATCAGGCCCTGGATGTCAGAATTTGAGAGAGGACGTGTAGTTGGGCTCAAAGAAGCCGGTTGGTCTAATCAGCGAATCGCTCGACATTTGGATAGGATCGATGCCACTATTGGACGATGTTGGCAGGAATGGGTGAACCATGGCCGAATACAGAGTCAAGAAAGAAGAGGTAAGGTCTAGAGAAACGATAGAACGTGAGGACCGAGCAATCGTCAGAGCGGCACTCACAGCCCCAGATTCATCATTATCATCGGTCGTACGTGCAACTGGTGTTTCAGTGACCGCAAGGACCATTCATAGGCGGCTCAGAGAAAGGGGGCTAAACTCACGGCGCCCCTTGCGATGACTACCATTGACCTCTGTACACCGACCAGCCCGTTTGCAGTGGTGTCGGGGACATTCGACCTGGAATGTCACTGGAGTAGAATTGTCTTCAGTGATGAGTCCCGATTCGAACTGAGCCCCGATGACCAGCGAATATGTGTGTGGAGACGCCCCGGACAGCGGTGGGATACCAACCTGACTGTCTTCCACCATACGGGGCGACAACCAAGAGTGAGGGTCTGGGGTGCCATTGCATTTCATAGCAGGACCCATTTGGTTGTTATCAGCGGCACCCTTACAGCACAGCGGGTAACACAACGGGGTCGACGATATTTTACGCCCCGTTGTGTTACCCTTCATATCACGCCATCCTGGGCTTACATTTCAACAAGATAAGGCCCGCCTGCACACGGCGAGAGTTTCTACTGCTTGTCTTCGTGCTTGTCCAACGCTACCTTAGCCAGCAAGGTTGCTGGATCGCTCCCCCATTGAGCATGTTTAGAGCATTATGGTCATGGCCCTCCAACCAGCTCGGGATTTTGACGATCTAACGTGCCAATTGAACAGAATTTGGCACGATATCCCGCAAGAGGACATCCGCCACCTCTATCAACCAAAGCCAAGCCGAATAACTGCTTGCACAAGGGCCAGAGGTGGACCAAGGCGTTATTGACTTTTGCACTCTGTGAAGCTCTTTCTCTTGAATAAATCATCCAATTTTTCTCAAATTGTAATCATTTGTTTTTCTGTACGTGTACATCACATTTACCGATTTTCGTCTCACTCGGATAACTCCTTCTTGGTGCGTCGTGTTTTTTTTTTTTTTTTTTTTTTTTTTTTTTTTTTTTGGGGGGGGGAGAGGGGGAAGGTACCAAAGGTAGGTTTTTGTTGCTGTTGTTTTGGAGGGATTAAGCTCCTTTTAACCCCTTAAATTTTGTATTTAAAAAAAATTTCTTTGTGCGCACCTAGGGTCTAAGAGAAACTATCATACAAAAATTCAGCTTTCTAGGTCTCATGGTTCTAGAAATACAGTGTGTGTGTATTTTTGGGGGGGGGGATTAGGCCCCTTTTAGCCCTCTTAAAATTCTAATTTATTAAAAAGATTTCTTAACGAGCACCTAGGGCATAATAGCAACCTCCATGCAAAATTTAAGCATCCTAAAACTTATGGTTCTAGTGATTTGAGTTTCTTTTAACACTCATTTTGAATATTTTTTGTGTATTTCTGTTTTGTCATTAGCACGCAATTTTTAATTAGATCTAAAACTATTTATAATGGAAATTTCGTTCTTCTTCTGCCGATTTTTTAAAAATTACTTCATGCATGTTATAAAAATACATATTTGTATTTTTATAACATGCTGCTGCAAAAAATGTTTGCCGCCAACTTTCAGCTATAATACGCAACTATTAGGTAGTACCTATTATTATTTATGTTGCAACATGAATTAACATACTTCATAAACAAATCACTTTTAAAATTATACGGCTGTGAATACAACAACACGCTGTAGATAAATAATTTAGTAAAATAATAGTCATAAATTGTACGAAGTCACTTAAACAGAACAATAAATTACAATCCACAGTCTCAATAAGTTTTTAAAATTGTATAACACTTTCAATCAAGAATCATCTTGAAATTCTTACACTGCACAAAGTAAACAATGGGAATATGAAGCGCTAAATACTAAGCTTGCTTTCAGAAAACACCCGAATATTTGCCTCTATTCTGCGTCGATGTTAAAACTGCTATGTACTAAGAAAAAAAAATCTTTGTTTGGACCCCTGCATGTTTTTGACTCTTGTAGCGGGAGGAGTCAGTAAGTTGACCATAGAGAATTCTACCCCCGCTCGTTTAGAATGACATTCGAAGGATTGCAATGACTCTCGCCATAGGGGGTGAAGATGCTCGGCCATCTCCCTTTTCCTGATAAGACACTCAACTGGTAACGTTTGAGAATATCTAGTAGTGGCCAACACTGGGCAAAAATTCAAAACGCGGCTTGGCTTAGTTTTATTTACTTAAAAATATTTCATTTATTTTTTTGGATATTTTTTAGAAAATCTGACAAATCGAAATTATTTATACAAAAGTTTTCACAAATTTTTATTTCACGCTTTCAAATTTTGCGCCCCTCATGATTCGTGCGCCTGGAGCAGTTCGCTCCAACTGCTCCGCGGTAGCTACGCCCCTGTTGTTGATTGATGAATCCACTACACCCAGTGAGAAATCCAGCTTAGTCGCATATTATATCAATACGACAGTGGAACGACATCTGCGGTAATCAATTGTATCTACTACATTGAGTTGAACTTGAGAGTCTAACAGCAAGAGGTATTTTTAATTCCCTTTTTCAATGTCTTTATACAGAAGGAATGTCAGAAAACTACTTAAATGATTAATTTCGCGAAAGAAAGATGTACATATGTAGGATTAGGAACAACATCTCAATTTTAGGACTCATGTGGGATGCGCTTCAAGAATTGGGTGAATTAAGCTTGGTTTTACAAGACTTATATGAGGCGAATGAAACATTCTAGTACAGGTTTTTGATGAAAAGCTCATGGGTCATACCACAGGTATTCTGTCCTAAAAGTTTTCATGGAGTTGAAAAAAGGTTGTAAAAATGGCCTTTCATCGATGAAGAAGAATTTTTAAAACTTGAAAAAATCATTGGAAAACCTTTGAAAAAATCATTGGAAAATAAGTTGCTTGATAGTGAAAATGCTGATTTAGCACGAAAATAGTTGAAATGAAATTATGGCCTAATGATATTGCTTCACAATGAACGTTTGGAGATAACGAAATGCGAGAACTGTCTACTAAATTTAAATTGAATGAGAGAGAAATTAGGCGTGCGTCTCGTTAAATAATCTGTATCTCGGTTGTCATAAATGTTTAATTGTCCTGTATTAGAACAAAACATAATTGGTATTTGCTTTCAAAAAACGGTATATTTTATCTACGCCAGTGGTTCCCAACTTTGACATGATCAAGGACCACTTATCAAAAAAAAAAAAGAAAGAAAAACCTGTCCAAACCGATCCTTTGAGAGGCAAAAATGGATTTTATTTTCTGAATGCACAAAGAACTTTCCTAAAAAGTGACCAAAATCACAAAAAGAAATTGAAAATCTGATTAGTTAACGTAAAAGCCAACGAAAACTCAGCTTGGTATTCGATGTCAAACGCTGCGAGTCACAAAAAACTTTAAATGGTGTCTGGAGGAAACTTTGTCCAATATTTAAAAAACAAAACAAAATGGAAACAACGCCCGAAACTGATCGATAGAAGAAGTTGTCGACTTTCCAGGCAATTAGATATGGAAGTCGGTGGAGAGGATGACAACGAGTTGTTGGATTCGCATCTGACAGTCGATGATCTCACAGAGACCAAAGCATCAAGGGAGAACACCTAATGCCACAAGAAAACCTAATGGCAATAATCTATATATATATAACAGTTCCGTAACTGACTCATTCATTCACTGACTGACTGACTGACTGACATACAACGCACAGACCAAACCGCTGGACCTAAAGGGCTGAAATTTTGCATGGCGATTCTTCTAATAGTGTAGGGGTGCACTAAGAAAGATTTTTCAAAAATTCTTCTTAGATTTTTTAAAATTAAACTTTTAAGCTGTTTTTTAAACTTTTTTTACGTTTGCATTTAAAATAATACATTGAGGGTTATAAAATTTAAATCACGAGAAAGATCATAAAAATTCCTTCAAAATGAAATTTTTTTCGAATTTTTACCTCCATTTCCTGATTTTTGGTGAATTTTTAAAGATTAAATTTTAGAATTTAATTTATTAAATGCTGACCGCGTGATTTCTTTTTCTGGTACTTTAAATAAATTTATCGTCACGTGCATAAAAAAAAAAAAAAAAAAAAAAATAGACAAAAAAATATTTTTTTCTTGCTAATGCGGCAGACGATTGGACTTTATTTTGTCTATAAAAATATCCCTTACGATTTTTTTATAAATATGTCTTTTTACATCAATTGTATACATTGATCGTCGTATTTATTATAAATATATATATATTTATTTTTTTTTTTGAATTAATTGCATACATTGACCGTTGTATTTAATTTCAATGTACTCCGTAGCGAAGCGCGGGTTTTCAGCTAGTTACAACATAAAAAGAACTTTTTACATACCACGTTTTTAAATTTCCTGTTGAATCATATAAACTTGACAATTCTATGCATTAATAAATACTTTTTTAAAATTTTTTGATGAATTATCCCATCAACTTGAAAGAAAATGATCAAATGCGTAATAAAGAGAGCAATTATAAAAAATTTTCAAACAACAAAATTAACTGAAAATGAATTCAATTCTGCTCTGCTTAAAGATGGCTAAAAGTATTAAAAGAATGCATTGTCATCGTGTTCTGAGCTATTCTAAAAGTTTCAAATGTCTAGCTAGTCGGGAAGTTAGTTAAAAATCGATTGCAAGATTTGTACTGGGCAAACAAGAAAGCGATTTAATACAAACATGGTAATTATAAACTTGACCGAAGCGATTGAGAAAGGCTTAGGCCGTCTGCACACGGGGCAACTCTAAAGAAACTGATAACTGACTCAAATCACAAACCAGTCCGTGATGAGTCGCAACCTATGTAATTGAATGGAGCCACGCACACGACGCAACTGGTTACAAACCCGTCTTATCAGTTTCTTTAGAGTTGCCGCGTGTGCAGACGGCCTTACAGATTTTAGAGAATACAGTCTCTAATAAAGATCGCGTGATCACGACAAAGCAGGGAATAAATAAAAAAAATTGTTAGTCTGCCACGAAGAAATTCTTCGCAAAAAAAAAAAGAAAGAGAAAGACGTTGCTACGGCAAGCTACTTTATTCGATTTTTTAAAATCATAAACACAATTTTTCTATTACATTTTATACATAAGTATACTATTAATACATAATACAATATTTTCCCTTCAAACTGGTGTTTATGCAGTTTCTTGGTCCCAATTAGACAACGTATTTCTATGCAAAATTGTACCGCGTCACTTCGGCGTATTCAATGCAAAGTCTATTTTTGGAGCTATGCCATACGATTGGTGAGCTTGAAATAGGAAACGATATAGTAATTTGTGGAGCAGACAGCTTCCTTAAATCTAGTTTTGAGATAATTAATACAGATCTCATAAGGAGACAATTCGCGCGTGTTGAGTTGAGTTGAGTTGTTGGGTACACGAGGGCTCATGAGACCCGTTTAAAGCCGACTCCGACATCCATACCGACAGTGTTTAAACTTTTTTATTGCCCTATTAAGGAATATCATACCTGATAATGTACACAGCCAGCAGATAACATTTAAAAAAATCTCCAAGGAAAAAATTTCGAATGATTTTAAATAGCTCTAAAAGTCACTTAGTGAACTTTTCATTCGCGTAGTAAAAGTACATATGCACATTTATAGTAGACCATTTTATACTTTCAGTGAACCTCCATTAAAAGAAAGACTCGTTTATTAAGTGGAGTCCAGATAGCTGCTAAAATCAAAATTCATTCATTAAGGTCTAAGGCACTAGCAACATTATATGTATCCTCCTCGATCTTGATCCTTTTGGGATCTTTATCATCACTGAAATGAGAAATCTCGGCAAAATAAACTTAGTTCAATCGAGAATGAATTGGCTCAGTCGCAACTCGTCGAGAAAGAAATCTCGCACTCGACACAACTTTAGTCACAAAAGTGGGCACATGTCAAAAATTAGCGAAAGTGATTCGAAATGCGTCTGATTTCGGACACTCAATCTCAATCCACTTCGTAATTCCGACATATTAATAGTTCCGCTTCGGAATTATTTGTTCATTCAACTCGATTCACAGGTTGGGGTTCGAAATTTTCTTTATTCTTCTCTTTCAAATCCCAAACTGCTTTATTTTGATTCATCGGAGGAGAATGTGCATTCCACAAACCGAGATTTCGTCATTTTTCAGTTAAACGAGAAAGCTCATAATCTAAAAAGTTTTCAACATGACATTTTACGATAGTGTTTGACACATGAGTCACTACGTTTTGAAATAAAAGTTAATCTCTATGGAGGCTCATTGAATCATTCTTCAGGTACCTGTACTTCAAATAATTCCCCCCCTTTTTTTGGAAATAGTGTCAAACTTCTACTTCGGAACACTGGTAAGGGCCTCAGTGATGCACTCAGTGGAATGGAGTGTGTAAGGTGTATGGCAAAAGCACACAATTGTACTAAAAATTTATAAACAATTCCATCGATTTTAAAATGTTACGACATTTTTACAAAAATTATATTTGTTTTCGTGATTCCATTTGAATTAAAAATATATGTATTGAACGAGTACTGCAGTACTCGTTCAATAACATAAAGTATACATGTTATCGTATACATAAAGCATACATGTATACAACTTTCTAAAGTATACATGTATACTTTAGAAAAAAAAAATTCTCCGAACGTAGGCCTTAAAACATTCTGTTGTGGAATGATTCAATAAGAAGGCTAATACCAAAAAAGCCTGAATATATATATATATATATATATATATATATATATATATATATATATATATATATATATATATATATATATATATATATATATATATATATATATATATATAAATATATATATATATATATATATATACATATATATATATACATATATATATATATATATATATATATAACCCGCCCCTACACAAAAAGTAACATCCCAAAGCCAACAGTCATAATCTGAAATTTTTCCATCTAGAAAACAGGAGCTCTTAAACAGGAGCGGAGAGAAAATGAAGGAATGAAATGCAAAAATAAGAAAGTGCCCTTCAAAACGAGATCGAATGCGAACTCCACATTTCCTATGGATGCGGAGAACGTCAACAAACCCTTCTTTCAATGGGCCGATCGATAGAGGAGAGAGTACGTCAGCAGAACTGACGTTTCAATGGGCTCGGTCGCAGTGCTATGAAAGCGATCACTTCCCGCGGCCAGAGGAATGGTCAGAGTGGATCGACGAGGAACATATGACTTGATTATTTTAAATACTCTTCTGCCATCCGTTGTAATTTTCGTGCCCCTTCTCGATTCTTGGAAAAGATACTTCCCCACCTCTAACCTCGTCATTTCAGTTTACCGCTACCTGAAAAGAGAGCCGGTTTGTTCTAGCAGAGGACGACTCGAACTGATCGCGGGGTTTCAAAGCACCCAACGAAAGTATTTGAAATTAAAATAGTTCCCCTTTTAAACTGAATATTTTTGGGCGACATCGTGCTTTTGGCCATTTCATTAGCATTGCAACCGTGGGATGGATGCGTTTGATGTTCGATCTCATCATAGTACAGCAAAATCATTCGCTACAACTTAATAATGATGTCAGAAGTGTTGCGACATCTGTTGAATAAAGATACGATGTGCACGAGACTGGGTTAAAGATAAATTAAAAGAGTAGAGAATTTCAGTGCACAACTTGTCGAGGGACAAGATGAATTATTCATTCCGCTTTCAATATCGCTGGACTCCAGTTCAATATAATTTAAGACGGTCCATTGCTACAGTCATACAACAGAAAAGTACGTAAAAGTCGACTTTCGGCATCATCGACAGCATAGAGTACCCAGAGTTTCTTTTTCGGCATTCTAAAGCAGCACCTGTGCCGCGGTATGGGCGTTTCGTGTGGGCTGTGGCAGCAGTCGGTATCGGTATCGGACCCGATCTTTGACTCCCGTCTTTTCGGGCAAGTGATGGCGACCTATTCAAACGAGGAGTAGCTCTGCTTTCAAAAACTTTCTCGATCGGAAGTACAAAAGTCAGGACAACGTCCCAAGTCCCCGTCTATGTATCATTTACCTGCTCGGTTCATAAAAAGGCATCCCTTCTATATAGGCATGACTGGACTAGTGCCAGCATCCAGTTAGTTCAAACCATCTTCGACCTCTACTGAAAGTGGCCTCCCACCTGGGTAAAGACTGAAACCGGGACGGCATTCCAAATCAGACCGATCGCGCAACCTTCGTTGAAGTTTCGCCTTCATTTGTTGACCCATACTATTCTTTTCAATTTTGCCAATGCAGAACCTTTCTTTACACACACACACACACACACACATATATATATACACTGAAGTGCCACTGAATTAGGGATAGCAAAGCCTATGTAAATTGTGTAGCGCTGCGCATCCTGTATACGCAAATGAGGGCGCTGTGGTAACTGCATATATAGCGCGTACTATGGTTGTTCTGAATTAGTTGTTGGAATTGCCAGTATGGGTAAACTGCCTGATTTAGACGCCTTCGATCGCGGACAAATCGTAGGTGCGCGACGCATGGGCCATTCAATTTCCGAAATCGTCAGGCAGCTTGGATTTTCAAGGTCGACAGTGTCAAGAGTATACCAAGAATACATGGATGGTGGAAAAAAAACTAGCGATCGGGCAAACTGCAAAGGACAATTAGCCTTGACA
Organism: Dolomedes plantarius; assembly: GCA_907164885.2. Classification (NCBI taxonomy): domain Eukaryota; kingdom Metazoa; phylum Arthropoda; class Arachnida; order Araneae; family Dolomedidae; genus Dolomedes; species Dolomedes plantarius. The sequence continues at coordinate 18,189,058 of OU015495.1, read as the reverse complement.
GTGCGTGGTGAGAGACGACTCAGGCGTATTGTACGTAGCCAGCGAAGCCAAACATTAGCTCAAATTACCACCCAGTTTAATGACGGTGCCAGTCGTAGAGTCAGTAAACGGACTGTGCAACGCTCGCTTCACCGTATGGGTTTCGGGAGCCGTCGACCTACGAGAGTACCATTGCTCTATACTCGCCATCGGGCTGCACGTCTTGCCTGGGCAAGAGAGCACAGAGACTGGAGTGTAGAGGACTGGAAACGAGTAGCATGGAGTGATGAGTCTCGATTCCGACTACTTAACGCTGACGAGAGGCTGAGAATATGGCGTCAGGCTCATGAAGCCATGGATCCTGCATGCCTGGCTGGAACTGTACAAAGGCATGGTGGCTCAATCATGGTCTGGGGTGTTTTTTCGTGGCACAGTTTGGGATCTTTGGTGCGTGTACCAACCTCCCTCAATGCAATTCGGTACGTAGAGTTGCTGGATGATCACCTCCATCCGTTTATGCTGTTCTGTTATCCGCACGGTAATGGAGTTTTCCAGCAAGACAATGGTACCTCTCACTATTCCCGGTTGGCTACTGGCTGGTTGGATGAGCATTCCTCTGACTTCTGTGTCATGAATTGGCCACCTAGAAGCCCAGACTTAAATCCTATAGAGCATCTTTGGGATGTTTTGGAACAAGGCGTGAAAGGCCATCACACAGCACCACAGAACCTTACTGAATTATGGACAGCTTTAGCCAATATTTGGCAAGCCATTCCCGTGGAAAGTTTCCAGAAACTTGTTGAATCTATGCCTCGTCGTGTGGCAGCCGTTATCAAGGCCAGAGGAGGCCCAACTCGTTACTAGGTAGGTATCCCTAATTCAGTGTATATATATAATATATATATATATATATATATATATATATATATATATATATACACACACACACTATATACCAATAAGTATTTGGACACCCATGCAAATGACGATATCTTCGGTCCTGATATACGTCACGCCCTCCGCCGTTCAATATCGTGTAGGAAACAACATTGGTATGAGTCGCAAGATGCCATGAAGTGCAGAGTGATCTGATTTCGAGAAAGCTGTAATCGTCGGGTAACACAGAAGTGAATGATCCTTGAGGGACATGCCTAGCGAGCTGAAAGACCCAAAATCGACAGCGGCCTGTGGGATTCAGAGGTGGAAGGTGGGCGGTGATTGCCGGAATGTGCCCCGAGTCGGCAGACCCACGAAACTGAGAGACCGACGTGTGTTGTGCAGAGAAATTTGGAAGAACCGCACCCAACAGATAGCCCACATACTCCAGGAGTTTCAACAGGCATCCGGGAGTGTTGTTTCAATGAATACCACCCGTAAGAAAGCACATCTGCTTGGTTTTCATGGTCGTGCTGCCTCCCACAAGCCTTTTATCACAAAGCCCAACCGCGCTGCTCGGTTAATGTGGTGCAAAGCGCGTCGAAAGTGGACCGTATATCAGTGGAAAAGTGTTCTCTGGAGCGACGAATCAAGGTTCACCTTCTACCGTTCGGATGGTGGGGTTTGGGTCTGGCGTCTGCCTGGAGAACGTCCCCTGCCAGAATTCATTGTGCCCACAGTATAGTTCGGCGGAGGTGGAATTATTGTCTGGGGGTGTTTCTCCTGGTATGGACTGGGACCCTTGTTTCCAATTCACGGTAAGCTCAACGTCGACGCCTAATGCACTATTCTGGATGGCAGTGGGCTTCCTGCGTTGTGGCAGTTTTACGTGTTGAACGCGTGTTACTTCCAGGACGACAACGCCAGCTGTCATATTGTGAGATCCACCATGGATTGGTATGGGGACAATGGGGTTAACCGAATGGACTGGTCTGCCCAGAGCCCAGACCTGAACTCTATCGAGAACCTCTGGGACGAGTTGGATCGCCAAATTAAGGGGTGAAAAAACCGTCCAAAATCGGTGATGGAATTTACATGTTCTCTCCAAGCCGAGTGGAAGAAAACACCACTAGCCGTCACACAAGGACTTCTGGAAAGCATGCCCCGGAGGGTAGAGGCTGTCATTATCTCTCGTGGAGGCTCTACCAACTATTGAATATAGAAAAAAAAATGTTTTTCTTTTCTATCACAGATGTCCAGATACTTATTGGTATATATATATATATATATATATATATATATATATATATTTAAAAATTTGTTAAACAATTTAAAAAAACACGCGTCCATACAACGCAATGAAAATTCCGCGCCTTTGTTATATGCCGCTCCATATGCCGGTGACCATTCCATATTTCGAGGAATTCCCCATTGAATATTAAGCTCCTTCTTTTAGCTTCATGGTTTGAATACATTGGACACGGGTACGGTATTTTTTTACTACAGATATCTTCCACAGTAAAAAGTTGGAAGTATATATTTGAATATCTTTCTTACTCGGTAGATTCAACGAATTAGCCTCGGTACAGCACTCGATGGAAATCTCTATCTAATGAGAGGAAGCATTGAATTTTTAGAGAAAAAAGATTGTCGAAGCTCAAGCAGCTGAATGGTTAGAACAAGGGAGAGTAGAACCCTCAGTTCTTCAGAATAGAGTAAGTAGCCCAGTGGTAATCGTAAAGAAAAAAGACGGAACACCTCATTTGTTCGTGCATTACAGGAGGTTAAATAAAGTAATAGTAAAGGACAGATTTCCCCTCCCATTGATTATCTTAGATGGACTGCAGGGATCGCGCATGTTTGGTACTACCGATCTCGGAAACGGATTCTTTCACGTTGATGTAAACAGTAGAAAATACACTTCATTTGTTACCCATGAAGACCAATATCAATTTCTCAAGGTTCCTTTTGGGCTATGTAATTCTCCAGCCGCGTTTCAGAGATTCCTTAACGCCATTTTTCGACTACTGATTAATGGTGATATAGTTTTCCCTTATATGGACGATGTAGTCCTTTTGTCTTCCTCACTCGAAGAAGGAATCGAACGGCTAGAACGAGTCTTAAATCTAGCGAGTGATTATGGACTAGAGATAAATTTTAAGAAATCCCATTTTTGGGGGAAGCGAGTTGAATTTTTGGGTCATGTCATTGAGGTAGGTAAAATTTTTCCATCTACTTTGAAAACCAGAGCTGTGCTTCATTTTCCAGAACCATCTCATTTGAAGCAAGTTCATAGTTTCTTAGGACTGACCGGATATTTTAGGAAATTCATCCCAAAGTACTCCATTATTGCTAGACCGTTGAGTAATCTTTTGAAGAAAGACCGAAAGTTTAAATTTGGCGAAGAGGAAAGAAACTCCTTCCATCAATTAAAATTGCTGTCAGCTGATAAGCCTGTTTTAAGTGTATACAATCCTACTTACGAAACTGAATTACACACGGACTCTAGCTTAGACGGACAGGGAGCTATTTTGCTACCACCCCCCCCCCCACCCCAAACGTTAAAAACTTTCATCCTACCTATTTCATGAGGAGAAAAACGACAGATGCCGAAAAGAAGTATTGTAGTTACGAACTTGAAGCTCTTGCCATTGTTGAGGCATTAAAAACAATTTCGTGTGTACCACCTATTAGGAATTCCATTCAAATTTATTACTGACTGCTCCGCGCTCGAAAAGACTATGCAAAAAAGAGATTGGTCAACTCGTGTTGCTCGTTGGGCTTTGTTGTTCCAAGAATTCAATTAGGTCACTGATCATCGTTCCGGTACAAAGATGGCTCATGTCGACGCACTAAGTAGATCCCCTGTAAACGTATTCTGTATCTCAGTCGATGGCATCTTACCAAAATTAAAATCAGCCCAAGATAAAGATGACGAAATTAAAACGATCAAAGAATTATTAAAAATTTCTAGTTATGAAGACTGTTGCGATAGAAATGGAATTTTGTATAAATTTGTTAATGGTAAAGAATTAGTGGTTGTGCCTTCGAGTATGCAGACCGAAATTATAAGAAATGCCCATGAGAGAGGACATATTGGAGTAAAATATACTGAGAAAAACACTGAGGACTATTATTTCATTCCCAAACTTAGTCAGAAAGTGCGGAGAATATCATATCAAATTGCGTCCACTGTATTCTTGGGAATCATACAAGAGGAAAGAAGGGGGGTTTTCTACACCCATTGCATAAAGAAGACGTGCCATTGCACACGCACCATATAGATCATCTCGGACCATTGGAGAGTGCAACATAAAAATTATAAGTATGTGTTAGCAATTACTGACACGTTTACAAAGTTTATGTGGATTTTTCCTACAAAAACTACAACATCTACCTAAGTTGTATCAAAATTGGAAACCCTAAAAGCCGTCTTTGGAAGCCTTTTCAAATAATTTCCGATAGGGGTACAGCTTTTACCTCAGGTGAGTTTGCCGACTATTGCTCTAAAGAGAAAATAAAACATCATTTAATAACTACTGGCCTGCCGAGAGCCAACGGACAGATTGAGCGGATCAACCAGACTATCATATCAGTTCTTTCAAAGTTATCTTTAGAAAATCCAGCTCAGTGGTATAAATTTACGAACGAACTGCAGCAGACGATTAATTTCGCATATCAACGGAGCATAGACACCACACATTTTGAGTTACTCTTTGGTACGAAGATGAATCTAGGAGGCCTGGATAAGCTCAAAGAAATGATCGAGATCGGATTTCAAGATAATTTTGAAGCTTAAAAAGAGATGAACTGAGAAAGCATGCAAAGCAACAGGTTTTTAAAACCCAAGGAGAAAACCGGAAGACGTATAACTTACGAAGAAAAGAATCACAATCTCATAGAGTTGGCGATTTGGTCGCTATAAAAAGAACTCAGTTCGGACCGCACTTGAAACTAAAATCGAAATACTTAGGACCCTACAAAATCATTAAGGATAATGGAGGCAACACCTATGACGTGGTCAAAGAAGGAAGTCACGAAGCACCTCACTACACGACGACATGCGCTGAATTTCTAAAACCATGGTATATCATGCCAAAATATTAATGAAAAAAAAAAACATTGTACCTTCTCAAAGAGAAAAATAATAGACGGTGCATTTTTAAAGACGAAAAGATTGAGTAATTTTTAAGACGAGAATACTGTGTATTTTTGAAAATGAAGATTAAAGACGAGCTGACTCATTTTCCATTATTGAGCTAATAAGAAGCTCTATATGTTTCAAACATTTGTTTCTTTTCAGATAATTTTGTACTTTTTCAGTCTTGTTGTTCGCTGCTTTTTTGCAGTATCGTCTGGAGGGCCGAAAATGTAGGAAAATGTGATGATTGAGCCTACATCGGACTGTGGTACCTGAGTACACCAATAGATGACACTGACATCCGCTTGCACCGCTTCAGCCTAATCAAAGAAGAAGAGATCTGGCAACCCCAGTCAGCAGTTTGACGGAAACGAACTATGACGCGTTTGTCTGAGAGCAGTAGACGACTCTTCAGTCATCAGCCTATATAATGTTATTAATTACTAACGACGTAGCCTTGTAAATATTAATATTTGTAAATAAGTAATATGTATTCATTAAATGTTAGTATAGATTATAATAGTTTAGTTATTTTAAACATCGCACGGCTATCCTGTCCCCCCCCATATATATATATATATATATATATATATATATATATAAATAATGAAGTATGAATCATCATGTGTCAGATGTTTGTCATCTCATGTTTGGACACTGCATACTCTGTAGCTGCAGCCAGTGTGTGGTCTTGTACGTGCATGTAACTATCTAGCTCTTGAAAATAATGTATCATTATTTACTCATTTCCTTTAAGCATTTTAATGAAGTATAGCAAAAAAAAAAAAGCAGTTCGAATAAACATTTTGAATGAAAATAAACAATTGTTGAGTTCAATAAATGAATTCATATTGAATTCGCACTAAAAAAAACAACCTGTTTTCTCCCGAAAAATACGGAAAATCCATATTAAAGCGTATGGTTTCCTTGTAGAAGCCGAGGCATGAGCTGCGACCTAACGTGAGACACCTTTTTTAACACAGAGCTTCTCCTGTTTCTTCAGCCCCACGATTCAAACACATTAAGGGGACTCACGTCCCTTAAGTCGAGGAAATAAGGCATATTTTCATACTTTTTGACTCTTTGTAGCTATTTCAATTTACTCCCAATTTTTCCAAATTTGATGTATATGATAAACTGATATATTTATTTTAATAATCAAATTTTCAACCCTCAAAATAATTTTAAATAAATTTTTTAATGCTTTAGATATACCTTGTTTTTTAAGTATTTTTATTGTATACTGGCTTGCGCGCAGAACTATGAAATTAATTTTACACTTAAATGTATAATTCCTGTTTTATATTTAAAATAAATAATTCATACACATTCAACATTAAAATATTTAAAATTTTTTTAAAAAAAAACTGCTCAAAATATACTTAAAATTTCCTTAAATTTTTTCATTCATTTACCCCTAAAAAAATAACAAAATGTGCAGTGATTGCAATAATTCTGGTTCAGACGCAATAAAATATTATGCAGTGATAAAAATTTCATGGTATTATGTTTCATAGTTTTTGAGATATCAGTTGCGGAATGATGAAAAATTATTTTTTGAGAAAAATGAGTTTAAAATTTTTCTTACCATAAACTTGATTAGTAGTTAAATATTTAGAATATCAATATTTCCGGAACTAAGCGGAATATTTTCATACGGTTTGCTTTATTTTGTTCAGAAATGATCAGGCTTTAACATATATATTTTCCAAAAAAATCGAATGTTTTAAAGATTTAAGAGTAGTGAATCCCCTTAATAAGAGGCGTCATTGAAATACTGATCAAGAGAGACCGCCTTTCTAACACGTTTGATTTTACCAGTCTGCGAATTTCCAAAGGATGATTCTTAAGTTGGCTGCAGATTTATTAGAAACTGTTCTGATGCAGTCGAGAGTGATGTGAAAGATGAATTTTATTTTGTATTTACAAAGCACCCTTCAAATTTACGAAGATTAAATAAAGCAAAGCAAAGCAAAGCAAAGCAGTGTTTCAGTTTTCAATGTTCCCGGTCTACAATGAAACCAATATCAATCGTAACGAGCCTCCAACAATGCAATTCCGATTCCAAATGCTTCCAAACAATCCTAATGTTTGACTGAAATGCCAAACTTTTCCAGGGCCACTTTTTTTTTCGGAACCACGACGTGGAGAAATGTCGCTCTTTGTCCGAAATGAATCGCGCCTCGCATGAAAAGGTGTCGAAACGGGTGCATCTCGGATTTCTTTGATCAGATGCCCATGTTTTGGGATTCTCATTCGCACGATTATTGGATGTGTGTGGCCCACTCATTGGCGGCTCCAAGGGGGGGGGGGGGGCAATAGGGGCAATTACCTCTCCAAAAAATCCCGGGGTATTTTTTTTTCATAGCCTAAAATTATATAATCGTAGACCTAATACTAAACGAGTTTAAATTTAATATGAGACGATGTTTATTATATATATATATATATATATATATATATATATATATATATATATATATATATATATGTGATAATAATCACATTTGGAAAATTTAGCACAAGGGAAGTGATGCGCACAACTTGGAGAGATGCAGTCGGGCGTAGTGTTGATCCAGGGAAGCACTTACGAAATTTAGGAGATAAACACATGGATCCATAGAAGAGGGACACAGATTTTAGTCGATATCCAGGAAAATCACCTTTATTCAATTATGAAGCATCGCGAAGGCTGCAGCGGCCACATGACTTGTCCGGCGTCCATGCCAGGACGGGACGTAAAAACAGCAGTGCTTACATTGGAGAGTTAAGAGAAAAGCGTTGTAACCACCGGACTGTGGACAGTAGGTCCGACAGCAACAAGAGTTAGAAACGAAGAGAGAGAAAAGTCTTCTGTTCATGCAATATTAAATGGGTGTTTTGCGATATTTACGCCAGAGGGCCTAAACTACTTAATTTTTAATTGGGCGACTTTAGATTCGTGGAGTTCACGTGTCCACTTCAGTTTCCCGGGGACTGATAGATCCCGCGCTTGTTAGAACCGTGAACTGATGACCTGGGCGTAGGATAAGTGGCCATAAAGTTCTTGCAAAGTGGGGTTTTGACGTTATACAAGACATAAACCCAGAGTGGTTTGAGGGTTCTTCAAGAATTTTGACACTATACTGACATTCGGAATCTCATAACTTCTAACACTCATATCTGGGGATGTTATTGAGTTCAGATACTTCACATGCCTGTTTAATGATCTGCAGGGCTACGATAAATTATCTTATTTTACTTTCAGGTTGCAATTTTTGGAAAAGGGTTCGTGCTTTATTAACAAGAGAATATGCTTTAAAGTAAAGTAATTTAGGAAGACGCGTTAGAATATGTTTTAAAGTAAAGAAATTTAGGAAGACGCGTTTTCTTGTTACATTTATATATATATATATATATATATATATATATATATATATATATATATATATATATATATATATATATATATATATATATATATATATATATATATACTAGGGGCTTCGCCCCTAGGCTCACTCCTCTGTTATGGCTAATAGCGGGATACATAGGGGTGATTCTCGGGCAATGTAACAGCCATTTCCTGTTGTCACCCTTATGCGAAGGGGAATCACTGATGAATCATCACTGTTTCAGCTTTAAAATTCAATTATAAATCGAAATTTTAAGATAGAGACTTGAAATGAGGTTCATATGAATATTAAAGCTTTCATCTTCTAGATGATGTAAATATTTTCTTTGTAAGATAAAAACTCGAGAAGCATCGATATTACATCCACATATGTGACGATATTTCTCGAAAAAGTGGGTTTAATATTTTGATGAAAACATTAGTCTGTTTTAAATTATTTTTAAACAAATGAGGTCTTGTTTGAAGGAGAAATGTCTGTAGTCTTAGATTGTATAAAGATAAAAATTCTACGATCATATTTTGGCGAGTTATTGTAATCTGAACATGAAAAAGTCAATAATTTCCCCCAAAACATAAAATAAAAAAAAACTTAAAGTCCGACGAAGATGAGACATGTCTTACTTTCATCCCCGAATTTTTCTGCATCTATTGGTATCGGTCTCGACCCCATACCCCCAGCGGTTTCGGAGGAGATAGCGTGACAAGCTTTTGACAGCGGCTGCGGCGGCGGCGCCAGTTACTTTTTTTTAGAATACTAGGGGCTTCGCCCCTAGGCTCGCTACGCTCGCTTCTCTGGTGAATCAAGTGAATGAATGACTCAATAGTTGTTTACAGCGATTGAGTCATTCATTTGTTTACAGTTGAAGCTTCCCCCCCCCTCCCGGCGAAATGGATGAAGCCCGGGTAGATATAAGCCCGGGGGGGGGTATAAGCCCGGATGAAGATGGGTGAAAAATCGGATCTTCTTTCATGTCCTTCTGCAAAGGAAGCGAATGAGAAGATTTTTTTGAAGTAATTCTTTAAAATTCAATTAAAAATCGAAATTTTAAGATAGAGACTTGAAATGAAGTTTATATGAATGAGAAAGCTTTCATCTTCCAGTTGATATAAATATTTTCTTTGTAACATAATAAGTCTGAGAGCATCGAATTTATATATCTCGAAACGCATAAATTTTAATAAAAATATCAGTCTGTTTTAAATTATTTTTAAACAAATGAGGCCTTGTTTGAAGGAGAAATGTCTGTAGTCTTAGATTGTAAAAAAAAAAATTCTACGATGCTTTTTTGGCGAGTTATCGTAATCTGAACATGCAAAAGTCAATATTTTCCCACAAAACATAAAATAAAAAGAAAACTGAAATTCCGACGAATATGAGACATGTCTTACTTTCTTCCCCACATTATTCTGCATCGATTGGTATCGGTCTCGACCCCATACCCCCAGCGGTTTCGGAGGCGATAGCGTGACAAGCTTTTGACGGCGACGGCGGCGGCGGCGGCTGCGGCAGCGGCAGTTAGTTTTTTTAAGAATATATATATATATATATATATATATATATATATATAATATATATTTAGGATTTATGAAAAATCTCTTCTTATGTCCTAGTAATAACCTCTGTTGCTATGCGTACAGAGACGCGCCAAACCCTTCTTCCTGTGACATTCTTGAGGGGACAGTCGAGGGCTGAATGACCCCGGCTTGGAGGCAATTCGAAGCGTGGTGAAAAAATGCCCTGTGCACGGGCGAGAGAGAAGGGATAGACCTCGATTTAGAGAGGTTGTGTTTGGTTATTCCGTGCGTTGGCACGAGAGAGATTGTATGACGAGAGCGAGAAGGCTACCAGATCTTTTGTTATGTTGAAGGGAAGCGAAGCATTGCGCTCCCGTGATTATTGTTATAATGTACCGGAGACAGTACTGTAGGCTCTCCGGCATATCGTAATTGCTTTCTATATTAATAAACAGTATTGTTGAGTTTTAAAAAGTATAGTTGATTGATGACTAAAGTGTGTTCTTCTTATACACCCCCCCCTAGACGCCGCCACGTAGACAAGAAAGTCTACATTTATATATATATATATATATATATATATTGCCCCACCAAAACTCTGGGCTGGAGCCGCCCCTGGGCCACTGAGAATAATCCGGTAGCAAAACACTTTTCAATGCATTTTCGAGAAAATTCAGTCACGAATCATTTAAACGAATCATTGAAAACGTTAAAAGTTACGAATAGTTTAAAAGTCACGAATCATTTAAAAAGTTTTCCATACATTCCGATGACATTTTGCAACAGTGTTTTATACATATTACTCACTCTGTTTTGACCCACTGAAAGCTGTGTTCATCGAATCATTCTACTGGACTTAAAAAGATAATTTTTTAATCACTTTTTTTTTTTTTTTTGGGGGGGGGGGGATATTTCTGTGATTTCTGGAAAGAGTGTCAGCGGGTGAGTGTCCCAGTAGCACAGAGTATCAAAACGTATTGATTCGGAATGGAGTCAAGGGATACTCGAAGTCCGCTCTATTTCGTTACCAAATTGATATCGGTTTTCGAATCCGTTTGAACTCAAAATATCAGTAGAAAAAAAGGGGGCCTTACGAAATGAAGTGACGGTTGTGGTTGAACAGAAAATAGATAACTTCCTGAAAAAAATGCGATGCTGAGTGGCTATTGAGAAGTCGAGTCGCGACAGAATCGACTTGACGATCGCAATCGTTTGGTCGAACGAATATCAAGTTAAGAAATGGATAAGAAATTGTCGCATGCAATGTTGTAATAATGCGATTTATGACCACATTTTTCCATGAAGTAACTTCTTCTGAAAATAAAATTATAGATTGACGAAATCTCGAAAAAAAAAATTCTTCATTTCAAAATCGAACATCCGAACCCATTAATTTATATAGTTCGAAGAACATTTTAAAGTTTGCCTTCTTTCGTTGCGTAAGAGATGAGGGATTAAAATTTCTGGGTTTTTTTTTAAAAAATCTACAATATCGCAAGAAAAGGTTCGGCTTCACTACATACCAATTTTGGCACCGTAACTTTTCAGACATTCGTGAATTTTTTATAAATATTAATGTATAAAAAATTAAACATACGATACTTTTTGTATATTTATAACATCCAACCTTTTATACTTTTGAAAATTTTAATTCTCATAAAAGGGAACTCGATGTGGTACCGAAGAAAAAAACTTGGTAGAATCGAATGATGAATTTTCCCCCTTGTTTAGCTTGTTAAATAGGCACTATTAAAGCAGTACTTGTGAAGTACTTGTTCAAGTCGACGAGAGTAACAGTCACGTGATTTTATAAAGTGATGGCAGTGGCGCACCCACGATTTTTCTTGGGGAGGGGGGGGGGGGGCGAGCGAGATGAAGAGATTAAAATATTTATAATGAAAAATCAATATTCATAATGCAATTTCTATTTCTTTGGGGGGGGGGGGCGAGCGAGATGAAGAGATTAAAATATTTATAATGAAAAATCAATATTCATAATGCAATTTCTATTTCTTTGGGGGGGGGGGACCTGGGTGCGCCACTGAGTGATGGTAATTTAGGGGTATTTCTACCAAACAGGGGATAAACGAGAGACCCACTCAAGTGATTTCTCTCTTTCCAGGCAGCGTTGAAAACAAAAACAAAAATTGCGTTCAGCTACCCAACGCATTCCATTAACTGACATCACCGCCGCTTCTACGCTCAGCTGCACTCACAAACGCGCGGACTCGACAGCCACACTTCGTCATCCATTTTATTGTTTTAGTAGAAGAATCGATTGGGCACCCGCAGAGCATTCCTTTTTTTTTTAATGAAAGGGATTTTGAAAAGTTAAATTTTTGCTTCTCTAAAGAATTTACGACCCTGTAGTTATGTTTGTGGAAATACACAAAGACACTGGAATTTCTTGACTGATGACGTGAAGGGGTGCTTGCTGTTCTAGAAGACCTCTGAAATGATTTATGCCTCAACACAAATCAAGTGTAAAATCTACCAAAGGTGGGTAGAAACACGGCAACCGCCTTTCTTAAAAGTCTCTCCCTCATAAAACCTGGGACATCCCATAAATCAGAAAGAGGCAGTGATTATTTTACACCCCTGGAATTCGCTCAATTGATTCGCATTAGTTTGCAATAGTTAATGAGCAGTTAGTCTCTATCCTCTCCTTAACACATCATCAGTGCGTTTAAACACGGGTTCACCGAGGGCAATAAGTAACCTTCGTAGTCCATTTAACATTTCATCGGTGCTCTTTCAGAAAAAAATCATTCACCTTATTTGGGAAATGTACGGTACAAATAATCTTGAAAAGAAAAGAAAAAAAAAGAATATGCAGAAATGCAATAACACGATTCCGGAAAAGTTGGCTATAAAGCGAAAAGCCGTATAACGAATCAATTATTGTGATACAAACCCATGCAAATTTAATTGGATCTGTTCCATTTTTTTTATAAAATAATATAGTTATTAGTTCATAAAGCATTTTATTTTTTTTATTTTCTATAAAAATGCTTACATAAAAATAAAATTATGAAACAATGGAATAATAAACAGAAATTCGAAAAATAAACATATAAATTAAAAAAACAAGAGAAATCATAAGCACATATGTATACAAATAATAAAAAAACATAAAATAAAATATTTAAAAACTGTTTTAATCTGATTACGAACATTGAAGAATCACTAAGCTATAATAACATGCTGCCATCATCACTTTCCGCTGTTGCGGATTGACCCAGTTTAATATAGTATTAGTCCAACGTTGTCTGCTTCGCCTTGCTCTCTGCTTCTTTTTGCATTGTTTTGTAACAGGTAATGGCTGAGTTTACTCCTCGAGACACTAGAGATCTGCGTTCTTCGTCGGGATCATTTTGAAGAAGGATGTTTGTTCATTGCCTGCTCGAAATAAGAAAGCGCATTCGACAAGTTTTTTGCTGTTAGCTGTTGCCATTTAGCAGGCTCTGGCTCCTCATCAAGTGCTCCTTTTGTTTCTAACTGGATCAGTTCCTCGTTTGAAAGAGGTTCTCTGTCAGCATCTAGAAAATCCATCAAATCACTTTCTTCCAAATCCTCAAAACCAATATTGTTTGCTAAGTTTAATATGTTTTGTCGAATTTCAGAAAGAGAATTAACTTTAGGCTCATTAGTTTTTATGCATTCTGGCCATAATTTTTTTTCCAAACGTGGTTCATTGCGGTTGATTTTAATTCTTTCCACGATTCGCTAATGTTGTCCACGGCATCTCTGATGCTGATTTTTTTCCAAAATTGTTTTATCGAAGATTCACCATCAGTTCCTGAATAAGTTTAAGAAAAGTTCTGCCGCAACAGTGGTTATTGCACCCTGATCCATTGGCTGGATCAGAGCTTTGGGAAGATACTCAATCTCCACATCTTCAGATAAATTAACCGGATGTCATCACCCAAAATGAGCAAAGCCTTATTGTCCTTCAAATATTTTTCTACTTCTGGGCTAAAGTAATTTTTAACCCAGTCTTCCAGGACAATCTTAGTCATCCAACATTTCTTGTTGGATCTCCAAATGACAAGCAACTGTTTCATGTTCGGCCCTTTAGAACACCTTGGATTTTCGGAAATATATACAAAAAGTGGTTTTAGCTTAAAATCCCCTGCAGCGTTAGCACCAAGGGGAAAGTTAATTTTTTTTTTGACACCTTAGATCCAGATGCAGACTCTTCATATTTTGAAATGTGAGTTCTTTCAGGCATTCGCTTCCAATAGAGTCCCGTCTCGTCTAGATTGAAAAGTCGGTATCCACCTCTTTCAATAATTCTTTTCAAAATGCCGGGATAGTCTTTAGCTGCGTCATCATCGGCACTAGCTCTTTCACCTTTCATTTTTAAGTTGTGCAAATTGTGGCAATTTTTGAATCTTTCAAACCAACCTCAGCTTCCTTGGAATGCTCCAGAGATTCATCGGTATCCCCCCTCTTTAAATTTTCGAAAATACTTTTAGCCTTTTCTTGGATAGTCATTTGGCTCATTGGCATCCTTCGTTGATTACACTACTCGACAGATTTTAACTTTTCTCTGTATCTGGCTCGTAAATGGGTGAATTTAATTAATTTTGGGGTGCTGAATTCGTTGGAATAATCAGATTCTCTCTGTCACGTGGCATTTATTAGATACACGGCAGTTGCGTAAAGTCAACAGTGACAAAAACTGACCGTTTGAAATATAAACAAAAACTAATATTCATTAGTACAAATGTTTTCTTTATTACTTAATAAAAACTTTGAACTAATACGAGCACGAAACAATAACCAATAATGTTAATATTAACAATGTTATTTTTCAAAATAGGGGGTTGTCTTTCTTGATGATAGTGATTTCCTTTTGTAAGAAGTCTGATGATTCACCCTAAACAGAAACCAACAGTATTCGCCCATCATTGCAGGGTCCCAGCGCTCTTGATAACGATGTTCCATAGTAAGGATGTCTCGGTAAAAACGTTCACCCTGTTCATCCCTCACAGGACCCAAGTTTTCTGGAAAAAAGTCGAGGTGGGAGTGCAGAAAATGAATTTTTAGTGACATTTTACAATCTATATTCTTGTTGTCCAGTAGACCAGTCACTATGAAAGCACATGCATTGTCTTTTTTGTTACCCCAAAAAACCGTGAACAACGGCTCTGAAAGACGTCCAAGCAGCTAACTCCAGATTCGTCAGCTTAGCATCGGACGTTAGGTCTTTCAACAATTTTCTTATTTGTGACCCAACAAATATACCCTCCTTTACTGAATTTGGGATACAGTTCCCGCCAACGCTTAAAGCCGTGGCCATTTTTATCAAGAGCTTTCTCAAAGTTTTTCAACAATCTCAACTTTATGTGAAGGGAAGGCAAAATTACTTTACTCGGCTCAACCATTTCCCAATTTTTACCATGTTTTTATTAACTCGCTTTCTTGTTTATTTGTTTGCGTGTTTGTCCAGTACAAATCTTGCAATCGATTTTTAACCAATTTCCCGACTAGCTAGACATTTGAAACTTTTAGAATAGAACACGATGACAATGCATTATTTTAATACTTTTAGACATCTTTAAGCAGAATTGAAATCCCTTTCAGTTAATTTTGTTTTGTAGACTGGTGCAGACATCTATCGGCCGGGACGGGAACGAAAAGTTAAACGCAAGTTCACTTCCAATTCTCGAGCTAAACGACTGATTACTCATTTGATACCTCTTTATTATGCATTTGATCATTTTCTTTCAAGTTGATGAGATAATTCATGAAAAAATTTTTAAAAAGAATTTATAAATACATAAAATTGTCAAGTTTATATGATTCAACAGAAATTTTAAAAACATGGTATATAAAAAGTTCTTTTTATCTTGTAATTATTGACATTTTTCTTTCCAGGAAACCATGATTCCCTCATAGACCATTGTTTGGCTTTGTAGTGGTTCTTTGTCCGCACAATAAACAGCAGAATTTTGTCAACCTAACAGCACTACCACTACTTTTAAATCGCAGCAAATCTGTCCCACATACTACCGCCTGCAGAAGAGCCATATTTTCGTAAATTTACTTCACGGTCACCCCATGAGACAAAGGTAGATTGGTGCCATTATGCAAAAGCAGTGCTTTCAGGCTAGCTTTCGCAACTTGGAGAGCGCCATCACACTGCCCTCTGGTAAATGTTTTGAGGGTTACTTTTACAGCAGAATGCATCCAAATAAAGGTTTCAACCTACATAGTAATTCATTTAACCCTTATTTGACCACAAAATGTAAATTATAATTTACATTTCAACACGTATATTACCATGCATGTAAAAATTGCATTTTAAAATTTTGAAAAACCCTTACGTGATAGAAAATTTCTGTTAGCAAATTCGGATTCTACATGCATAAATCCACAAAAAAAATGTTTTTTACAAATCAGATACAAAATGGCTGTTGACTAGTGTTATTGTCCTCAATCCACATATCTAATAATTTTCCCATTTTTTTCCATAATGCTGCTTCTTTGGCGAGTTAATTTTGAGACACTTGAAGGTGCAGCAGAAAGCAAATGTGTTTTAATTTCTTCTTTTCTATCGCGAATAGTTCGAGCGGTAAACTTTGCCATTCCCATTGCATTAAAAATTTGAACAATTTTCTCATCAGCTTTTCAGTAGGATGTAAAAGTTCTAGTTTGGCCTCTAGGGTGACAGATTTTCGGCTTCTCTTTTTATTTTTATCAGTATCAATCTCCGAATTCAATGAACGTTTCGGTGGTATGTTTTCCTAAAAAAGGAACGATTGTATTTGAAATAATTAAAGAATTAATTATATATGTATGTAACGAAAATACAGTCTTTACATACGTACCAAATATGTTAATACAAACAGAAACAAAACCCAACCAGAAAACCAACAAGAAGAATCACGTCAAACTAAAGCAATAAAGCGACAACGCAGTAAAATGATGACAAAGGCAAAATGTAGCAGTGCCGCCACTGAAACATACAATCGAAAAAGTGCCATAATTAAAAAAGGCCGTTATAGCGAATACCTAGGTATAGGGATATATACACTGAAGAGCCAAAAAACAAACTGGTACACCTGCCCAATTTCGTGTAGGGCCCTCCACGAGCACGCTGTCGACACTACTGCCTGAAGGTATTCTGGAGGCAATTCACACCATGAATCCTGCATAGTACGGGAGCGTATGCAGTCCCGTGGCGCTATGAATGATGCGAACATGGGTGGATATTTTGTGCATCAGAAACTACCTGTAGATGAATGATTTCCCACTCTTTGGTGTGTGGCGTATAGCAGAGATGATGTCATCAAAGTGGCCGCCACGAGATTAGGAATATCCCCTTTATTTCGGAAATTTATTGGCCGATTATCTTTTGTAATACCTCATATTGAAGATAAATAAAATGTCTAGATGGCAGATGTAGAGTCAGGAGTCGTCACAAAAGGGAGAAAGCGCGTCCTGTGCAGAAGAGGGTTGGCTCGCGGTTGGGACCTGTGTGCGATGCTTAGAAAAGGGAGGAAGAGCCCTCCCCCCACCCCCAGCAAAGTGCCCTGCAGCCTTTTTGCTGAAGTGACGGTATTGTGCAGCACACCATCATTGACAAATACAGAAGGTCGTTCGCACTTTATGGAAAAGATTTTGTAATTTATTTTTGTCGTTTGCATTTTGAGATAAAATTTTGGCAACTTTTGAACAATTGTCTTCTACTGTTTCGTTTTGATTGGAATGTAAAATAAAAGATTTATTTTGCAAATGAGAAATCTTGGTATATGACATCACGGATGCAAAGCGCCAATAGAAAAAATATATGCAGATTGCCTCGGCGGTGGCGCCAAGCTCGAAAACCACCATTTTGCAACTTCAGTTAGCTCAGGCTGAGAAGCATAACTCCGATCGGTCATAGCTATAACGAGCGCAGTAAGACTCGTTTCGCCGACTTGAAGAGTTACCGTGATTTTCTCGTGAAAAGAGATATAAGCCTAGGTCTGTTAAGCTCAGTGTTGGAAGATATCTCATGAAGAGATTGATCTGTTTTGGTCATCCAGGTCGATAGTTATTCTAAGCAGTCATCCGCTCTGCTGAATAAAGTCTTCGAGGGCCCAGCAGGACTCGAACCCGATTTAGAATTAGCGAAATCATCTGAGACTTCATCTAAAAGGATTAACTTGACCGTGTCAGTGGAGGCCGTTGAAGTATTATCTCGTAAACCTTCATTCTTATTGTATATAGCCTTTTAATCATCTTTAGCTAATTTAGTAATAAATTCGTTATTTAAATTAAATTGGCTGTGATTCAGTTGCTCGACCACTACTTCATTCACGACGTCACAGCGTGCTGGTCTTGCTGTAGGTCCACTGTAGGATTCTTAGATAAGGGAGCAATGACTCCTAGCAAAAACGCTGCAGGACTCGGGGTGTGTGGTTTATCTGAGAATTGTGAGGGGCAGGAAGAGACTCCTAACGAGGCTGTTAGAGGTTGTTGTTGAATGAAAGACAGTACAACTTGTTTTCGGTTCAAAATATATGTAGGGCATGGTGTAGGGCATTTAATAAGTGTAGGGCATGGACTTTGAATTGTGTATATTGTGTCAACATCAATCGAATGAGGCTTTGGTTTAAACCTCAAGTACTCAACAAAAACCTTTTGATGCAGTGAAAATTCGAAACAAGTGTAAAGGCAGTGATTATCAGCCCCTCGAAGAATACGCTTGAAATTTTACCGAGGAAAGGAATAACCAAGCTAAATGCAGGGTGGCATTTAACTTGTTACAAGAAATGCACGCAAAAAGGTAACATTGATAGACTACAGGCCATGTATAAAAAGCAACAAGCGGAAATTGAAGTAGCTTCCAAAAGCTCGGTGTGTAATAAGGACCACACGTGTACAAGAGGCCAAAATCTTGGCACTAAACTACATAAAAATGCCTGCTTCTTTTGCGATAGACTTAAGCTACGAGACATTCATTATATACTGTTTCCACTAAAGAGGTAGGTCAGAGGATCTATGATGCTGTCCAGCGAAGTGAAAATAGTAGCAATTGGAAGTTGAAACTGAGTGGATTCATTAATTCAAAGGATGCGCGTGCATATGATGTAGCATACCATATAGACTGTTACACGAAAAACGTCATCAACATCTTGCGAAGTACTGATGAAGTTGAAAAAACACCTAACTTGCCAGTATGTATTAGTCAAGTAGAATTCATAGATCGTTTGCTAGATTATCCTTTGGAAGGTAATGTTGCCATGGTGGCAGATGCTAAGAGACACTATAGATATATCTGTCATTGGAATGGTGTTAAACAGCAAGACATGTTGTCAAGAAAATCTCTTGAAATACTTATTGAGTGTGAACTATTTTACATGAATGTAGTATTCAACGACCCTATCTCCAAAAATCAACCATAGCGTATTTCTTTGAAATCTGTCAATGATGTTTTGTTGTCGCGGGTGGAGTCCAATTCTGATAGGAACACGAGTATGAAAGTTCTGTATCGAGCAGCTAAATTATTACGTAAAACCTTACTGACAGAGGAGAAATGGAAGTTTACAAGTTATATTACGGAGAACTAAATCATAAATACCATAGAGAAAGGAGTTCTATACTTTTTCAAATGGTATATTGGAGGGAACAAAAAAATTGGAAAGTTAACAGATTGATAACAAACATTTGAACCAAAAGACTGCATTATCACAAACTCTTACGTATGAGTGCCAAGCTGAAAGACAAGCCGTTTATAGTAGCACGGCGTTAGTTAAACGCAGACACTCACGGGACCTTCCTCTTCAAGATCATGTTGGCCTAACGATACATAGTAAAACTCGCAGCAAATTCTTGGTTCAGCTCATGCATGGTTTGGGATCTTCGATTGATTATAATGAAGTTCTCTGGCTCGAGACTGCTATGGCTAATGAAGTTCTGAACCATACGGATAATTTAGACTTCCTTGAAGGCACGCCTGATGGACGAGGAACCCTTCACGAAACTGTGATGACTTCTTATCAAGAATATCACGAAGAAGATGAACTGCAATCTATAACCCTGTCTGATGCTGAAACAATCGTTCGCTACAGAAACTACCCAAATACAGGACAGTCTTTATTCTCTACAATGGGCCAAAACTCTTAAAGCCTAACAGTTTTGCTTTTAAGAAATCTGACATAAAAAAAACATTTCAGAGATCAAAACCACATAATGTAGTAGATTTAGCGCGGTGTCTATGCCAAAACAAAATGATACGTGATACAGAAGAAATCTCCAACAAATCAACCTTCAATTATAATCACGAAAGCAGTTATAATCCAGCATCTGATCAGACTGGACTGCCTTTAATATAAAGCTGTTAAAAGACCAAAAACCAGTCACTTGCATATGTGTTCTACCAATCATACCATCAGCTACTCCAACAGATCGTTCCATACAATTGACGTTCTTGGAAAAATTGACTAAATATATATGTGGAGCAGATTCAAAATGTCTTGTTTCATTAGGTTTGGGTCTTTACCGTCCTGTGCAGCAACTTATCATGGCTCAACAGAATCTTCGAGATCGCTTTGTGCTACGACCCGGAGAGTGACACGTATGTATGGCCTTACTACGTGCTATTGGAACATTTATTGAGGCATATTTTTATTGGCACATTTATTGGGACTCTTCCTCCCTTTTCTAAGAATCACACAGAGGTCCCAAACCACGAGCCAACCATCATTTTCACAGGACGCGCTTTCTCCCTTTTGTGCTCTGTGGAAACTCCGTTGCCCCAGATTCTGCATTTGTCATCTAGACATTTTATTTATCTTCAATATGAGGTATTACAAAAGAAAATCGACCGATAAATAACCGAAATAAAATGGATTTTTAAAAATTCCATGGCGGCCATCTTGATGACGTCATTACTGCTATACGCCACACACCAAAGAGTGACACCATGGAAAATTATTCATCTACAGGTAATGATGAGAAACAGGTCTGATGAGACAAATACTTTCCCCATGTTCCCATCATTAATACCGCCACGGAGCACGTTTTTTCGACATATGCTCCCCTACTAGCAGAGCATTCCACAAATACATAGGGGGTGGAGATCTCTTCTGAACAACATGTTGCAAGACATATGCTCAATAATGATCATATGTCAGGGGATTTAGGGGGACTATCTAAAGTCAGAAGAGTGCTCCTGGAGCAACTCTCGACGTATGGGGTGCGCATTGTCCAAGTCCGTCGGAATGCAAATGGACATGAATGGGTGTAAATGACCGGACAGGATGCTTATAAGTCAGAGTCGTCTCTAGACGTATAAGGGGTCCCATATCAACTGCACAGTTCCCGGTTATTTGATTGGAAGGACCTATCCCATTAGGCCATCCACTTCTTTCGGTACAGGTTGAGAGAATATTTCATTTTAAATGATGACTATCTAGTTCAAAGATTTTGTATCGAAAAACATCCCCTCAACTTATAAATTGCCCAGTAAAAGTGGAAAGAATGGATTCATTTGATCTCATGGGATTTTGTCGTGCAACCAATACGAGTACCACTGTAATTATAAGCTGCATTTGCTCATTAAAAGAAAAAAGACCCTCCCTAATACAACATATTTTTTGAATGATGTTGCTTATCGACATGCAGATTTTATTAGTAAATTTTGGGCAAATTCTTTTAGCATTACATTTTGAAATGCCCGTTGGCTAAGACATTATTTGGAGAAAATAAGAAACAATTTTTTCCAGAAGCTATCCCAATGACTGCCAAGTTCGGACCAGAACTCCTGAAGAATAGTTTTCAATTTATGGTTTGTACAATTTCTCATCTAGACTTTTCCTACTACTTCATGACATATTCCAATGTATGTTTTGATACAGTGATCGATCGTTTTCCCGTCCGTGTCGTCCCATTTCTATGTTATGTATAGTTCAGAGAAATAGGTCCCTTGAAAAACGATGATAGATCGATGTATTATCACCGGGACTGCATGAAATAAACGGCACATACGGGAAAACGATGATTCCGGGAACGATCGGTGGAGGATATACAATAATTGCCCGATTTGTACATAAAACGATAATCTTACGTTCCTTCACTGGGTTAATTGGAAAAGAGCAACGTGTGCTTTAAGAAAAAATCAAGAATAAGCATAATACCGTTCGTTAGAAATATTTCTTCTTGAATAACATTTGAATGATAAACAAACGTCTGGATGCAACAGCAATTTCCATAACATAACTACTGAAATCAAAAGTTATTCTACCCCAAAATCCCTCTGAACTTCGTGCGTGCTCAGCATCGGAATAAAATTCAAAGCTTTTTTGCCCTTAGCGCATTAACCGAAGAAGATTTTGTCATTCATTTTGTGCCGCTTTGATCCCGAGAAGATCTGATTCGATAGGCATCTTCGTAAAGCACAACGCATCGGTGACTTGCAGGAAAAGAATATTCCAAACGAAAAATAAACGCATCCCGAAATAGCAGAGGCTGACTTTTTTTACATGTTATTATTAACTCGCCTTATTATTTGTTTGTTCAGTACAAATCTTGCAATGGATTTTTAACAAACTTCCCGACTAGCTAGACATTTGAAACTTTTGGAATGGCTCAGCCAGAACACGATGACAATGCATTCTTTTGATACTTTTAGCCATCTTTAAGCAGAATTGAATTTATTTTCGGTTACTTTTGTTTTGTAGACTGGTGCAGCCCTCTATCGGCCGGGACGGGAACGAAAAGTGAAACGCACGTTAACTTCCAATTAACTTCATTTTCTTTCGAGTGGATGGGATAATTCATCCAAAAAATTTTTAAAAAAGTATTTATTAATACATAGAATTGTCAAGTTTATAGGATTCAACAGAAAATTTAAAAACATGGTATATAAAAACTTCTTTTTATCTTGTAATTATTATTGCTATTGAGATTTCATAACCGAACTAAGGTACTTCTAAACATTAGCGACTTTGTGGCCAAGTTAAAAAAAATCTATTTTCTTGGTCGGTCCTAAACAGGGGGCGACTGTAGTATAAAATTGGTCCACGAGTTGTTTTCAGAAGAAAGAGGTGGATCCCATCATACGAGGAGACTCTAATGGTGGCCATTTTGGGACAAGCAAGGAATCCGTCCTGTCAATAGAGTGGCAAAATTATGAAGAAGGACCAATTGGTGAAGAAGGACATGCATCGGACGAGGGAGAGTGAGGGTGGAATTGGATGGGTCGGCATAGGACAGGTTTAATAACCAGAAGCGACTTCAGCGTCCCCTGGCCGGTGCGATTCCCCCGTAAGGCTTGGTTGCAATCTCGGGTGCTGTAATTAGGGATGCGACATCGATGTCGATGTTTTCAAAACAGCAATGTTTTGATAAAAACCTCGATGTTCTAAACATCGATTTATTAAAGTTGATTTTTTTTAAACATCGATGTTTTACGTTGTCTTAATGTTTTTTTAATGAAAGTACCATAATAACTAAAAAAACACGTAGCATAATTTTCACACTCAGTAAATGTAAGTCTGAATTCTGTAAAGGACGAATACAACAGGGGAAACGATTCCCTAGCAACGAGACAAATGGCAATCAAAAACCAATGAACCAATCAGACCGCTTGGAATGTTCTTGACACTCAAGAACCTTCCATGGGGTTTTATTTTATAAATAGTATTAACACGAGAGCGGCCATTTCAGTTTTTATTTTGTTCTGGTTTCATATAAGTTAACGTCAATATTATTAGTAAGATGCCTCCCAAAAGTACCGTTTGGAAATATTTTTGCAAAACCTCTGACAAATTGGCGAAATGCAATATTTGCCTTAAGTCCCTGAAAACTTCTGGCAATACCACGAATTTATCTGCACATTTGAAGGCAAAACATGGCGATATTTACAACGAGAATTTTGAGTCATCAATGTAGCCCAAGGCAAAAGCAACCAAGTTTTTGACATTTGTGTCAGCCCAATCAGAGAGTGAAATTAAATCCCCCCCACCCACACGAGTAACCAAAGTAACATT
Organism: Dolomedes plantarius; assembly: GCA_907164885.2. NCBI lineage: Eukaryota > Metazoa > Arthropoda > Arachnida > Araneae > Dolomedidae > Dolomedes > Dolomedes plantarius. The sequence goes on along the minus strand of OU015495.1, from coordinate 18,165,168 downwards.
AATGTTAGAGGTTACTAAACCAGTTTTTAAAAATGGATGTTCTAAAACATCGATGGTTTTTGGGCGATGTTTTATCAGCATCGATGTTTTAATATTGAATATCGATGTTTTGTTATCGATGTCGCATCCCTAGCTGCAATCAGCCGTGTTACGAGGTCCTATGAGGGTCAGTCTGCGTTGGGGTGTAATCTCGTTTTGTTTGCTCTCAGCCAAAGTCAGATGACTGGAGCAGATCAGTGAATGTATAGATCGTAAATTAGTTTTGTCATTAAGTCGAGTATTGTGTTTGCGTGTGAATAAAATATTTTGTATAGTCTCTCGAGTGGTGCTAAAGCTGTCGTCGATCAGAGAAAGATGACGACATCCTGTGCAACTGGAAAATAATGTCTTAACTTGTGGACAAAGAGTTTAATGGACGATTCCTCAGTGAAGGTAAGGCGTTTTGATGATTTCTATTTTCAGCTAGGGTAATCAAGTAAAATGTTTGCCATCAAAGGGTTTAAAAAAGATTTAAGAGTAGTTGCCAGAGATTGTGAGGCAGAAGTAACCCCGGATTTAACGCCAACTGAACTGAAAAGCTCAATTCTAAACTCGGAGGAGTACAAAAACGATGCAGAATTTGTAAAACAGTTGCTAAATGCTACTGTAGATGACAGGAGAAGAAAGAGAATATCAAAAAGAATTAGAGATGATAAGGGCTCGAAATGCCAACCTAAATTCGGAAACTGGGCAAAATGGCAACGAGGATAGATTTCTAATACATACCATCAAGAGTGTAAAGGCAATGACTATTCCTTGTTCAGAATTGTGGAACCTATTTTTTGTCTCGTTAGAACGTGCTTTTGTAACTAAAAATGTAGTTGAAGAACTCGAAGCAGAAATTTTAATAAATCCATTGGGTGAGAAGGCCGAGAATATTTTAATTTACATTAATGATGAAGAAATCAAAAACTATGAAGCAATAGTGTTAAGAGAATTTGAACCAACCACACACATTGGAAAACTTTAAACGGGCGAAAAGATCCTCAATGGAGACCAATGTACAGTTTGTGTCTCGTGTAGGAACCCCATTTCAATATTATTTAAAACTGTGAACACTTCAAAAACATGGCTGCAGATAAATTCCATCAAGAGACGCGGACTCGTGTAGGTGTACATATTTCGAGGGAGAAGTTTTTATAAACAAGCCTACTCGGATTTAAATAACTCGCGAAATACTATTCCTGCACAACACCTGCGGAATGAAAAATTTAGAAATGTGGAAACTTATTCCAAACACTAGTGGTTAGCCCGTCAAAAATGACGTGTTAATTTTAATTTTTATCAATTTACATCTGCAAAGTCAATATTATTTGTATACTTAATAGCTTCTCTACTTTCTTTTATTTAAATTATACACATTTTTGATTATTTAAAATTATGCAATATCAGCACTATTATGATCCCTTTAAGATGCAATTTTTTTAAACTTAAATAAAAATCTGAACTCCACATAATAGCATCACTTTACTTAATTCTATTACATCCATTAATTATGAAATATTAAATTCTGTCTGTTAACAGTCTGCTGCACGTATTCGGTTTAGCGATTCCTGACTTTGTCTTGAAAGCTATCTACATTTCCGTTCATTGGCCTTATGACGCTTTTTAGCAATGGGACTTTCGTCAACATTCATTTTAACCCTCAAACCGGCCCATGAATTTGTTGCCACCATCAGGACTATCGGTCAAATGTTGTGGTTATGTTAGGTATTTGCTTTGAAAAGCACGCTTTGAAAGCAGACGGTTTTCAACATATCACTACGCATGTGTCGAGTTTGCACCTTTCCGAAAATACTAAATTTGACATTATTGTAACATCCGGTTAAAATATATATATTATATGGTTAAAATATACATAAAGATATTAAAAATAATATAATGAAAAACTGTTTTACCGTGAAAAAGATTCTCTGATTCAATTTTTCTTAAATTAACGACGATGAATGAATCACGGTGAATGAATGACTCTCTCGTGTTTACATTTTCAAGTTCTGAGTATATAAAATGAATACTTCTTATTAATTTAAATGAAACACTATGATAACTCGAAAGGTGCCGGAAAAGAGATAATTCTCTAATGAATAAAAATATCACAACAAAAATGCGTTACAATGAAAGGATATTTTATGCTGAGAACAATTTTAAAGGGGTTGCGAGCTGTTTTGAAACTGTCATATCCGTTTATTACAGCCGTCTACAAATCGAAATAAAGTTGATTTGTGTCTATATTACGTTGTTTCTAATAAATTATTTGGGTTTAGATAGCAAATAATCATTTTTAACTTTACTTTTAACTTGTTAAGCCTAACTCATAAAACAAAATGGATGCCATAGGCTGATACATTTACAAAGTGGTCGCTCCGGAAGCGTTCCAGAGGTACAGAACTGGGCTATTATTAGGATAGATTGAAGCAAAGATTGTTATGTGTGTGGGTCAAATGCGCACGGGAATGTGAGAAGAAATGGCAAGTTCTCACAATGCTAAAATTGTAACCTAAAAATAATAGCAATGAACTATCAGCAGCAAAGGTGGAGGCAAAATATTTCAAACCAGAAATTCCGATCCAACCTTTGGAGTACGTGGATCATTTGATCAATGGACACAAAGTTAAAGCGATAATGGACATTGGAATTCAAATTCCCCTGTTGCATGCGCCGTTTGTGCCAAATCTAGAAACGAACGAGCATGGGAAACTAATTGATTGTCGAAGTGATTATCACCGTGACTGATATGTTAAATGTTTCGTTAAATGTTTCTTGTTTGCCGCAACCAAGTACTTATCAATTGCTAGCGAAGACCAGCGATGACCCTGAGTACAGCTGGGTCGAAGATGGGGAAGCAGGACCCCTTGCTTAGGGATGCGACATCGACAACAAAACATCGATGTTTTGAAACATCGATATTCAATATTAAAACATCGATGCTAATAAAACATCGCCCAAAAATCATCGATGTTTTTAAACATCGATGTTTATGAACTTTCATTTTTAAAAACTGGTTTAGTAACCTCTAAGATTAATGTTACTTCGGTTAGTCGTGGAGAGGGGGGGGGGTAATTTTACTCTCAGGTTGGGCTGACACAAATGACAAAAACTTGGTTGCTAGAGTCAGCGCATATCGCAGAATTTCCATTACACATTTTATTACTTTTACCAGAAAATTGAGGAAGAAATTATTGCAATTTATTAACAAATCTTTTATTTTCAAATTAAATAATACGAGTACAAAAGAAAATTACATATATTTACACCAATTTGAAGTACTGATGCAAAACCAACGAACGTATGGGGGAAAACTGAACACGCTTATTTTTTCTTTACTGTAAATAACAATTATTGGGGCTATTGGGGTATATAATTATTACTACAAGGTAACCCGTCATAATACTAATAATGACGTCATAATGGAAAAAAGTATATGAAAGTTAAAAAATATTCCGAATTATCTAACAATATTGCATTTAATCCACACCTTGTAAAAGCAAACCCTTTCATTATTTTTTATTTATTTAGTTTTTCATGTGATTGGAGTAGTAGACTGCCATCCAACCCGTCATTTTGACGTCATAATACTTATAATGACGTCATAATGGAAAAAGTATATGAAAGTTAAAAAATATCCCGAATTATCTAACAATATTGCATTTAATCCACACCTTGTAAAAGCAAACCCTTTCATTATTTTTTATTTATTTAGTTTTTCATGCGATTGGAGTAGTAGACTGCCATCCAGTTTTTTACAGCTCACTACGCGATATGAATACTTGAGCTACTTGATTCATTCACATTCAACTCTGTTTACTTTCAGAATTCATCGCAAAAGTAAACAGATTTTTAAAAACTGTTAAATATACAGCTAAAAACATCCAATTTTTTTTAGTTCTGAATGTTTTATAGAAAAATAGGCTGAACAAACGTGATTTGATGGAGAAGATATTAGTTTTTAGGTAAGAAAAAATTCTGAACCACATCTGAAATTGAAATGAAGCCTAACCGACATTGTGTTTACTGAGGGCTTCAATTGAAAGATGAGTACAGCCCGGAAGTGTTATACAGAGACAAGGGCTATTATATATATAATTCATTGGTTGTTGATTGCCATTTGTCTCGTTGCTAGGGTATCGTTCCCCCTTTTGTATTCGTCCTTTTCAGAATTCAGACTTACATTTACTGAGTGGGAAAATTAAGCTACGTGGTTAATTTTTTTTTATTATGGTACATTTTCATTTAAAAAAAAACATCGAGACAACGTGAAACATCGAGCACAAAACATCGATGTTTAAAAAAAATCGGCTTCAATAAATCGATGTTTTTATCGAAACATCTATGTTTTGAAAACATCGACATCGATATCGCATCCCTACCCTTGCTGAGACACGAACGGTGCCCGTCGACGAAAGGAGCGACAGCGGTCAATTAGGAACCTTTTCTTGTTTTAGGACTGTTTTCACATGGTGTGGAAACAGTCAACAAAGTACGGAGGGCGAATCTCGCGTTATATGCTTTGAGGTAGAGTCGGGAAACGATGAAGAAGAAATGCCTGTTTGCGATAAAGAAACTGAAATGCCCGGTGCAGAACCGTTAAGAACAAGAGAAATGCAGCTCTTTAGAAACCGTGAGAAAGAATTTAAAACGACTGATAGCTGATGATCAGATTAAAGAGTTCGAACATCTAGAATACGACTCTAGGAAAATTAGCAGAGCCGGAACTTATCGTGAGCATTAAAAAGCGTAATTTTGCATGTGCAAATAATCAGTTGTTTGGGACGTTTGATCGGGTGTGGGGGTTACCAATCCAGTCCAAGAAAATTGAGATCCCCAAAAACGAAAACGCAGCTGAGAAGTCTATTAGGATTGTGAAATCAACAACTCTTTTGACCTAGTGCATCCCTTGACTGAACTGACCAAGAAATGTGTGAACAAGAACACACTCCGTGCTCAGTGGTCCTTCCAAAGACTCAAAGAAACACTATACAGTGGTACCTAGACGTACGAGTGTCTCGTCTTACGAGTTTTTCGAGATACAAGCATTCTCTCCGCAGATTCTTTGCTTCGAGTTACGAGCTAAAATTCGGGTTACGAGCAAGCTTCAGATATCCCACCGCTAGGTTGAGCAGCGAACGCCATGTTACGTGCTCATCAAATGAGAACACGAGAAGCATATAATATTTACAACCTTTATGTACAATAATTATACAATTGTATACATATTATTCTGAGACTACTATCTAGTCTTAAAGCGAGATTTTAACACTGAACAATTACCACCCGGGGCAGCTCGATCTGCCCAAACTTGAGTCGTCCTCAGAAACCGAACAGCACCCAACCTCTCTCGCAGAGAGATAGCTTCAATTCCCTCCCCACACTATAACTCTCCATGGGGGTCTAAGGGATGGGATGACCTTGGTCCTAGGATCGCAAGCTCTCCCCCTTCTACGGATTCTGAGAAAACGGTCTTCGGATTCTCAGAAAGAAGAATCTGGACATTACAGCCACAGTGAAGGATGCAACAATCGCCCAGCTTCCGCGTCTCACTCGTTCACCTTAAGAGAGTAGCTGGTAATAAAAGCGAAAGTGAGGAAAGCGGGGCAAAAAGGTAAAAAATCAACAAATACGATTTAATTATTCAGTTCAGCCTTTCTCCTCCTCTTCTATCAACATCTTCAAGTCTGATCTCCAAGGTAAATGTTGTACATTACACTTAATAAAACAAATTTATTGCAGTACATTCTATTGTATTGAGTTTTTATACAATGTTCGTCGTTTATAAGCACATTTTTCTTATTTAAAAACATGTAACAAAAAATTGCGGTGTTTTGGGGGAGCCCGGGACGCATTTCTATTCATTTCAATGGGGAAAACTGATTCGAGATACGAGTATTTCGAGTTACGAGCTCCGTCATGGAACGAATTAAACTCGTAAGTCGGGGTACCACTGTACAAGGAACCGAATCTTCATTTCCCAGGAGTGAAAGTGGCAAATGCTTCGTCGCATCTTCCAGTTATACCTGAAGTCTCGAACTGTTGCAGCGGAATTGTTTTGGAACACTTTAAATATCTTTTCTCTCTCTGTGTAGTTTTTCAACTGTGTTCTTATTTGCAGTATTTTATCGAGTGCCGATATTATGTAGCATTGGTTTGGTTTGGAGCGTTACGGTCAGCTTTTCGTTACACGAGGGCTCATTAGATCTGGACCTACAGTTTAAAGCCGATTCCGAACGGCTACAGACGTCCATGCCAGCAATGGGACTCGAACCCACAAGATCTGATCCGAATGCCAATCTAGAAGATTACAAATTACAGAAATTTCAAATGTTTCGTCAGAAGATTCCAGTAAGATTATATTTCATTTTTCAAGAAAAATAAGAGTAGCGAAAGATATTTTTCTTGACGGGTCTGCTACAAAGAGCCATTAAAATCCCTATTGGCCATCTCCTATTTTTTTATGTAGTATATGTGATAGAACCGTTTTATTTAGTATCCTGTATAGTAAGATGTACGTTTCGATTATTCTTATTTTATTTTATCTGTGTATTTATAGTGATTGGTGATTTTGGAGATGTAGCTAAAAATATTTTTAATTATGATTTTGTTTAGTGCTACGAGTGTTTAGTTTTACTATTATCGTGATTTGTGTAATTTGTAGTTATTTTTACTATTATTGCGAAATTTCGTAAATTTAATATTATACGTAAAGGATGCCAGACACGCGATGTGTGCTTGCAGATTGCAGCTGCAACCACCCTCTTGGGAGAGGTGTCGTGTCTGGCCAACACCCCCTATATCGGATATAGGGGGTGTTGGTCTGGCGCCCTTTATGAGAGAAGGGGACGACGCCGTGGGGTCCTATGAAGGGAAACCCCTACGGTGGTCAGTCTGCGTTGAGGTGCTTTATTTTGTTTGTTCTCACCCCGCAAATACACATTCGCGAAAGAGGATTAATGGGATGAAATAGTGATTAATGGGTCCCTTCGCCGATAACCCCACTAGGGCGCTCGCTTCGGAAGCGGTTTTTTGACGAACGATCAAAGAAAAGAATAACTTCTCCCCCACGTTGGGGGGGAGTCAAAGGGGGAATCGTCCCCGGATCGCGCTTTTCGGAAACGGATGAATGGTGACGGGGAGGGGTGTCAAAGGGGTAATGACGTCGGGAAGTTGCGAGAGGCGGGAATATGAGAACGGTCAGTCGGGTCGATTAGTCCCGCTCCTGGAGCGTGACTAATGTCTCGAGAATTGACGGGGGGGGGGAGGTGGCTGATTCGCGTGTGTGTACATGCGGCATGGTACGAAACTTTGGTAGAGACTCGTTTCCATCCAACGTTCAAAAACACGCCATTCTCATTTTAGGATATATTTAGAGTAATCCGCATGAAGTCGATGGTCATCATAATTGGGCGACCGCTGCCACACTCACACATATGCTAAACACGGTGCATTTGCCCGGAGAAATTCACCGTGATTTCTTGGCTTCCTCCAAGAGCACTATTTAGGGGAGACAGGTACCACCACAATTTAGACCAAGCCCTCTTAGGCTCATAATTATTTCAGCAGTATTATATATCTATACTTATATATAAAGAGAGAGAGCGATTTTGTACGTGGAGGGTAATCTTCAGAACCACTGTACCTATTTGAAAAATTCTTTCACTGTTTGAAAGGTACAGTATTCCAGATGGACATAGGCTATATATTATGTATATCTAATCAGTAGAAATAAAGTTAGGGGCTTAATCCTAACAATCTCCATTGTTACCTCTACTGTCCTCTACCGCTTTTTGTGCCGAAGTCTTCAACGATCCTTATCGTGGTGCTATCGCGGTGGGCTTCTGTTCTGACGCTAGCAGTTCGAACCTAGCCGTTCTCTGGCACGCCTTTTTCTTTAAAAAAATTTATTTTAATTATTAACTAACATAAAATTAATTTAAGGTATTATTTAGGTTATTAAGGTAAAAAAAGATTTACAATTTATTGGCTATCAACTGGAAATTTATTGGTATAATATTTTGTTCAACCCGGACAAAGTAGGGACGGGCCGCTATATATATATATATATATATATATATATATAATTTTATCAATATTATATATATATATATATAATATTGCTAAAATAATTTTCATCATGTCCCTTCGAAACAGATTCTCTCTGCAATTTTCTGGAAGATTACATATTGCAGAAATGACAAATATTTCGTCAGAAGATTCCAATCGGATTATATTTCATTTTCTAAGAAAAGAGTTTCAAAGAGTTTTCTTGGCGGGTCTGCTACAAAGAGCCGTTCAAATCCCTATTTTGATAGGCGAATATCTTTTTTTAAAGAAACCCCTTTAAAAATCGTCCACCCTTAATCGTCCTTTAATTGTGTTCCCCACCAAAGATTGACGTGTTCTCACGCCCGCCCATCCTTTCACACATCCCTCCGCTCTCAACGCACCCGCAGCCAAGCAGGAAGAATGGAAACCGAACAGAAGCTTTTCCAAATGGGAAACTACTCGATCATCGTCACAGGAATCCGAGCACTTTTTCAACACTTCTCCAAATAGAGAACAGTACAATCAACGTCACAGACATTCCATTCCACTCAATATATTTTCATTTCCTTTATACTACTGGGCCCTGGCACCCCCCCCTCAAAAAAAAAAATAGAAATTGCATTATGAATATTGAATTTGCATTATACATATTTTTATTACCATGTTTTCATTAACTCGCTTTCTTGTTTGTGTGTGTGTTTGTCCGGTACAAATCTTGCAATCGATTTTTAACTCACTTCCAGACTAACTAGACATTTGAAACTTTTAGAATAGCTCAGAACACGATAACAATGCATTCTTTTGATACTTTTAGCCATCTTTAAGCAGGATTGAATTCCTTTTCGGTTAATTTTGTTACGTAGACTGGTGCAGCCATCTATCGACCGGGACGGGAATGAAAGGTTAAACGCGAGTTAACTTCCAATTCACTTCATTTTCCTTCAAGTGGATGGGATAATTCATCAGAAAAATTTTAAAAAGTATTTATTAATACATAGAAATATCAAGTTTACAGGATTCAACAGAAAATTTAAAAACATGGTATATAAAAAGTTCTTTTAGTCTTGTAATTATTATATTGTTATGATGCTATTCATGGGAACTTTCTGATAAACACGTACTGAAAATGTCTATTCCTTGTTTCCTTTGGTTGGAACTTGTTCCTGTAACATTTCGACCGTTTTTTTTCAAAGGCCCACCTTTTAGCTCGTACGATCATCGGATGAGAAAGGAGCATCTTTTAGAAGCGAATCATTTAAATAGCTTTCCATGTATTGTAATGACATTTTGCGATAGTGTTTGACATCTCTGTTTTGACCTAAAAAAGTCCTAAGCTATATCTGTTCATTCTACGGGTACCTGCACTTATCAAAAGATATATGTATAATCAATGTTTTTCCCTTTCTTTTTTTTTTGGGCATATTTCGGTGATTTTTGGAAATGGTGTCAAATTTCGGAATACGGGTGAGTGTGAGAAAAGAAAATATATTGAGTGCAGGGTCTCTGACGTGACTAAAAATTCCTTCTGTTTTAAAATGTTTTTACCAAAATGATAGTTGTTTTCCATCCCGTTTGAACTCAACTTTTGGGAAAAAGGCAGGCCTTAAAGCAAGGTGGGCCGTATGAATCAGTCAGTAGAGGTATCCACTATCAGCTGAAGTTTTAAATAGAAGGTATTTCGGACACTCTACAGTCTACACTGGAACATTCGACGAAACATATCTGTTGATGAAGGTGGGTTAATAAAAAGAATGTTATGAGGGCAATAATAATGATAAGAATTTTCCCCAGATAGTTAGATCTGTGGTGCACCGTACCAGCTGTCGAACTCCACTTTGAAACTTGCAAAAAGGATCTTTTCCAGTCTGCCGATCATTTCAGCAGTTATAAATGTCTGGTTTTAATAACCCGAAAGGTTATTAAAACCGGACATCGGTTATTCTGATTCATCGTGAAGCTTTATGTTATGGAAGCAACCCTTTTAAGCCGAGACAGTCCAGTGAGAGGTCGATCCCTGAACATGTACGTAGTTATGCTTTCATGAAATATTTTTTGTTTTAGAATTTCATGACTGTCACAAAACACTCGAGACAGTCAGTCTTATCATTTTCAGCTCTGATAAAAGATAAATGAACTAAAAAAAACGGGCCCGTGGTAAACTAGTGGGGCTTCGGAGAGGGGGTCCTCGGTTCGAATACGGACGACGTTTCGTGTCACCGGAAAGTTCTTCTATGAGGTCAGAGAGGATGGGAGAAAGTAGGAATCCACCACATGTCACCCCTGGGTCTCAATTGTGGTGGCATTCCTCCGTTGTTACGTCCGGTCCTATCGGGTGCATTGCAAATGAACTATTGGGCAACCCTTTTCAATTGGCCATTCCCAGAATAAATACGCTGTTCAACGGACCAAGGTGACGCCAAAGTGTCAACGCAATGCTTACAATTCGTAAAATGAGCGCATTCCGACTTTTGAAGACGCAAGAAACGAAAACACATTTTTCACGGTCGAGTAAGAGACCATTTTTAAAGAGGTTACTTTACTTCAGAACTGGCATGCACGGGAAGTGAATATATTTATGGACGTGATGGAGTTTTTAAGCCGTTGTTTTCAGAGCGGGAAATTTACATTTGACATCAAATATTCCGCCCGAATCACTCACAAAAAATGACGCCGCACTGATTTATTTCGAGAGAAATGTTTCAAGTCAAAACGGATGAGCTGCACCGATTGTTTGCGTTAAGAAAAGAGCAACACAATTTTAAATGATGTTTGACCACCGAAATACGAGTTTTCATTCAAACAAACAAATATTTTATTTCATAACAATTTTTTTTGTTTTGATGAATGATTGAAATTTTTTTTTTTTATAATGACTGATTTTGTTTGCACAATGAATCCGCTTTTAATAAGATAGTTTCATTTGGCACCAAGTTATTGCAATATAAAATGAATGTTGTGTATAAAAGTAGAAATGCAGTTTTCTAGAAAAAAAAAATTATAAATACCAGTTCTTAATAAATAAATAAATAAATAAACACTTTCAAATCGGGTATTCCATTTAAACATTGCATTACTTGGGTATAACAGTGATTTACAAATCAGGAAATGAAAACCTAGAAATTTTAAATTGAAAGACATTCCAAACTTGAAACTCCCTTAGCGCGAGACGGACGAATGAATCGTGTTGCGACGTCACTAGAAATCTTTTTTTCTTTTCTTAAATTTTGAAGACTACAAAACCGAGCAAAGCCTAATATTGTTCAAAAACCAATCGTATCACTTGCACTGGGATTTCAAAGACTGAACATCGACTTGCTCTTCTTAAGTCTGCAGATTAGAAATCGTGCTTCTTTGAAAGGTCTTTACCAATTCTTGTAGCGGTACCTTGGGCACATGGAACTTAATCGTGGGAAGGACATTTTAATTGCAAGTACAGCCGAACCCCGTTATAGCGAACCCGGTATAACGAACTCTCGGATATAACGAACGAAAATTTTGGTCCCGCCGTTTTCCTATTGTATTTAATGCTAATTTATCCTTTTATAGCGAACCTCCAAAATCTTAAGAATCGGCTGTAACGAACATTTTTTTCAGTCGACAACTGAATTTTTTTAAATTTTTAAATTTTTTAAGAATGTTTAAGATACAACGAACGTTGAAGAAGCAAAAAATATTGAAGAAGAAGATGATGAAGATTTACCTATCGCGATGTGGATAGAAAAGCACAAAATTTCATCAATCTCAGATTGTGGCGTGCAATTGTTCGAAACATGTGATGATGAAGTCATTGCATGTCAAAATCAGACTGAAGAAGATATTGTGGAAGAAGTTAAAATGAATCATTCTGAAATCGAAGATTCTGCTTATGATGCTGATGAAGAGGAGCACACGACGAAATCTCCACCATCTCAGATGCTACAGCAGCGATGCGTGTCATTAATAAGTTTTTGTCAACACAAACAGTGGAAGAAAGAGTGTTGGAGTTATTTCTATGTATCGGACAAAGAAATTCATAAAATGTTTTTGAAATCGGCATCACGTCAGCAGAAGATTAACAATTATTTTTGTATCAAAACAGTGCGCAATTATTAAAGATAAAATCAATTTATTTCCAATTGTCTTCATTTTTAGTTAATTTAATTAGTATTGTGTCAGTTTAATGTAATCGATTTGAGTCAATTTAATTTATTAATGATAATTTTAATAGATTTTTACCATATTTTTAATACATCACTATTGAATATACATAGCAACTAATGAGTTATACATTTTGTGAACTCTAACATTTTTTTTAATGGTTCGGATATAGCGAACAAAACCTCTGGTCCCTTGAAGTTCGTTATAACGGGGTTCGACTGTAATATGTTTAGAAAAAATACAGAAATGACAGAATTTTTTTCAAACATATCTGCCTTCGTTGGAATGTCTGTTTGGCTCGCTCTATTCGAAAGACCCATCTTTCGGGAATTTTGAAACGGATTTCCTTTTTTGGGGTACGATCATTGGACGGGAATTTATAGCCAATTGAATAAACCGGCAGCTACCTTAAAAGGAAGGAGGAGCCTCTTTCAATGCATTTTCGAGAAAACTCATTTATCGGTCACTTCTGCAGACTAAGCTCATCCCTTTAAAAAGTTGCGATAGTGTTTTAAATATAACTCACTCTGTTTTGACCCAAATGAAGCTAAGCTGTGTGTGTGTGTAATCATTATTTTTTGTAACGGTGTCAAACTCTCACTTCGGAACACGGGCGAGTAGTATAGAAGAAATTAAAATAGATTCATCGGAATGGAGTGTAGCGTCCATTGAGCTAAAAATGTATAAACAATTCTCCCCCTCCCCTCCCCCCACTCCCAGTTTAAAATGCTATGACATTTTTACCAAAACTAAATTTATTTTCGAGTACCGTCTATTTCTGAAAAAAAAAAAAAAAGTACTTTTTTTTTTCTTTCTGAATGCAATGGTATCTTTCCAAGCGAGGCGGATTCTAAATTTATAAGCGGTTAATTATTCTGTGTTGTGAAAAAGGGGAAAGGACATAACAAGCAGTTTGCTCTTTCGATGCTTAAAATGGGCACAGCCACATACCTCATCGGACTGCGATGGAAGCTGTTCTCCGAGGTGGCACGCATTCCGAATCGTCGCGTTGCATTGTTCGACGAGGGACCATGCGGGGGTGGACCGGCAGACATTCGGCCCGCGCTTGCTCGGATCTGACTCCAGGCCTGCAGCTGCTTTGAAGTGCGTCGTGCGCTACCCGTACCTCCCGGAGAGGGTTGCCGGGCCGACGCCGGATCTCGCCAAGTACGATGCCCGTTGGCGCACTTTCGCTTTCCAAACACCTCGGATCATGCGTCGGTCTCTCGCTCAGATCGGGAACTGACGAATAGGGAGGAGCTCGATAAATGGAGATCGGAGGGAATTCAAAACCTTCATTTTGAAAGACGACTTTCAAAAATGTGGGAACAAAATAAATAAACGTTCATTCCCACGTTCCGTTTAAGGTATCTCACCACGTTCGGAGCACTTCTTTAAAATTTCACTTCATAAAGAAATTTTAATTAAGTTTATGGATACTTTTACGATCCAAATTTAGATTTACCTATTAATATTTCAAGTAAACTTACATAATTTTTTGGAAATCAATAAAATATATGAAGTTTTGAAGAAAACTAGCAACATTTTCAAAAATTATAAAAAAATTAAAATTGAATATATTTAAAAGATTTTATTTCTAATATAATTAACATGGTATTTTCTAGTGCATGAATTATATAATTTAAGGCATATATGCATAAATAAAAATTTTAGAAGCAATCGAAGAATAATATATGTCATTTTTCCAAAATTGTTGATGTAAATATTAAAATATTCAGCCATAATTCAGAATGTGTGTAATGTTCTCTTTTTGTTCATAGTTCATGCACTAGAAAATAGTATAGAAACAAAGCACAAAAAAATTCAAAGGGATATATCAATAATATTTTGAGTTATGGATTTTCAAAAAAGTAACTTATGTAAAAAAACACATTTCGAGAAAAAAGCTATTTAAAAGCCCACTTCCGGTTTTTTTTGCATCTTAAGACTTTTATAAGATCCTTCATAACTCCCCTTCTAATTATCGTAAAAGCAAAACAAAAACTGTTTTGTAAAGCTAAAAGTATGTTCTATCCAATAAAACAAAATTAAAAAAATTCATGAATTTTGAGCGAAATTGGCCATTTAAACGTGGTGAGATACCTCAAGAAGAGATCTGGGAACAAAACGCTTTCTTCTTAAAAAAGGATCTACGAACATGTCTACTCATTAAAAATCCTTTCGTTGATTTCATGGACTTTGCCTGTCGGGTATTCTCCAACGTCGTGACACTCAATACAAACATAAGGAAGAAGAAAAAAAGGTCTACTAACTTCCTAATGTACGTCAGCCAGTTACAGTATTGGCTGCGTTCACTGGACCTATGAGTGCAACGCTGACGAAAGCTCGTGTCACCAACCACTACAAAAGGTGAGCGACGGTTTTAGTCCTTTGACAGCCATTACAAAACATTTCAGCATGTTAGATCATAAAATTTGAATTTTCTCTTAAAGGAGCGTTGCTGTTTACTCTCATCTAAGTCGGCGGTGACCTTGAGTGATCGTGGGTTGTTGGATTTAGATTCTATGGAATTTTTAAATCAAGAAAAGTGCTTTAAATTTTCTGTAATTACATATTTTTAATACTTTTTTTGTTAAAGAATATATGGTATGATATTACTGGTGTCGAACAACTTCCATTCGCTTTTAAGATGACAGCCCTCTGACAAACATTGACCAGGCTCGTTCATTGGGGTCGCTTGTAGTTTCATATTGAAAAATGAAGTTTATAATTTTCAAAGTTTTAATAGAATGCGTATAATTTTTAAATCATGTTCGTTTTAATTTTATTTTTCGTTCATTTTTACCTAAACTAAAGGCAAATATAGATTGATTTTTAAACATCAAGTTTTAATCTCGTGAGATTTGGCAAAAAACAAGGTAAATATATACCCGAAATCTACAACTTTAAAATAGTTTTTAAAAAATCTGTTAGTACCAAAACATGTTCATTGGGGTAAAAATTGTGCGCACCACTCATCTAAGTCATCCAATTGGTAGATGATAACATCGAAATATGCTACCCACTCTATCATATCAGAGACATTTGACCAACATCGACATTTCATCAAGAATACACGTCAACTTCCCAACTCCTTCCTGGGTCGAAGTCTGTTGACGAAACAGTTTGAAATCTGCGATGTTGGAAAGAACCATTTTAAAGGATTCTAAGAGGGTTTGACGTTTGTCCGAAGTTTTGTTTATTGATTTTGAAAATAAGTCATCAAATAACAAATAAAATAATAAACAAATGTTAGATATAATATTGAAGGTTAAGGGGACAGTGGACTTTCAAACTTAACTTTTTTTGTTTTGAATGGATTTGCTTGAAATTTGAATATGTGATTAGTACCATAGATATGTAAAAGTGGTTAAAATTTAAAGATGAAATATTAATAATTTATGAATTATGAATTATTAATTATATCAAAAATTGGCCTCATTAAAAATGTTCCATGCGCATTTCTTTTGAATATAATATGGTAATTTTTATTTACAGGATACCTTATAGAACTAACAATGAAACTTATTGCTTATTTTAAGCATTCATTAAAAATATTAAGAGAAAAAATAATAATAGTGAAAACACCCATTTTATTACGCAAAATACCTATAAATCGTCATTTCAAGTACAAAATTTAGAAATTCTGAGCTACGAAGCATAATTATTTTCAATAAGATTTATTTGATATACAGTTAAGAAATGCGCCCGGAGCAGTTTGAATATTCGGATGACACGAAAATTTTTATTTTGAGAAAAACGCATTTAAAGTTATTGCTATTAGTAACCACATTATATCTAAATTAAATAAAAATGCCTATAACTAGGAAAATAATCACAGAAATTAAAAATTCTTTTTGCAACACATTCCTACTCGTCCGTAGTTTCACAATTCAATAAAATAAAAAAATCGAATTTTTGGACAAATTTCACAATTTTGAAAGTCCACTGTCCCCTTAAAGGGAAAAGAAAAAAAACGGATGGGCAGCTAACACAAAAAATATTAAAGGCTTCAGTCGCTCTCTATGAACAAGGTACGACATGTTTGGCGAGAAATAGAACTCGAACAAAATCGAGTTAGAAAGAGTGAAAAATTGTAGTGAATCCATAGAATATTAGCAAATTAGAATATTAGTTGACGCCCGCCGCATAACTTATCTGTAGCTCCTCGAACCCTAAATCCTCGAGTTTGGTTCCTCTTAGACTGGCATTTAAAACAGTTCAAACTTCGTTAAACCAACACTGACTGACTGATCTCTGGAACCATTTGAGCCTTAAGGGGGCGCTGGACTGAGCCTCCGATGTTTCGAAGTCAATGTTAAGTCCCTTTTGAGTATCTTTTTAAGCATATTTCATATATATACATATATCAATATCGGAGTTAATTTTTGTTTTTATATAAATAGTTTTGCTTTTGACAAGTATTTAATGGGAAGTTCTTTACAAATTGCAAATTCGCATTTAAATATTTTGAGAAATTTTTTTCTGCATAAGATACCTGATGACTTAACAATTCGTACTTGTTTATCAATTTTTGGTTTTCTCTTAAAATTTAATTTTAAATGACTCTCGAATTTCTGAACTGAAAAAATAAGCGGTACTTTTGCTTTAAACTCTTTATAAGTACTCGAGATCAAATAATAATACAACATGAAGTAATGCGCGTCATTCCTGAATCTTTTGGCTTTTCAGAGATACCTTTTCTTAATCTTGTGTAAATTAGGGTAAGAGTAATTTGTAAGCAAAAATGAAGAAATTTTGTAAAAATCGGAACATTTCTCCAAAAACCACGCCTCCGCCAGCAGTAGGGGAAAGCAGTCGTATCAGGGGAGAGCCCAGGCGGTCAAACACAAGGGTTGGGGGGGGGGAACTGTGATTTATGGGTCTACTGCCTGGCGAGATGAGCACAACCGTTTGCTATGTGCCTTTCATCTGACAGGATAAAGATTTTAGAGCTACACCTAGACTAGTTTCGTCCTTAGCTACTTGACTTGTTGAAATATCTGTATTGATCATTGGCTAACTTTTGAGTATCTTTTTAAGCATATTTCATATCTATACATATATCAATATCGGAGTTAATTTTTGTTTTTATATAAATAGTTTTGTTTTTGACAAGTATTTAATTTCAGATTTTTGTCATAATATTGTTTAAATCAGGGGTGTCCGACCTTTTAGCTTCCGTGAGCCACATGGAGAGAAGACGAACTGTTTTGAGACACACAAAAATTTACGTAACATTAAAAAAGTTGATCAGTATAAAAAGTATAATATATTAACAAATTTATCTCATTATAAATTTTATTTATAATTATAAAGATAACAATAGGCGTCATAAAATTGATGTGATATTTGTCATTGAATTTTAGAAACTAATGCATCAATATCTGAGTTAGTTGTGGTTGCAATTCTCAGGGAGTTCTCAAAATGTTCATCCGATATTTTTTTTCTAATTTGACTGTTAGTCTGCTTCACTCTTGAAAATAGTTGTTCACAGATGTATTTGCTTCCAAACAATGATGACGTGAATAACACATGACTCTTCAGTGAGGGATATTTATCTCTGGGCAGGTACGGTTTATAAAAGTCCAACAAAGAGACTTGATAAAATTTCTCTTAAGTTGGATGTCAGATTGCGACTCTACGCATTTCATTTGAAAATTTGCGGGCAGGATATCTATATCGACTGTAAATGGAGTAGCAAACATGCAAAACAATTGTTTATTTTTCCAAAAGTCCTGAAATCGATTTTTAAATTCTTGTACTAAATCGGAAAGTAAGGCTGCGAATTTTTTACTATTTTTAGAATTATGCTTGGTCAGCGTCTCGAAATGCAAAAAAATTGTTAACATTTAATTGGACTTGCCATAATTTCAATTTCATTTGGAACCCGTTTATGGTTTGAAACATTGTACTGATAAGTTGATTTTTACCCTTTTGACGGGTGTTTAAGTAATTTAAATGGGCAATCAAATCCATCAAAAATATTAAATCTGCAAGCCAGTTGTCATAATAAAGTTCTGGCACAGGTTTTTTTCAGTGTTATAAACAATTTTATTATCAAGTAGGTTTTAAAATATTTTTAAAATTTACTCTCAACTAAGTCACCTTATTTCTGTGAAGTATACGATATCACCTTACTCAGCATCCAAGCTTTTAAGAAATTCCTGAAATTGGTGATGATACTATTCCCGAGCCCTTAAAAATTCACCGTTTTGTCGGCGATTTGCTTTAGAATTGACCATTTTTAAAGTATTTCCGCAGAAATTTTCCTGGTGTATTATGCAATGGTTCTTCATCAAACGAGAATTTTCAACAGCAATGGCATCGCCTTCTATTTGTAATAACCTTGTTTGTGAATGTATTCAGAAGATCATAGAGATTGTGTGTTCATGGTGTTTCATTCTTTATATTAATTTTAATATCATTACAAATATGAAATGTTAAATATATAAAAACTTCACATTTCATTTTTGTAATGAATATAATACACAGAAATTGCATACGGAATTTTGTATAAAATTAAAGATATGTCAAATGATGTACTGTCGATTTGTTGAATAAACAAAGCGGGATCTGTAATGGCCGCCTGCCATCATCGCCGAGGCGGACTATTGATATTTTTTCTCGCTTTGAGCTCCTTTCTGGGCCGCACTAATACTTGCTTTGGGCCACGGGTTGGACACCCCGGGTTTAAATCTTCAAAAAGATCTCCCGATAATAAAATTTAAAAAAAGAAAAAACATTCAATGGATCGCCGACCGCTGAGATTATCTGTAACAAGAAAACCAAATAGAGGCGCGAATCTCCCTTATATATATATATATATATATATATATATATATATATATATATATATATATATATATATATATACAGTGGTGGCAAAAAGTCCTGAACACACTCATTTTTTTGGCTAATTTTTGTGTTTGACTTCATTTTTCGTTATGAAATTATCGTACTATCTTAACTATTATTATTGATTATAATGTATTTTTTCACGCTGATTTCAAATCTGTTACTAGTTTTTTAATGCCGCAAGTATTTTCTTTGTAGTACAGCTGCCTGAACACAAGAATGTGTAGTATGTACAGAATAACACAATATAGAATAACATAATATACGTAGTAGAATAACACCAAAAACTTACAAATACGGTACATTTAATATGAATTTTGAAAATTTGGTGGTTACATGTTTGAACATCAATATTTTATGGGTCAGCCGTTTGCTTTAATTGCATCTTTTTGGAATGGAATGCACCAATTTCACAAGACGTTCTTTCATGACAACATGGTTGAAGGAAAATATTAAAACTTCAATTAACTCACTTTTGTTTGAAGGTTTTTTCTTTGAAATATCATAACCAATTTTATGCCATAGGTTCTCTATTAGATTAAGATCCGGAGACTGTCTTGGCCAGGTCATCCTATTCACAGTATGGTCTTCGAACCATTTCTGGACTACCTTTGCACGGTGACATGGAGCATTATCGTCCTGAAAAGTTCATGACTGATCCCCAAAAAGATCTCCTGCTGTTGGTAGCAATTTATTTTGTAGTATTTCAATGTAATCCCTGGCTTTCACTATTCCGCTCACGATGTGAAGTCTTCCAACACCACGAGAAGACATACAGCCCCAATATCATCACTTTCGTCGGGTGCTTTACTGTGGGCTTCAGACACTGAGGGCTGAATTTCTCATGAGTAAGTCGTCTTACATAGGCACTACTTTGGTTACCAGAAATACAAAACTGACTTTCATCACAAAATACTACCTTATCCCAGTCTTTAATAGCCCATAACGAATGATCCCTTGCACACGCAAAGCTCCTCTTGCGTTGAAAATCGGAAAGTCGGTAGTTTTGAGCGAGTTTGCAGCCTTGTTATCCAATTTCCAGCAGTCTTCCTGTCACAGTTCTTGGGCACATATTCACATTCGATATTAAAGTCCATTGTTTCAAAATTTATGGTGAATTGATCTTTCTGTTTGAAAGTGATATCCTGTGCAATACCCTGTCTTCACTTAAAGTTGTTTTAATCGGTCGTCCAGATCGCTCCCTGTACGCAATAGAATTTGTTTCAGAATATCTTTTCAACGTTCTCACGACAGTATAAAGACCACATGGTACTTTAGCAGCAATTTGGTGCATAGGATAACCTTCTTCCTTCAAAAATATTATTTTGTTCCATTTATCATCAGGCAGAAATTAAAATTTACCCATAATTCCAATATTTTCCACACAAGCACTTCAAATTGCAACACACAACTGCTTTCAATACACTAAAACATGCTGCACATTCCGCTTTCAACCCTTCATTAGTACTAGTCTCTGATTGGTTGGAATAAGGGAGCATTTAATTAGTTGAAAAAACAGTCACTCATTATTACAGTGACCTTGTGCTTGTCTTATCATGGTTTATTTCAAAATATCGATGAAACTATTTACTTTACATGAATTCTATAAACAGATTTGAAATCAGCATGAAAAAATACATTAAAATCTTTAACAATAGTTAAGATAGTACTATAATTTCACAACGAAAAATTAAGTCAAACAAAAAAATTAGGCAAAAAAATGAGTGTGTTCAGGACTTTTTGCCACCACTGTATATATATATATATATATATATATATATATATATATATATATATATATATATATATATATATATGGCCGGCAGTTAGGTTCAGGGTGGGGAAAGCAGTCAGGGGAGACCCCCGGGTGGTAAAACACAAGGGTTGGGGGGACGGTGATTTATGGAGTAGTCGAGTTACCTGGCGAGATTAGCACAAACGTTTGCTATGTGCCTTTTCAGCTGACGGGTAAAGATTTTAGAACTATAGAAAAACTACGTTCCTAGCTGGTATATGTATATTGATCACTGGCTAAATTTTGGCTATCATTTTCAAAATGTTTCATATACAGTAACCACCGCTTATAGTGATCAGTGGTTATAAGAATCAACCGTTTATAAGAATCAATTCCGCGAAAACAAAAACAAATGTATTATTTCCATGTTAAAATTTTCGCTCTAAAGAATCAATCCACTTGTTTTAAGAATCAGTTTACACTCTTCGCTTTCCTTTCATTTTTCCAAAAAAGTCACTTAAACCCTCAAAAGGCACGAAGTTCTTTCTTTTTTTTAAAAAAAAGAAAGATTGAGAAGATGGTATGGAATATAGTCGTAAAATTCATCAATTTCTATGTTAGACATAACATAATAGTTTCCCCTTAAACGCTTTAGCCCAACACTGTCCTATTAGGTTGACCCAGGGGCATCTTTACCCGTCCGGGTCCGATTTCACTTTTCTCCACTGACAAACAAAAATAGGGACTCTTTTTTTCCCACCTCCAACATTCTGGTTGCGACTTCCTGGACCCTGAAACACATAAATCTCCGGCGAAGTGTCCACTATCACTTAGGCAAACGTGACATTAGTAGATTCAGCACGTTATCAAACCGTGAAACGTAAGCTAGAAGGTGAATCTTCGTCTGAGACTATTAGTATTAAAAGAGTATTGAAACAGCCTCATGAAAACTTCATTACGTCAAACTACCATAGAAAACTTTTTCTTGCTCCCTTCCTGTAGTTGAAATGTTAAAACTGTTAAGCAGGTATGTTGTAACAAATATTGGATTTTTTTCTTCTCTTACTATGATCACGTGTATCTATCTACTTATAGGTCTAGAAATTAAGTTGTATTTTTAAAATTATAAAAAATAATTTTAATAAAAAGATAATTAACGTAAATTGAGGAGTATTTAATGGTAAATTATCTAATATATGTATATATAGGTGTGTGTGTGTGTACCTGTCCCAAAACCTAAATTTCGGCTATAAGAATCAACCGCTTATAAGAATCAAAAACAGTAATAACAAACGTGATTCTTATAAGCGGAAATCACTGTGTATATATATATATATATATATATATATATATATATATATATATATATATATATATATATATATATATATATATATATATACATATATATATACATATATATATATACATATATATATATATATATATATATATATATATATATATATCTTATATATATATTTCTTCTGTCCGTGTGTATGTAACTGAACTCCTCCTAAACGACTGGACTGATTTTTATGAAATTTTGTGTGTGCGATTAAGTTGAATCGAGAATGGTTTAGATTCACAATTTGATCCGATAGAAAATGTTTTTATATTTTTAATTAATTAATAAAAAACCAACAATTTATAAGGGGGTGCGTCCGGTAAATGGAAGCTGTTACAGTTTGTGGAATCGGCCCTCTGGATAATGGCGTCCACGATAGGTTTAGTTAGCAAACAGCGAGCGAAAAGATAAAAATAAAGAAAATCAAAAAGTTTCAAGTCATATATTAAACCAGAATAATAAATGAAAATAATAATCTTTCAAATCAGATTTTATACTCTAAAAGGGATCAGATCTAACGGCATATTGATACTCTCGACACGCGATGAAAATTCGAATCAACCACGCTAAGTGACACGAGATCTTTTTTAATCGCTACTGCAATCCCCCTCGCCTATATCTTTGTGTCTATTGAAGAGCTAAAGACTAAGCTTCTATCCTGCTAACTTATTTCTGACTAAAAACTCCTCTGATATGTATAATCACCAGCTCACAACAACTTTCCAATAGCGAATATGTTTCACTTTACTCATTAGAACACCGTGTCATCGTGGCGTATTCGGGAGGTCGCCAATTCGGAAAGTACCATTCTCTCGACCAGGGTTCGAATCCAGAGTTGTGTAAATTTTGCTAGACCAGTTATTTCAGCTTTTTTTAAGGCTTTTTTATTTCAGCTTTTATTTTATTATTTTTTTAATTATTATTTTATTTTATTTTATTATTTTTTAAAATTATTATTTTTATTTATTTTTATTTTTTTTCAGCTTTTTTTTGATGAAATATGGAATATAGCTGAAATCTGAGGAGTTTATTATACACTTATACATTTTTTCATATTATTAATATGTATAACATTTTGTAAGCTTTTTTTCTATGTTATTTATACTGCGTTTAATTTTTTAATGGATTTTTGTAGGTTTATTATATATTTATATATTATATTTTTTTTATACTATGTTAATTTTTAAATTGATTTTGGTTAACAAACTTTATAAAATCCCGGGCATTGCCGGGTACTTCAGCTAGAATTACAATGTTTGAACAGAACAACGTCTGTCGGGTCCGCTAGTATATATATATATATATATATATATATATATATATATATATATATATATATATATATATACATCAAATATGTATATATATATTTGAGTTAATTTTTGTCGTTATGTAAATAGTTCATATAAATATTATTTTAGTATGTGTAAATATGTAAAAATGTAAATATTATGGATACATGTGAAATGTATTATGGAATGTAAAATTATAAGAAATTTTAATAATTTTAATTGCCCTGACCAATTTATATATATATATATATATATATATATATATATATATATATATATATATATATATATATATATATATATATATATATATATAAAAGAGCTTGTCTGTTTGTTTGTCCGCTATAGAATCATAGACTGTTTCACCAACCGGGACCAAATTCGGCACAGTTAATGTTTAGGACCCGAGAAACTTAAATCAGGAAAAACGAAGTTTGGGGCTCAATTAGTTTTTTAAAATTAATTTTTTAATGATTTTTTGTGCCCGTAAGAGGTGCGAGACCCCCTGTGGATACAGGCGTTCAGTGAAATCCGAACCTCTTCCCCCGCGCGGGAGAAGAGGGGTGCGCGGGGGGGTGAGAGCTTCATGGTAATAACCTTTGGCTTTGCCTAATTGACTGACTAACTGACAGATAACGCACAGTCCAAATCGTTGGACATAAAGAGCTGAAATTTTGCATGGTGATTCTTCTATAGTGGAGTTTATACTGGAGGTGTGAACTCAGAAAGATTTTTGAAAATTTCTTCTTCGATTTTTTAAAATTAAAATTTTAAGCTGTTTTTCTAATTTTTTTTAAATTTGCATTTAAAATGATAATCCGAGGGTTATAAAATTTATATCACGAGAAAGATCATAAAAATTTCTTTAAATGGAAATCTTTTTCGAATCGTTACCTCCCTTTTCTGATTTTTGGTGAATTTTTAAAGATTAATTTTTAGAATTTAATTTATGAAATGCTGATCACGTGGTTTCTTTTCTTTTGTGATACTTTAAATTAATTTTGCTTTGCGTGCATAACAACGAAAAAATTGACAAAAGAAATATTAAAATACGGTAAAAGATAAAATTTAACTACTAGACTAACTGAGATGGGAGTTTTTTAAGAATGCAGTTCAAATTAGTATGTTTTAACACAACTTTCCCGGCTCTGCTTTTGTCCTTTGTTATTTGCAGTTTTTCTCATCGCTTGAACCGATTTACAATTTGCTTTTTCTACGGTTTTTGGCCTGTCGACAATAAAAAACCGAATCACCAAAGTAAGGAAAATAGGCTTCATGTGAAATCGCGCCTTACTTTGAATAAATAAAAGGGGCATCTTTCACTTTACCTCTTGTGTGATGTGGAAAAAAGTGCGTCTCTTGGGTGATGTGGAACAAACTGAGCTTTTAGGGGACTTGGCAGCTTTCAAATGGCGAAAATTGATGAAAACATCGATTTTTAAATTTTTTGCTTAAAATGTACTTTAACACCTCTAGTATAACTGAGCAAAGTTTTGAAACGATCTGATAAATATAAATGCAGTAAAAATGGTTTTAAATATTTCAACTGCACTGACGGCTCTTTAAATGCCACGCCCACCTCAATGTTTACATTGCTTTACTCGTCTATAACCCCAATGGTTTTAGTAAAAAATCGCGCAGACGAAGAGGAATCTGTTATGCTGTGACCGTAATCATCAAACAAGTTGTTTGTTTGCATGTTCTTCGCTTATTTTGCTTGTTGTTCGCAATTTAGTTTCGTAACACAAGAAAAGAAAACAGCATTTTTCAATGCTATATTGCAGCTCTAATTTATTCTTTATCTAATAATAGTGAATAATATTAGTATTATTATAAAATTCTGTGCCTGTGAAAATATGCCTCGAAGGAAACGTACACAACACGCTATGGAAATGAATCGAAAACGGTGGCGTAAAGAAAGTTCAGATTGCAACATTACTGAAAGCTCAGTAGTGTCAAATAAGCGCCTGGATAAATTAGGAATTGTAGAAACGAGTGAAAATTCTGCTACTGATGAATATATACTAGTAAGTTTTAATCAAATTAGTAAATTATTATCATGTGCAAAGTGTTGTGACTGTGAAAATCAAACATTAAAACTTGAACTTGGAACCCAGTTAGGATTTTCGTACAATTTAAAATTGACATGTAGTTACTGTGAAGAAAATAAAACAGTGATAAATTCCTCTTTGAAGACTGGAATTTCCAGTCATGATGTCAATTTGAGAATTACCCAAGCCTTTTCACATATTGGGAAAGGTTATTCCAGTATTGAAAAATTTTGTATGGTGATGAATATTCAACCCTTTTCATCAACAACATATCGTAAGTGTGCAAGATATTTAGATGGTGCATATTCTTTGGCATCTGAAAGTATATCTACTGAAATCTATAGTGAGATTAAACAGGCGTATCAAAGTGGTGCTTCTAGTTCTGCTGAAATTTTAGATATAAGTGTAAGTTTTGATGGTACATGGTTAACTCGTGGCCATACATCACTCATAGGTGTTGGATGTGTTATCGACATCCTTACAGGGTATGTGATTGATTTCGAAGTTATGAGTAAGGTGTGTCGCCATTGCTCTATAGCGAAAAATAAACTGGGGGAATCGAGTGCTGAATTCCATGTGTGGTATGAGGGACATAAAAGTGATTGTGATATAAACCATTCGGGCTCTTCTGCATCAATGGAAATGGAAGCAGCATTGACCTTATGGAAACGATCCATATCTCTTGGTTTTCGATATACCACGGTCTTATCTGATGGTGATTGTAAAACTTTCAATTATTTGTGTGAGAAAGAAGTATACGGTCCAGACTTCACTATAAAAAAGGAAGAATGTATTAATCATGTAAGTAAAAGACTGGGAACAGCTTTAAGGTCTTGTGTAAAAGACTGTCGTACCCAAGGTATTACTGTAGGTGGTAAAGCTCATGGTAGCTTGAAAGAAGCTACAATAAAGAAACTAACTACGTATTACCAAAAAGCAATTTTAAGAAATAAAGGTGATGCGAATGCCATGAAAACTGCAATATATGCAACCTTATATCATGGCATTTCCACAGATGCCAAACCTCAGCATTCTAAATGCCCTGCAGGTATAAACTCTTGGTGTTTCTATCAATCAGCTGTGGCTAAAGGTCATAAACCTGGTAGTCACAAATTAAATGTAGGGACACCTATAAATGAAAAGTTTCTCCCTAAAATTCTGCCTATCTACCAGAGGCTTGCTTCTAACGAATTGTTAGAGAGATGCATTCGGTGTGGAACACAAAATGCAAATGAAAGTTTGCACAGTACGATTTGGGCAAAGTGTCCAAAAGAAATATTTGTCAATAAACAGCGTGTAAAGCGTGCTGTAATTGAAGCTGTTTGTGAATTTAATAAAGGTACAGTTCGCACTATAGCAGAAACACAGAAAGCATTAGGTTTGTGCATGGGAAATTCGACAAAAAAACTTGCTGCAACTTTGGATTGTCGAAAACGACTATTTAGAAAACGAAGACAAAATTTCAGTAACAAACTAGCTCTTAAGCTAATCAAAAGAGCAATATATAAAAGGGAACAATTAGCCAAAAGGAGAGAAGGGATTACGTATGGGGCAGGCTGTTTTTGAAATAAATGCTTGATAATATTTTTTTCTATATGGGGAAAGCTCTTTATCTTATATTACTTACTGAGTTAAATAGAAAACTAATTTTATTAAAACTTATTTTATATTTTCTATTGCACATTTTATAAATCTCTTATGTATTTCAAATGATGTTTAGTATGTTTTGGATATGTTTGTTAACACAGTAATGTTAGCTAAAGAAATATCATATTTTTCGTGAATTGTTTTGGCTTGTGCAGGATTCAAATAAAAGCTTGTATTTCTATTTAATGTCTTCATATTGAATTTTGTTGGGTTTAATTTTAAAGGTATATGCCTAGGAAACAAGTACAGTAAGTATTAAAATAATAACAAATGTTTTTGATGTTTTTTTACAGTTTTGTATTCTTTAAACTGCGTTTTCTCAGTTTCAGTTTTTTCACAAAATCATAGTATTTAAAGTGATAAAACTTCAAGATATATTCAAGATAGGAACTTGAAATTTTTTGTGTGTGTTCAATATAATCTGCTTAATATAATTAGGGATTGGTTTTGCAATATCTTCAGAAGATAAAATATTAAAAATGAAAAAGTAACAGAAATCATGTTTTTTTCTACGTTTTTCCAGGAATTTACACTTTTTAATTTTTTTCTCAAAAACTAATTCATTAATAGCAAAACCCATCCCTAAAATTGTAAAACATACTATTATAAGTATGACAAAAAATTTTGGTAACAAAATATTGATGCATAAAAGAGGAAACTGAAATTTAAAATCCCTAAATTTTTTTAAAAAATTCAAATTTAAAAATTTTCTATTAAATTAATTTTGGTTTTTCATGTGAAAATCATTTTGTTTAATAAAAACCTCTAATAATATACACATGAGATAAGTAAAAATCCTTAAATAAAAAAAAATTGGTCAAAAGGTGCCGAGTCCCCTTAAGGGAAAAATAAATAATAAAGGCAAATGTAAATTATAAAACTTATTTCTAATTAAACAGTGGATCAAACAAATCTAATTAAACAGTAAACTTATTCAATCCAAACGTGCGAATCACGCAACACTGAGTTATTAATTCTCAATAAAATCAGACGGAGCTCCGCAGGCTCAAAGTTTCTTTCTTTCTTATTGTTTGTATATCATTTCAGTAGAAACGCGCTAAGCGCATTCTGTCTGGTCAGATGAACATGAAGAGCGGGGGTTGCAGCCCAGTATTTTTTTGATGGAATGCATCAAAATTTTTATATCTATATATCTACCCGGGCATCGCCGAGCAATAATGCTAGTATATATATATATACATACATACACCCACATATATATATATACACTTGTTATGTTTTATGACTTTTACTTTTATTTTTAAGAATTAACTATTACCTAATTAATTGAAGTTGTTAGTACATTGCTTAATCTTAACACCCTCTTCATGATGGACTCTCACCAAAAAACACACATACACAAATAACAAGGATAACGGTTTAGAGGAAAAAGATATTATTTATTAAAAGCCTTCCGGCCAACTTATTATTACAAATTAGTACGACTTAGTTTCTCTAAATTTTTTTTTTACATTACCCGAAAGAATAGTACTGCTATAACAAATCTTCTTCCTAGCAGTTTACAAAGTTAGAGCTTTAGTGCAATTTTAATTAATCCCTGTCGACATAATTACAATAATACACAAAACAAAACATTTCTACACTTTATAATTCCAATTTTCATTTCGTGAGGTGGCTGGTGGATGTGCGCCTAACTTAATGACCTAAGGTCTTAATTAATAATGAGCTCCAATTATGAAAAGATTAAAAAACTTAACCAACAAAAAAAAAACTTAACGTTAC
Source organism: Dolomedes plantarius (assembly GCA_907164885.2). Classification (NCBI taxonomy): domain Eukaryota; kingdom Metazoa; phylum Arthropoda; class Arachnida; order Araneae; family Dolomedidae; genus Dolomedes; species Dolomedes plantarius. The sequence continues at coordinate 18,136,281 of OU015495.1, read as the reverse complement.
CTTCAGTCGACTGATGAGAATAAAAAAAAATCTGAAAATAAAAAGATAGCATAGGAGAGAGTGGAGAGTAAAAAAAAATAGGAAGGAAATAAGTTAGTCCGGACTTGAAGAGTATCTTCTACTGCATGACAGCGTCTCGCCCTCTCCAAGCTCTCGGGTTATGGAACGGAAGATTCATCTCGGCAAAGAACGGGATGCAAGTCGGAGGATGCTCACGGCAGGCGGGCTGGAGTAGCATGTGTTGCCTTGGAGTCAAATTGTGGCCGAGGACGAACCCCTTTCTGCCCTGTGTTTATCCGCCCCCGCAGGAGAAGACAAGTAAGGAGTTCCAACTGGCACCGCATTTTTAGACTTTGTACAAACGGCCCAGCACCACAGACTTTGCATATTTCGATCTGCCGCTTGCCATATTATTTTTTTCTTGGCATTAAAAAAAGCTTGGGCTTTGAAACCTACAAAGGAGTACCTTTTTTAGTTGACCCGTGACAGAGCGGCCGGACGTCGACTCTCCTTGTAACCTTCCGCGTCGCCTCTCCCCTCTGAGTCGGGCATCTGCTAAAGTCATCAACATTCCGTTCTCGCTGGGCATGGAGATTTCCAAAATGGTTGAAAGCTAAGGTATCGGATTTCCCGATAAGACATAGCAAGAGTTTAAGAGAGAGGAAAAAAAATAGGTTTTGGAAAATCTAACCTTACGGCCAGACAAAAGGGTAATTTAATCAACTACTTTTTAATTAACACCGCAATCCACCAGCGAAATTCCACTCAGCCACCATCAACCACCTTTTAATATTTTTACCTCTATTTGAACACAGTTTTACTTTTTTTTTTGCATAAATAACTTATTTAAATTACATAACATACATACAATAAGTTAAAACTACTTATTTACACCTGCATATTAACTCAAATATTTGAACACAACTAAATATCTGTGCACATCAAACATACAGGGGAGCACATCTAATTATTTGTGCCTAACACACTGAAGTGCCACTGAATTAGGGATAGCAAAGCCTATGCAAATTGTGTAGCGCTGCGCATCATGTATGCGCAAGTGAGGGCGCTGTGGTAACTGTATATACAGAGGCTGTTCACACATTTTTTAGACGATGTATATTGTATTCACAAAACTAAATTACATAAAATTCTTGTGTTTTAAATGTTCTATTTGACATCCCTTATTCTGAACTATCTTTCGACACCGCAATTTCCAGGATAATAATGCCTTTTGAAGTGTCAGAAGAGGTATTCTATCCCATTCCTCCTGAACAGCTTTCCAGAGTCCTGAAGGGTTTTGGGACGACGTTTGGATAATGCAGATTTTAAAAGTCCGAAAGCACAAAAATCCATAGGTGATATATCGGGAGATTTAGTAGGGATATCAGTGAAGGGTATGGCCTTGATACCAGTTTTTTGTTCCATTTCTTTTAGGAAATTTACAGTCGATTTTGATGTGTGACTGCTAGCTTTGTCCTGATGGAGTCTCACAGATTGATGGCACTGTGGGTAAAGCGATGGTATTTCATTCAGAAAAATTGGTGATAAAATATGTTCCTGATAGTATTTGGAGTTAATCTTGACATTTTTTTCCACTCTCTTTATTTTTAACTTGCCATTATAAGAAAAACCAGCAACAATCATGAATCCCTTAGAAAAACTTTGGAGTGATGAGTCTCGATTCCGACTACTTAACGCCGACGGGAGGCTGAGAATATGGCGTCAGGATTATGAAGCCATGGATCCTGCATGCCTGACTGGAACTGTACAAGGGCATGGTGACTCAATCATGGTCTGGGGTGTTTTTTCGTGGCACAGTTTGGGATCTTTGGTGCGTGTACCAACCTCCCTCAATGCAATTCGCTACGTAGAGTTGCTGGGTGATCACCTCCATCCGTTTATGCTGTTCTGTTATCCGCACGGTAATGGAGTTTTCCAGCAAGACAATGGTACCTCTCACAAGTCCCGGTTGGCTACCGGCTGGTTGGATGAGCATTCCTCTATCTTCTCTGTCATGAATTGGCCACCTAGAAGCCCAGACTTAAATCCTGTTGAGCATCTTTGGGATGTTTTGGAACAAGGCGTGAAAGGCCATCACACAACATCAAAGAACCTTACTGAATTATGGACAGCTTTAGCCAATATTTGGCAAGCCATTCCCGTGGAACATTTCCAGAAACTTGTTGAATCCTCGTCGTGTGGCAGCCGTTATCAAGACCAGAGGAGTCCCAACTCGTTATTAGGTAGGTATCCCTAATTCAGTGGCACTTCAGTGTATATATATATATATATATATATATATATATATATATATATATATATATATAAACATACATACATACAGGTAACCCTCCTATAACACGGTAGATAGGTTCCTAGAAACTGCCGTGTTGTGTGAAACTGTGTTATATGACACCCAGAGACAGTTCAAAAAAGGGGAGTTACGTTCTGAAAACTTATTAAAAAGAAACATTTAAAAAAATTCCATATAAGCAACTTTAATTTTTATTAAAACTATAAATGTATGCATAACACAAAACGTAAAGAAACAATAAAATATTATTTTCATTTAATACCACCTTAATTAAATAAATTTCTTCCTCGTCACTGCTCAGTACAATCAACCGAGAACGTTTTTTCTTTTGAACGATATCACCTTCACTTTCAGAACCTTTTTCTTCATTTAGATGTTTTGTACCTTCTATCCTCTTTAAAAAATCTGTAATTTTGGTTTATATGATGGTTCTTACGAGGTCATTGTAGATTCATGGTATGGAGATTTTGAAGCTCCTTTTTGAATTTTCGGCTTCTTTCAGCTGAAGGGTCTGCATTCAGGAAAAATGATTCAAGATTTTCAGCTAAGGCCTTCTTGTAATTTGAAAAAGTTATAAGTGAATAAATTATAATTTGTATATATATTTCCATGCAAAGCCACTATAGGTTGTGACGAATTAAAATAACTCGCACAATTAAAACATACGCTGCACACATGGAATTGTCGCAGCTGACCGACACGCTCCCCCCCCCCTTTAACGTATAGCAGGTGACAGCGAGCTGGAACGGAAGGAACACTTTATAATTCCAATTTTCATTTCGTGAGGTGGCTGGTGGATGTGCGCCTAACTTAATGACCTAAGGTCTTAATTAATAATGAGCTCCAATTATGAAAAGATTAAAAAACTTAACCAACAAAAAAAAAACTTAACGTTACCTTCAGTCGACTGATGAGAATTAAAAAAAATCTGAAAATAAAAAGATAGCATAGGAGAGAGTGGAGAGTAAAAAAAATAGGAAGGAAATAAGTTAGTCCGGACTTGAAGAGTATCTTCTACTGCATGACAGCGTCTCGCCCTCTCCAAGCTCTCGGGTTATGGAACGGAAGATTCATCTCGGCAAAGAACGGGATGCAAGTCGGAGGATGCTCACGGCAGGCGGGCTGGAGTAGCATGTGTTGCCTTGGAGTCAAATTGTGGCCGAGGACGAACCCCTTTCTGCCCTGTGTTTATCCGCCCCCGCAGGAGAAGACAAGTAAGGAGTTCCAACTGGCACCGCATTTTTAGACTTTGTACAAACGGCCCAGCACCACAGACTTTGCATATTTCGATCTGCCGCTTGCCATATTATTTTTTTCTTGGCATTAAAAAAAGCTTGGGCTTTGAAACCTACAAAGGAGTACCTTTTTTAGTTGACCCGTGACAGAGCGGCCGGACGTCGACTCTCCTTGTAACCTTCCGCGTCGCCTCTCCCCTCTGAGTCGGGCATCTGCTAAAGTCATCAACATTCCGTTCTCGCTGGGCATGGAGATTTCCAAAATGGTTGAAAGCTAAGGTATCGGATTTCCCGATAAGACATAGCAAGAGTTTAAGAGAGAGGGAAAAAAATAGGTTTTGGAAAATCTAACCTTACGGCCAGACAAAAGGGTAATTTAATCAACTACTTTTTAATTAACACCGCAATCCACCAGCGAAATTCCACTCAGCCACCATCAACCACCTTTTAATATTTTTACCTCTATTTGAACACAGTTTTACTTTTTTTTTTGCATAAATAACTTATTTAAATTACATAACATACATACAATAAGTTAAAACTACTTATTTACACCTGCATATTAACTCAAATATTTGAACACAACTAAATATCTGTGCACATCAAACATACAGGGGAGCACATCTAATTATTTGTGCCTAACAATATCCCCCTTGCACGATAAAAAAAAATTTATTGCACGCAGTGGAAAACATTTTTTTTTTTGATTGAGGGCGTTTATCCAAATTTTCTCAGAGTGGGTAGTCAGCACGAACTGTCGCTCTGAAAGCTGACAATCCATTTGCCCTCAGACAGGAGCAAACAGTTCGTGACTGTTAACCCGTACAGGGCAAACATGCGTCCATGCTGGACTGTACCTAAATTAACGGGATAGACGACCTCAATTTACAAAACACCGCAGAATTTAAATTTAATAAAAAAAACTATGCAAAAACAACAAATCTCGCTTCACCAAGCAAATCATACACTTTACCACACTTAATACTGTAATACCAGGCACCTGTATAAAACTAAATAACTTTGTATGTGATACAATGACACTAACATCTGGTTATACTAACAAAAAAAAATCGAAACTGCGTACCACACGGTGACCAGAGGACCAACAAAAATAGGAGGAAAAACATTTGTGAGACATTGTTCAGCTGGCAAACGCTTACAAAAAAACAAAAGAAAACCCACTTCTCCAGCACTTTCGCTACAAGGAATAGTGCGGGTAGGTGGACCCTTATGTAGTGTCACCAAAACTGCGACAACTGACACTACATAAATGTGGGCGACATAACCCTTCCCCAAGGGCACTAGAGAGGACAAAAATAATCGGGAAGTCACATTACATGCGAAAGAGACACCTGGCAAGCATGCATTGCCTTTACAAAATATGGGACAACTAGCCGAGTACCAGTACTATGAGTCTTGGCTGAGATTTACAATCTACTTAACTTGCTTCCTAACCACTTTTACATCATCGTGCGTATGCAGGCTGCGGTCAGCACTAGTTGTCCCTGGTCACATTCAGGTTACAGTTTTAAATTTAAAAAAAAAAAAAACAGGTCACAGGTCGGGGTAACACAATGGCCAAAAAAAATCAGCAACTTGCCAGCTTGACTCCAGTTAAAATTTAATCTATCCCATGCCTACACCGTAGCTTGTGGTAACAGGAAATTACAAGCAATAAATAAAAAAAATACAATAGCATGTTTTACAAGCAATAAAGGAAAAAACAATACGTGTTAGTTCTGTGGACGTGAGAAGAAAAGAAAACTTCAGAGAGAAAAAAAAACGCAGACTCCTAACCCCTTTGGCTACTATTGAACACCCTGACAGCTACGAACCGCTTGAAGTTCCCCTCCGCGTCTGGGATCGGGTTACAATGCTTGACCGAGGAAAATTCTCCCAACGTGTACTCCTGACTGACACTCGCTGCGCGCGGTCTTGGCGAGACTCAGTTCCCCCCTCTGTGTTGTCCCTCTGCGGAACAGCTGATACACTATCGCCTGAAGTGCCCACCCGCGGCTGCCGTAAGTTTCCCCTTCTTGCTGTGTTGACATACCACCTTGTGCGTTGTCTCGAAAAACCCTGCGTTTGTGCTGAAGGCGCATTAAACTCGCTGCTAGCCTGTTCTTGTGTCCCACTAAGTGGTTCACTAATCTCCTCCTGCTCTGGCCAAACGGGAAAAATTTTACGTTCAGTGACTTTGGATAAACGGTCAACGTGGACCACTTCACAGTTTGACGGATCTGCGACTAGCTGGATTTTGTAATTAACCTTGGAGCATTGCTCAACCACGCGAAAGGGACCCTTATTAAATTTGGAAAATCTAACCTTACGGCCAGACAAAAGGGTAATTTAATCAACTACTTTTTAATTAACACCGCAATCCACCAGCGAAATTCCACTCAGCCACCATCAACCACCTTTTAATATTTTTACCTCTATTTGAACACAGTTTTACTTTTTTTTTTGCATAAATAACTTATTTAAATTACATAACATACATACAATAAGTTAAAACTACTTATTTACACCTGCATATTAACTCAAATATTTGAACACAACTAGTTTGGTAAATTATGTTTCTGTATAAGCGTCTTAACTTTTGATCGCGCCATAGCTAGAAATTCTTTAACGGGGGTAGCCTGGCTTTGCTTAAACGCCCAAAATTCGGCTAACAAAGTTGCCGGGTCTTTCTCGGTCTCGAACCTCTCCCCTAAAACTGCAAACAAATCCCGAACTGACGCTATTTCTTCTTTAAAATTTGAAAAAACGGTCTGAGCCTGCCCTGCTAATCTTTGCCGCACTGCGAAAAATTGGTCCTCTGCTGACCATTGTAGGAAACGAGCAATCTCCTCAAATTTACTTTTGAAACGCGCAAATGTGAAATGGGGGTCTGTACCCGTAAAAGTCGGAATCAATTCAAGATGACTTAGCAGCAAATCACGCCGCTGAAAAGTCATTGCACCCTCAACTTGTTGAGTTTCGTCGTCTTGTAATTCGTAGTGGCTAAGCTCGCCGATAGCTGAGGGGTTTGATTCGCCTGAATTTGGCATAACTCTAAAGTTTCTTACAAGTAGGGCAAAACTGGGATACAACTTACTCCCTCACGCACACATCACTTACCGCATTACTAAAACACCAGTACATAACCAAATTGTTCCCCCAAAATATTCGCGTACATAAAATACAATCAGATATAACACATTTCCCATGCAATTTATACAGTCCCCCAAAATACATATAAATACACACTAACACAAAACAAAATAATATATTTTTCACAATACTCAATTATACATTTCATATCTTATTTTAAACTATTGCCTCATTTACATTTAAATTAGTTTTCGCGGGCCAACATCGCATTGTGCCAAAACCCAGAAAGGGCACGACACCATTGTTATGTTTTATGACTTTTACTTTTATTTTTAAGAATTAACTATTACCTAATTAATTGAAGTTGTTAGTACATTGCTTAATCTTAACACCCTCTTCATGATGGACTCTCACCAAAAAACACACATACACAAATAACAAGGATAACGGTTTAGAGGAAAAAGATATTATTTATTAAAAGCCTTCCGGCCAACTTATTATTACAAATTAGTACGACTTAGTTTCTCTAAATTTTTTTTTTACATTACCCGAAAGAATAGTACTGCTATAACAAATCTTCTTCCTAGCAGTTTACAAAGTTAGAGCTTTAGTGCAATTTTAATTAATCCCTGTCGACATAATTACAATAATACACAAAACAAAACATTTCTACACTTTATAATTCCAATTTTCATTTCGTGAGGTGGCTGGTGGATGTGCGCCTAACTTAATGACCTAAGGTCTTAATTAATAATGAGCTCCAATTATGAAAAGATTAAAAAACTTAACCAACAAAAAAAAAACTTAACGTTACCTTCAGTCGACTGATGAGAATAAAAAAAAATCTGAAAATAAAAAGATAGCATAGGAGAGAGTGGAGAGTAAAAAAAAATAGGAAGGAAATAAGTTAGTCCGGACTTGAAGAGTATCTTCTACTGCATGACAGCGTCTCGCCCTCTCCAAGCTCTCGGGTTATGGAACGGAAGATTCATCTCGGCAAAGAACGGGATGCAAGTCGGAGGATGCTCACGGCAGGCGGGCTGGAGTAGCATGTGTTGCCTTGGAGTCAAATTGTGGCCGAGGACGAACCCCTTTCTGCCCTGTGTTTATCCGCCCCCGCAGGAGAAGACAAGTAAGGAGTTCCAACTGGCACCGCATTTTTAGACTTTGTACAAACGGCCCAGCACCACAGACTTTGCATATTTCGATCTGCCGCTTGCCATATTATTTTTTTCTTGGCATTAAAAAAAGCTTGGGCTTTGAAACCTACAAAGGAGTACCTTTTTTAGTTGACCCGTGACAGAGCGGCCGGACGTCGACTCTCCTTGTAACCTTCCGCGTCGCCTCTCCCCTCTGAGTCGGGCATCTGCTAAAGTCATCAACATTCCGTTCTCGCTGGGCATGGAGATTTCCAAAATGGTTGAAAGCTAAGGTATCGGATTTCCCGATAAGACATAGCAAGAGTTTAAGAGAGAGGAAAAAAAATAGGTTTTGGAAAATCTAACCTTACGGCCAGACAAAAGGGTAATTTAATCAACTACTTTTTAATTAACACCGCAATCCACCAGCGAAATTCCACTCAGCCACCATCAACCACCTTTTAATATTTTTACCTCTATTTGAACACAGTTTTACTTTTTTTTTTTGCATAAATAACTTATTTAAATTACATAACATACATACAATAAGTTAAAACTACTTATTTACACCTGCATATTAACTCAAATATTTGAACACAACTAAATATCTGTGCACATCAAACATACAGGGGAGCACATCTAATTATTTGTGCCTAACACACTGAAGTGCCACTGAATTAGGGATAGCAAAGCCTATGCAAATTGTGTAGCGCTGCGCATCATGTATGCGCAAGTGAGGGCGCTGTGGTAACTGTATATACAGAGGCTGTTCACACATTTTTTAGACGATGTATATTGTATTCACAAAACTAAATTACATAAAATTCTTGTGTTTTAAATGTTCTATTTGACATCCCTTATTCTGAACTATCTTTCGACACCGCAATTTCCAGGATAATAATGCCTTTTGAAGTGTCAGAAGAGGTATTCTATCCCATTCCTCCTGAACAGCTTTCCAGAGTCCTGAAGGGTTTTGGGACGACGTTTGGATAATGCAGATTTTAAAAGTCCGAAAGCACAAAAATCCATAGGTGATATATCGGGAGATTTAGTAGGGATATCAGTGAAGGGTATGGCCTTGATACCAGTTTTTTGTTCCATTTCTTTTAGGAAATTTACAGTCGATTTTGATGTGTGACTGCTAGCTTTGTCCTGATGGAGTCTCACAGATTGATGGCACTGTGGGTAAAGCGATGGTATTTCATTCAGAAAAATTGGTGATAAAATATGTTCCTGATAGTATTTGGAGTTAATCTTGACATTTTTTTCCACTCTCTTTATTTTTAACTTGCCATTATAAGAAAAACCAGCAACAATCATGAATCCCTTAGAAAAACTTTGGAGTGATGAGTCTCGATTCCGACTACTTAACGCCGACGGGAGGCTGAGAATATGGCGTCAGGATTATGAAGCCATGGATCCTGCATGCCTGACTGGAACTGTACAAGGGCATGGTGACTCAATCATGGTCTGGGGTGTTTTTTCGTGGCACAGTTTGGGATCTTTGGTGCGTGTACCAACCTCCCTCAATGCAATTCGCTACGTAGAGTTGCTGGGTGATCACCTCCATCCGTTTATGCTGTTCTGTTATCCGCACGGTAATGGAGTTTTCCAGCAAGACAATGGTACCTCTCACAAGTCCCGGTTGGCTACCGGCTGGTTGGATGAGCATTCCTCTATCTTCTCTGTCATGAATTGGCCACCTAGAAGCCCAGACTTAAATCCTGTTGAGCATCTTTGGGATGTTTTGGAACAAGGCGTGAAAGGCCATCACACAACATCAAAGAACCTTACTGAATTATGGACAGCTTTAGCCAATATTTGGCAAGCCATTCCCGTGGAACATTTCCAGAAACTTGTTGAATCCTCGTCGTGTGGCAGCCGTTATCAAGACCAGAGGAGTCCCAACTCGTTATTAGGTAGGTATCCCTAATTCAGTGGCACTTCAGTGTATATATATATATATATATATATATATATATATATATATATATATATATATATATATATATATATATATATATATACATACATACATACATACAGGTAACCCTCCTATAACACGGTAGATAGGTTCCTAGAAACTGCCGTGTTGTGTGAAACTGTGTTATATGACACCCAGAGACAGTTCAAAAAAGGGGAGTTACGTTCTGAAAACTTATTAAAAAGAAACATTTAAAAAAATTCCATATAAGCAACTTTAATTTTTATTAAAACTATAAATGTATGCATAACACAAAACGTAAAGAAACAATAAAATATTATTTTCATTTAATACCACCTTAATTAAATAAATTTCTTCCTCGTCACTGCTCAGTACAATCAACCGAGAACGTTTTTTCTTTTGAACGATATCACCTTCACTTTCAGAACCTTTTTCTTCATTTAGATGTTTTGTACCTTCTATCCTCTTTAAAAAATCTGTAATTTTGGTTTATATGCTGGTTCTTACGAGGTCATTGTAGATTCATGGTATGGAGATTTTGAAGCTCCTTTTTGAATTTTCGGCTTCTTTCAGCTGAAGGGTCTGCATTCAGGAAAAATGATTCAAGATTTTCAGCTAAGGCCTTCTTGTAATTTGAAAAAGTTATAAGTGAATAAATTATAATTTGTATATATATTTCCATGCAAAGCCACTATAGGTTGTGACGAATTAAAATAACTCGCACAATTAAAACATACGCTGCACACATGGAATTGTCGCAGCTGACCGACACGCTCCCCCCCCCTTTAACGTATAGCAGGTGACAGCGAGCTGGAACGGAAGGAACACAAAGCGGTTGGAAAAACATGACATCTAGGCGGAACAGAAATTCGCCACGGTGCTCCAGATTAATGACGCAGGACCATCGGGAAATCACGAAAATTTCAGCCTTGCCTGCCAGCAAATCGAAAAGTCTAAAATGACATCACGCAGATCCAATAGGAGACGAGTTCTCTGGACGGAGCGAGAGAGTCCAAAATTAGACGGGGTGAGAAAAAGTCAGTTAGTGACCTGCTGAGCTGCGAGAGACTCCGACCATCCAGGGTCGAAAGAAAAGGCTATACGCGGACTTGCGTAGTTGGCGGCTTATTTCTCACGAAGAGAACTTTTAGCTTCGGCTAGGAAGCTTGGTTACATTTCGACGAGGTCTCAAGACGAGATCATCAAGTCCGGATCATCCTGATCCTATAAAGTGCCTCGCAGTCATCCGCCCTGCAGGGAGTGAAAATCGAGGGACTTACTCTAATTTTAATGAACTATTCGATAATATTGAATTAGAGAAACTTCAGGTGGTAACTCCTCCTAACAGACTCCGTCGTCATCTTAGAGGACTATCATTAACTGTGTAACTTATCATCAATCTAGAAATTTTCTCCTCCGAATTGAAATAAATTCGTCGATTTTAATTTACTTGGCTGTGATTTTTTGTTGATTCGATTGCTACCTCGATCAACGCGTTACAAGGTACAATGCAACGCAATATTTTTTTAAATCCTTTTTCGGTTTTTAAACCATGTTAAAGTTAAAAAAAGGGAAAAAAATGGTCTGCTCTTTTTCTTAGACTGTGTTAATTCAAAACCGTGAAAACAAAAGTGCAAAAAGAGAATTATAATTGAACCGCCACTCGTATAAGTTTTAAAAGCAATTTGCTCACAGGTTAATTGCGTCACAAGTATATACATTTTTAAAAATTGTCCCTTTACAGAAACATTCTAAATTAAGAAATATTATAATCAAGTATAATACAAAAGAAATTATCTTTATATATTGTATCAAATAAAGTCGGCCTATACATTTTAAAAATTTTTATAAAATCGTCAGTTTTTATAGACTTTATAAGAAACATATTTTTAACTCTAATTGTTTTAACAATTCTTGTAGGAAGAAAACCCAATCTTCTACTTTTTTTTCTCATTTCTAAATTGTTAACAGGAAACCTTATCAATCGAACAACTTGATAAAAACAACTCGTTAAAAAATTAAAACGAAGATTTATATTAATAAATAAGGCATTACAAAACTGTTAAACTAATTTTCTTAAAAATCAAAATTCCGGTCGCAGAACAAGAGCAAAAGATTTCTTTCAAATCGTAGATTCTTGACGTCCGTTTTCTCACTAATATGCGGGTGAATGTGGAACTCTGTAAATGGGGAAAATCAAACAAAGAAAGTTTTTTTTAATATTTGAGGGGCCAAAAAATAATAATAAATAAAAATCTAAAAACCCGCATTTAATGTCGGATCACGGTCACTCAATTATAGGGTGAACTCCTGTGCTAACTGCTGAAGTTAATTTAACCCTCAAACCGGCCCACCGGTCATTATGACCGGCAGCCGTGGAACTAAGGGGTGGGGCAGGAGTGGGGAGAGGCGTGAACGCTTGGCTGGCTTTGACATCCTCAGTCAGTTCCTGGACATCAGGGTCTCACAAATGCTCGCCATTTGCCAGTAAGTTGCAATTTTGTAAAAGTATGGCGGTCAAAATGACCGGTAGGCCTGTTATTGCCACTGAGCAATAACAGGCCTACCGGTCCTGATAAGGATTTCATTGTTCTGTGCGATTTTTAAAGTATCCTGTGAACCCTTGACATCACTCTTCTCTACCTCAATCCCTGGCATGTTAATTTTTCGAGCAATTATGTCTGAGAAACATTGTGCAATTCTTTTAAGAGCCCTACGATTTGATGATGTAGATACCAGATCAAAATAAACTAAATAAATAAGTCTAGATGATTTTTCCCCTCACTATTCATCACTAATATAAATCAAACAACCCTGTGCACAATATCAACATGCAGTTCCATCGTAATAACGCAAAATTAACAGATTTTTATGCTTGGGGGTCAATTTGACCGATAGTCCTGATAGTGTCAACAAATTCATGGGCCGGTTTGAGGGTTAAATTAAATGAACCAAATGGATGGCACTTATGCATTCTGGCAGTGGTCATGAAATAAATACATCCACAACCGAAGAGACAATCTTGTCGTGCTTCACCACTTTGATTTTAAACAGACTGTTATATATTCTACCTCTATTTAAAAAAAAATTGTGTGATCAGGGGACCCCCGTCAGGAACGAAGTTCCTTACGTTATTTTGTACGCAAAATTGTCAAATCGTTTTGTGTTATGAAATTTTTTACTATAAGTGAAGAAATATGCATTAGGCTACACAAGTCAGCGTTTGATATTAGCTCGAAAATTTCTTTGAGCAATTATGCAGTGCTAAAAACTGATGAAATGGCTCAAAATGCTGAAGACTCATTAGGTGAGGATTTAAAAACATTCCAGTTCTCTACACAGCTTGATGAGTCAACTTTTCTAGGAAATTAGGTCTTACTTTTAGTATACATGCGATTCATAAAAGAAGACAATAATTGCCAATAATTATTATTCGCTAAAAATTTGCAAACTGATACTAAAGGAGAATCGGCATTGGAAGAGTTTATCAAAGTAAAAGAAATCCCCCTCAGAAATATCAGTTGCTACGAATGGTGTTCCAGCCATGCTAGGATGCTACAGGGAGGTGGGGTGGGGGGGGCTCTTCTTGCATATTTAAAAAAAGTGGTTTGGGGGGGGGTGTATTAATATTTTTAAAACATCTAAATATTGGAATGAAATGCATTCAAAATGTGTAGTGAAAAGAAAAATGAAAAATTGGTGGCTTTAGAGAAGTAAGTATTAAAGGTAGATAAAAAATTATCTTTTAAATGACTTTTTCTCAAAATGAGAAATTTCCAGATTTGCAAGTCTTTAAAATGCTCCTCGCGTCATAATTTTTGACGGAATTTTATGAAATTTATAATAAAGATTCCTGTAATACCTCAAAATAAAGTTATGTATCCATTTTAGGATTCGAGGTCATTTAGGTTATAAAAGTTTAACTTTAGTGTAGAAAAGTACAAAAATTTCGCGAAAATTCAGAGTACAAGCATAAAAATATTTTCTAAAAATTAACTATTCAACGAAATTACAAAAAAATACATAACTTTGTTCAGAAAGTATTTATAAGCAATATAAATGCAAAATTAAGGGGAAAAGTTTAAAATTGAGTCGCAAGGAGCATTTTAAAGAAGGGTAATTTAATTTAAATTTTTTAATTATAAATTTTTTAAAAAAAATATTTATAAAATTTTATAAGGTGTTTAATATTGTTATACTTTAATGAATATATATACAAAATTTCATATCTCTGTGATAAAAATTTCAAAAATCGTTTTGAAAGGTCCACCATCCCCTTAACCGATTCCAAATATGACATAGCTTATTTGATAGACTTGTTTAATAAATTTAATGAAACAAATCAAAGACTCAATGTCGAAGAGCTTAATTTAATCAAAATTAAAACTGTTATTTCCTCGTTTGTGGCAAAACTTCTTCTGTGCAAACGAAATTTAGGACGAAGGGAATTAAGCCAGTTTCAAAATTTGTCAACAATGGTAAAACATCACGAAGACTTGATTATATATTGTCAGCACTTGTAAGCTCTCCATTCTGACTTCAATCAACGATTTGAAGACATTCTCAATAGGAACATACTCGATTTGGTTTTGGTCACTTTTTCAAGAACAAACATAGAAGAATCTCCAAAAATACAAGGAGAACTGATAGAAGTAACAACAAATGAGGAATTGAAATTCAAACACAGCAATCAACAGTTCTGGTTGCAAAAACGTACCGACACTTACCCTGGAATATGGGATATTGTACAAAAGTTTTTAGCTGCATTTCCTTCATTACATTTAGCTGAACATGGTTTTAGTGCGATCACAAATCTGTGCAAAAACAGGACTATAAACAGAAACCGACTACAAATACCTGATCGCTGTGATTTAAGAAAGCTGTTCATAAAAATAAAGCCGAACATTAATAAATTGATAGTAGTGCATCAAGTTCATCCTTCTCATTAGGATTAGTTTTAATGTTATTTGTAATTTTTACTTTAATATTATCCTTCGTTATCTTGTTTTTATGTGTGTAATGCGAATATCACTATGGTTGATTTTAATAAATAATTTTATACTTTTAAACTTCAAGGTGTCTGATTTACAACATCTTTTTTTACTATGTTCTAGGACGTAGGTAGAAATATGGTTATATAAAAGGACGCAAATATGTCAGTGCATCTGTGTTTGCTCACTTATAAAGGTGAATTACCAAGGAGGCGGGGAAGAGGCTCTGAGTAAGTTTTTCTCTGAAAAGGGGGCGGTAGGCTAAATGAGTTTGGGATCCCCTGGCTTAGAGGAAGAGGAGTAGATCAAGACAGCACGTTTGCATCTATAGATGTTTTTGTGGCGCCATCTCTTGTTCAAATATGCAACTAGTTTTCATTATAAATATAATATTGTTACGAATTTTAAGAGTCTATTGTAATTTTGCCAAATATGAGAGTTATCGCCAAATTGGCGATAGATTTGGTGACTTATTTCGGTCACCAAATTTGGCGATATGGCGCCAAATGGTCGCCAACCTTCTGGACCTTTCGAGAAGGTCCTTTTCGAAAGCTCTTATGAAGGGGACATAAGGCTTTTTCGTTACGTGACTATTCCTGCCAGTTCACGCTACTGTAAGCCGCGTAAAAGAACTTCGTTCCAAAAAAAATGGCTGCATGCTTCCCTCGGAAAGTTTCCAAAGAATCTAAAATGGACCCATCAATCCTGAATTCTTATTAGGATATAATGTGTCACAAATTCAAAATTGTTTCACATTTTTTGATAGACGAATTATAAATTTGTTTTGAACCTATTTTGCCTCAATTTTTAAATGTTCGAACTGAAGCAACATGTACAATTTTGAAAATGATTCAGAATTATTTTATTTTTCTTGAATGATTTTATAGTTTTTAGAGATTATTTATTCTGTTGCAACCAGAAAAAGAAATTTAAAACTGTTCTAATTTTTCTGAAATTGTTTTCCATCCTACCCAGATTATTCCCATTCTACTTTTTTGACTACAACCACGCATATTCGAATAGAGCTTTATTCATTTTTTTCGACTAAAACATAGTTTTATAGACTTATAAAACTGTTCATTTTGCATTTTTTCCCGAACTATACTGAAAACTGCCCAGTGACTTTTGAAATGGATCAGCATCTGAACTCCGAACACTTACAATTGTTAGGTTCCCATTTATATAGGCAAAATAAACTTAATTTTGAACTGAATCTACGCCAGTTAATCATTTATATAATTTCAATAGTTAGATTCACCTTAAATTATTTTTTAAAATTTATACTGGCTATTTAAATTTACACAAACTTAAAATGCTTACTACTCAATACTCTATTTTTCTTACCAGACGAAATAGCTTCCTAATATTTTACATCTGTGTCTAACCTTAAAATTTTCCAACTTCAACCCCAAAATTTCCATTTTGAACTTGAAATCTTAATCCCAAAACATCCGAGTAAACCTCAGATTTCGGAAAAAAAAAACCCTCCAATATTTTGAAAAAAGAACCCTCAAAAGATTCAACCAGAAATTTTATGAAGGACCCTTCCGGCTAGAACAACAACTCAACACTTGAAAATCTTGACAAACTTTTCACTGCAAGGTCACCTTGGGAGTTGAGATGAGTACCCCCCCCCCCCCCCCCCGGTTTCCAGACCTGTTCACAGCATCACATTCCTTACAACATGGAGCACAAAAAGTATCTACCTCACCCAAAGAAGGAAGTTCAAAAAGACGCAAAGAGTAGCTATAAACGTTTAACACTTTTAGCATATTATTTCCATTTGGTATCCATCGAGCCCTGACGTCAAACCACTCAGGCTCTTCAAACAAGCGGCTTTCCGACTTAGAAATGCTCTCTCATCGAATCGAAATGGACGATACACACGAAATCCTTCTAACTTTTTTTTATTTTGTCTCAGCCGGTGACTTCTTTGGACACGTATTTTATAGTAGAGAACGCCTCTTCGGAGAAGAAACTTTCTACTATGTTCTTGCTTCCTGGAAACTCAATTCGAAAAAAAGAGAACTATTTAAAAAAAAAAAAAAACATACCTTCTTTTATTTTAGCATCGCACTATGATACCTTTAATAACGACTAAAGTCGTCAATTCTATCAAAACGGGGATTTCGAAGATCTAGATATTTCATGGACGGTAGATGCGGGGGAAAAATGTTACTTTTTCATGTCCTTTGATAATGGCATTAATGACTTTATTAAAAGTTCAAATTGAGGATCTCAACGGCGTCGAACGGGAAAATCAAAATTATACTTTTTACGTATTCAGTCAGACAACTTATTTTCATATCTACCATAATTCTGAAAAAAACATAGCTTATTTTAATGTCTCATTTTTAAAAAAAAATCGTAAAAGGGTAAGGATTAACATGAACATTTAAAATAAAAAAACAATGCACCATTTCGTGTTTTTCTAATGGCGCATTTTTTTATCTTAATTTTGAATTTGGTGAATAGTTTAAAAATATATTTGGTTCAAATGGTAAAAAAAAATTGCAATAGATCACATAATTATTAGTATAGATAAATAAACCGCCGATGAAGCTTATTGTGGGAACGTGCTTTCAGCATTCACAGCTTGACGATAATCATTACAAAAAGAATCATTACTGTATTCAGAAATAGCAGTTCTACATAAACATGAGGTGGATATACAGCACTTGTCAGTGATGGCCGAGTATACTAATGAATATTAGCCTTTTACTGATCAGACGGCTTTATTTCGAATCGGACTTGTCATCGAAGAGCCTTCTTAGCCATACACAATACACATATATGAGGCGGATATTCCGCCTTTGTCAATGATGGCCGCGTGTACTTATGAATGTTAACCTTTTACTGAGCAGTCGGCTCTATTTCGAATCGGACTTGTCATCGAAGAAACCTCTTAGCCGTACTAAGAAATGGAGCTTGATGCATTATGATGTTGAACCATCTTTTCCCGGAGCTTTCTCATTCGCCCACCTATTTTAATCACTGGGAAGAGCTGACATCAAAAGCCAATTAAAAAAAAAGTCGATAATCCTAAATTGCTCAAACAGCGTTCTATTCGGGTTATTATTAACATTCCATATTATGTTCTTCAGATATATAAGGATGGCATCAAGAAAGATTCGGGTAGAACAGGCATTGGAGAGTGACTGTTGAATTAAAAAAAGAAATGCTGAAGCTGTCTTGTGCTTTTGGCTGTTGCAGAGGCTCTGAACTGCGCTGCGCCAAGGAAAAAGCCTATTTAGATTATGGTTCATAGAAAAATTTCTCATATTATGAATAGAACTATAGAATATTATTTACCTCATGTCTAAACTGGCGCCCACGAGATCTGTTTGTTTGCAATAGATACCTTCTCACCTTAATTTATACGCTCATAAGATTGCTGCTTTGCTGACAAAGGAGATCACCCCAACAAACTGAGATTTCGCTGCCTTGGTAACCCTTTATACAGTTAAAAAACTACGAAACATCTTTCTAACTTTGGACAATCATATTCAAAAGAAAAGACCATGGAATTTTCGGAAGGCTGATTAAATAAAGTCAATTCATGGCTAATAAAGTCAGAGCTTGAAAACTTTGGTGACCAATGCTTGCCTAGTAATACACTAAATTAAAAACTCGAAGCTCTTGCTTCTTGCTGCAAAGATTTCTGTCCCTCGAGGAAACAAAAAGGATGAATGGATTCCTTAACGGAAAGATAATAATATTGGTGCGTTAATATTTGAAAGTGACAGGTTAAGTGCTGATTTACAAGTCAACAATGAGTTAAGTGTCGATTTACAAGTGAACAATCAAACAGAGAGAAATTCATCGATGTAAACCAGAAGGCAGGGGAAGAAATCTCATCCTGCAAGCGTAGGAAATGGGCAGAATTCTGCGAAAAGTTGGACTCTAGAAGAGATTCACAGCACTGGAAGGTCATCAAAACATTGAATCTCCAAACGTCCTTCCAAAACCGTAGCAGCCAGTGTTCAAATACCATGTCCTCTTCTGGAAAAATTACTCGCACACACAAGGAGGCTGCAGAACTACTTGCTACACACTGTGAGAATACAGGCAAACTGGATTTCAATAAAAATGACGACAAATTTCTCGACATCTACAAGCAGATCATGAAAGACTCTAAAGTCTATTGTCATAATGACAACATTATGGAGGCAATCTCGAGGGAAGAACTTGAGTTTGCGATAAGTAAATTGGATCCTAAGAAAGCTCCTGGAGTTGATCTCCTCTTTGGCTTCATGGTATAAACTTTCGGTGATAAAGCTAGATAACAGCTTCTAAAAATCTTTAACTTTTCTTGGAATTCTGGCAAATTACCAATTTTCTGCAATACATCGTTGTGAACCTGTCTTGGAGAGCTCTTAGTAAATTTCTTTGTAGTAGCTTCAAAGAAGATACTGTAGATGTGTACAGTAGCTTCATGCATTTTCGGGAAAAACTTCTGATGACTTCGGTTGGATGTCATAAATTCCGCAATAGATCTTTGTGAATCTGTCTTGGAGAGCTCTTTGTAAATTTCTTTGTAGTAGCTTCAAAGCAGATACTGTAGATGTGTACAGTAGCTTCATGCATTTTCGGGCAAAACTTCTGATGACTGAGGTTGGATGTCATATATTCTACAATAGATCATTGTGAACCTGTCTTGGATAGCTCTTTGTAAATTTCTTTGTAGCGTGTCATACCAGATTTCAGATAAGTGAAAGTTCAATATTGAGATCATTCGTCAAGAAATAAGATTCCATTTTGCTGGAAATTTGGATGAATTTCTTTAGATGTTAAGGCCGGTGAATTTTTCTCTAGTCTAGTCTTCAATTAATTCGTTTATATCACCAACCACTCAATTTTTGAAACCCTCTCCGACAATCGATTGATTGTTTCTGGATGGACGTCACCAATGGAAGTTCCAAGCTGCAAATTGGTAGTTCAATTCGTGACATATTCTAGCCAAATAGCCTTCCAGCAGGCATTTAAGGTAAATGATCTTATATCATATAATGCCAAATATGCATGGTTTATGAAAAAACCCTAAAAACGAATCACAACGAAAATCCTTGTTACATATTCGTAAAATACAACTGAAAAATATTTTTTAGTTGCACAAACAAAGTTATGAATACACAAATTAATGAATTCCGAGCACAAGAGTTTTCCCATGGCAGCCTTTCGTGGCACATCGCGACGGAACTCTCAAGTTCTCGTCTCCGGCATTTGCGGTATAACCTTCACCCCTACACACCGTCGCTCCAGGACTACGAACAAAGAAAGATACCTGTAATTCCACCCGACGTTGGTTAAACCATCTTCAGAAAACGGAGCATCTTCAAAAAGGAGCGGGCAGACCGAGCAGACCGAGCAGTTCACAAGAAGAGGTTGATCTCGTCCAAAACATATTTCTTCGAAGTCTACACATATCTAAAACTGGAAAGAAATGGCCCTTTATCGTACATAGAAGCTATCGGGCCATTTTTCTTATCGAGAAAGCAGTAAACTCTTTGAGTTACCTGGACATGCTACAGTGGTATGCGGTTCCCTGGTTTCAATGCCGTCAGCCACATGTGATATTCCAGCAAGAGCGTGCACCACCACGTTGGGGCATAATTGTACGTGAGTTCCTGACCACGACCTTTCCCTAACAGATGGTGTGGACGATCCATGGTCTCCGAGATCACCGCTGGAATTTTTCTCGTGGGGGTATTTCAAGGACATTGTATACTGTACCCTTACCGCATGAAATGAAGCGCGTCATTGCTGCTGCGATGTCACATCGCAAATGCTGGAGCACATTTGGCAGGGTTCCGTCGAGATGTGCCACGAAAGGCTGCCATGAGGAAACGATCTAACTTTGTGCTCATTATTCTTTCATTTTGTCTATTCATATCTTTGTTTGTGCAACTAAAAACCTTTATATTTTACGAATATGTAATAATGATTTTCGTTATGATTCGTAATGATTACGTTCTTTAATCAAAAATTATGAGGTAAGGAAACTCCGACAATAATTTGTGGACACCCTGCATATATATATATATATATATATATATATATATATATATATATATATATATATATATATATATATATGCGAAGTGGAAATGTCCACGCTCCGACTTCAAACAACGATAGCGCCCTCTGTGACGAAACGAGGAGTGAGCCAGAAGACGCGATGATCGGAACGAGTAACGACTGGGCAAGAGACGCGACCGATATGACGAACTTCCCCCTTTAAATTTCTAAATGTAAAAGCTGCCCCACTGTAAATAATGCCCCTAGAATAGATTTAGATATAATTAAATGGTTCATACCGAGCTTGTGTCCGTGTCTCTGTGTCCACATGGGCGCTCGACCGTTTTTACCCGAATGGATGCCCTGTGGTTCCTGCTATCTTGATGCTGTTTGGATACCTCTACACGTGATGATATTCTGCTCATTCATTCTGTGAGTACTTTCGTTTTCGTTGATTAATTTTCAAAGTATTTACCACCTGTTCTAAGATGGAAGAATTTGGTCTGATTTTAACTGATTAACAAATATTTGCACCTATTTTGATGAATAACACATTCGGTTTGATGGTTTTGAAGAATTTTGATGTTTTAAGAAGATTTAAAAGTTTGTTATTTTAGAAGATTTAAAAGTTTGTGTTATTTTGAGAAATTTTGATGCTTCTGCTGATTATAATATTTGTGCTATTTAAAAGAATTTTTTCGTGATACTTTGAAGAACTTGTATTATATTGATCTATAACATTCTATTGTTTTGAATATTTTCGTAAGATAGTATTGGTGTGATATAAAACTTGGTGATATAAAATTAGTGATATAGTATAATATAGTATTGGTGTGGTTAAATTTCAAATCATGAAATCCTTGCAAGAAATTCCACACATTCGTGACGCATTGAAAAAAGGTTCAACTAATAGCGTCAAAATTTTACATAAATTAATTTTTGGATCTGATGACGGTCGGCTTAACCGTAAACATTTAAGTGAATTTTCTGGTTTTAATCTTTTAACTTTTGATGTTGACGAAAAGAAAAAATCACTTGCTCATGATTTTACATTGCAAGAGTTAACATCTGTCTGCAACTTGTTGTCATTAAATTTTTCGGCTGACATTAAGCAATGTGTGGATACAATTTTAAATGCATTATGTGACTTTTCACTGCTGGAAAGGATAACTTCAGAATCTGAGTCAGATTCCAGTGAAGACGAAACACACGACGGGGAAAAATTGTTTTCGCCCCAAAACGCTGAATCACCAGCTCGATTGGAGTTTGAGCCTGACCAATGCGGAAGTAAACAGAATTTATTGCTAAGTACGGCAGATTCCTTTCGTTCCCCCTTTTCGTTGAAAGACCTGGTAGAATTAATTAGGCCGTTTACTGGAAAGGACGACACGCCTATTGAAAGTTTTGTTTTCGAAATAGAAGAATTTTTTTCTCTGTATGAGATTAAGAATCCCGTCCATCAGCTTATCTTTGCAAAAAAATGTCTTTCGGGTTCCGCGTTAAATTTAATACGTTCTCTTCGTGGTATCAACTCGTGGAATGAGTTGAAACAAATTCTCTTGGATGAATTCTCCGATACGATTAATAGCATTCAAATACACCAAGCTTTGCAACAGCGCAAATTGAAACCACATGAGACACTGTCGGAATATTTGGTTGAGCTGAGACAAATCGGTGCTAGAGGTAACGTTGATGAAAGCTCTGTAATTGAATATTTTATAAGTGGAATTCCTGATACTTCCCCTAATAAGATCCTTCTTTATGATTGTAAAACCATTAGTGCATTAAAAGATAAATTGAAAACCTATGAAAAATTGTTCAACTTAACTAAACAAAAGTCTAGTAATTACAAAAAGCCATTTGGGAGATTTGATGATAAAACTAGTGCTAAAAAAGACAATTTCTTTCATGGAAACACTCCTATGGTTACATGCTATTCTTGCAACATGAAAGGACACAAAAGTTCTGAATGTCACAATCGAGACCGCGGAAAAAGGTGTTATGGCTGTCGAAATTTTGGACACATCCATTCAGAATGTCCAAAAAATGCAAATTCAAAAGCTGGTAATGATAAAATTAAAACTAAAAATAAAGGAGATGATAAACACGTCAATTCAGTATTACTAAATCCTATGCATATTGATATAACTGTTGACAATGTTTCTGTAGTTGTTCTTTTTGATACTGGTGCATCTGCCACTCTCATTCGCGAAAAAATTTATCAACAAATTGGTAAACCACCTCTTAAACCATCTTGCATTACATTTTCTGGACTTGGTTGCAACAAAATCCATTCACTTGGGTTTTTCAAGGGAACTATTGAAATCCAAAGTAAGGTGATACAAACAAATATCCATGTTGTTCCTGACAAAGACCTCCCTTTTGATGGTATTGTGGGTATGGACTGTATTAGTCAAACTCAATTTACTTTTGTAAATAATGGTATACAAATAATTAATGATAATGATGATTCTATTGTTTTGGTGAATGTTGCGAATGTTTTTGACGAAACTGATAATCTAGATTTAGCCCACATTCTGAACAAAGATATTAAAGAACAAGTAACTGATTTGATTCAAAATTATAAGCCTCTAAAAACCAAGACAACTGATCTTACGATGAAAATTGTCCTTACTGATGACAAACCCATCGCTCAAAGTCCCCGTCGACTTGCATTTTCTGAGAAGCAAGAAGTTGAGCGACAATTAACCAACTGGCTAGATGAAGGAATGGTATCGCCCAGTTCTTCTGACTTTGCTGCTCCAATCGTTTTGAGCAAAAAACCTGACAATTCGATTCGAATTTGTGTTGATTATCGACGCCTAAATGCAAAAACAGTTAAGGATAGATTCCCACTTCCTCTTATTGATGATGTACTGGATACTTTGCAAAATGCTAAACTTTTCACTAATCTCGATCTCAAAAATGCATTCTTCCACATTGATGTACACCCCGATAGTCGAAAATTTACTAGTTTTGTTACGCCTTCCGGTCAATATGAGTTTAATAAGGTTCCTTTTGGGTTATGTAACTCCCCAAGTACCTTTCAACGATACATTCAACTTGTCTTTCGAGATCTTATCAAACAAGGTATTCTAATTGCCTATTTGGATGACCTCATTATACCTTCTCTGAGCGAGGAAGATGCTCTTCAAAAATTAAAACAAGTTTTTCAAACTGCTTCCGATTACGGTTTGGAGTTCAACTTTAAAAAATGTAACTTTCTTCGACGACAAATCCAATTTTTAGGCCATAGAATTGAAAACGGACAAATCCGACCCTCTGAGCATAAAACACGAGCTGTCCTAGGTTTCCCTACACCTAAGACACACAAGCAAATTCAAAGCTTCCTTGGACTAACAGGCTATTTTCGTAAATTTATTAAGAACTATTCATTAATTGCAAGACCACTGAGTGACCTACTTCGAAATGATACGCCTTTTCACTTTGGACCTGAACAAGAAAAAGCGTTCCGTACTCTTAAAGAATGCCTTTCAAACGAACCACTCCTTCACATTTTTACTCCAGGTTCACCTCTTGAATTGCACACTGATGCAAGTTCTCTGGGCTTTGGTGCCGTCTTACTACAAAAATCTGCTGATGATGATAAATGGCACCCTATACACTATATGAGTAAAAAAACTTCCCCCCAACAATCTAAATACTCCAGTTATGAGCTTGAGGTTCTCGCAATAATTGAAGCTGTCAAGAAATTGCGAATCTATCTTTTAGGAACTCACTTCAAAATTATAACCGATTGTGCCGCGTTTCAAAAAACATTAAGCAAAAAAGATTTGACTCCAAAGATTGCTCGATGGGCCATGCTTCTTGAGGAATTTGATTTTGAGATTCTACACCGAAAGGGTAAGCAATTACCACATGTTGATGCTTTGAGTCGTTGCATTGCTTATCATGTAGCTCACCATGACCCTATCACACTGAAAATTGCCAATGCTCAGGCTGATGATGAACATATCACAGCATTAAAAACTCTGTGTTCTACCAACAACACCAAGGAATACACCCTAAAAAATGATGTTTTGTACAAGATTGACAACGGTGATGAACTCTTGGTTGTTCCACAATCTCTCGAGACAGGCATAATTCGTGAAATGCATGAAAAAGGACATTTTGCAGTTTCAAAGACCGAAACAATGATTAAACGTGACTTCTACATTCCAAAATTACACCAAAAAATTGAACGTGTGATCGGAAACTGTGTTCATTGTATTCTGTACAATCGAAAAAAAGGTAAACTCGAAGGCTTTCTTCATCCTATTCTAAAGGGTCAAGTGCCTTTAGACACATACCACTGTGACTTTCTTGGACCCCTTCCTTCCACCAATAAGAACTATCAATACATATTTTCGGTTGTTGATGCGTTTACAAAGTACCTTTGGATATACCCAGTAAAATCAACTTCGACAAAAAACGCCATTGATAAGCTTAATCTACAACAGTCCAATTTCGGTAATCCTAAGAGAATAATCACTGATAAAGGTAGTGCTTTCACCTCTAAAGATTTTGAGCAATATTGTAAAGATGAAGACATTGAACTTGTCCAAATTGCTACTGGTGTGCCTCGCGGCAACGGACAAATTGAACGATTACATCAAACCCTTATTCCTGTCCTGTCTAAACTTTCCATTGATGACCCTGCAAAATGGTACAAGTACACATCTTCTGTCCAAAGAATCATTAACAGTACACCTTCTGATGCTACCAAATATACTCCCTTCGAACTTTTAATTGGCATAAAAATGAAAAACAAAGAAGACCTCAAAATTAAACAAATATTAAATGAAGAATATCTTGATTCACTGATTAATGACAGAAACGACCTACGTATTGTCGCTAAGAAAAACATTGAGAAATTACAAGCGAGTAACAAGAAAAACTTTGATAAACATCGCAAATCGCCATCGATTTATAACACTGGTGATCTTGTAGCCATTCAACGGACACAATTTGGCATTGGACAAAAACTGCGACCCAGATTTTTTGGTCCCTATATAATTCACAAAGTGCTTCCGAATGACAGATACCAAGTTGGAAAAGTCGGGTCACATGATGGACCAAACCTAACGTCTACGGCCAGTGATTACATGAAAAAATGGTCGTATTAGTACATTCATTATACTATTTGAACATTACTTTTTGTGTTTGTGATGTACTTTTTATATTTACTCCATATATTATTCAAGAACAATCTTCATTCCTTTCAAATTTCATTTCTGAACTGAATCTCTAAGACACTCTGAACTGTTCGATTGGACGACATCTTGTTTTTTCAATCGTGATGTTAGAAAATGATGTTTCTTAATTGTGATGTTAACAAATGATGATGAACTTGTGATGTTTGATGAAAACGTGACGTCGACACGCTGCTAAAATGATGTTACCTGCACGTGACTTGGATGTCGGCTTTGATGTGGTGCCAACTCCATCTCGTCGTTACACCTGTGATGAAAAATTTCTTTCGATGTCAACTGATGCAAATGAGACCGTCCAAACGACTTTGTCCGTGTGTTTGTGGAGAGGATTTTCGGAGAACATTTCTTCTGCTTTCGTTTCTCTCTCTTTCTTTTTATTTTGCAGTTACTGTCTGTTCTGTCGTCCCCAAACCTGCTGTCCCGGAGGTCCGGTCCCGCCAGGATGAGCCGAGTGCGAAGTGGAAATGTCCACGCTCCGACTTCAAACAACGATAGCGCCCTCTGTGACGAAACGAGGAGTGAGCCAGAAGACGCGATGATCGGAACGAGTAACGACTGGGCAAGAGACGCGACCGATATGACGAACTTCCCCCTTTAAATTTCTAAATGTAAAAGCTGCCCCACTGTAAATAATGCCCCTAGAATAGATTTAGATATAATTAAATGGTTCATACCGAGCTTGTGTCCGTGTCTCTGTGTCCACATATATATATATATATATATTTATATGTATAGTGTAGAACCAAACGTGGTTCTAGCGATTGTTTCAGTTCTTTCACTCAATGAAGAGGCACCATTCGGACGAGAGACGTTTATTTCCTTGACACACACACACACATAGAAGGAACAAAGAATAAAAATAATCTGCTCATGGCAGAAGCTCTATGGAGTGTTGTAATGATATTCTCAGCCTACTCGCTAAGAGTATTGCCAGCAGACTGGTAAGGTCACAGAGGAATCGTCACAAAGCCGCCAACCTACGCGCTGGGGCTGCTACCTCTTGCTCTCCCAATTCTCAACTGACCTTTTGGGGGTGCACCCGTCACTCGGGAAAGGCCACTTAGTATCAGGCACAGTCTTTAGCTAAAGGCGCCGGATATTACTTACACTTACACTTACTCACACACACACACACACACACACACACACACACACACACAGAGGAAAGTCATCCTCTGTGAAACAGAATAGTGGACGAAAGGGAAAGCTAAGTGAAAGAGACTGACGGGTGTTGAAGCGGATTATGACATCGAAAAAGAAGACAACTGCAGCCAAAGTGATCGTATATCTCCATCTGAATCTGCAGGCTCCAGTATCAGTCATTACAGGTAAGAGAAAACTTCACAAACAAAACATTTACGGCAGAGTAACAATTCCCAAGCCACTTGTAACAGATACGAATACAAAACGTCCTCTACAATTGTGCCAAGAGCAGAAATCCTGGTCGAGTGATACGTCGAAATATGGCATTTGGTTAGACGAATCATTGTTCACTTTGTTCCCCGCAACAGGACGTGCGTATGTCTGAAGAACATCTACACAAGCATGTGATCATCCTCGTCCCATACCAGCTGTCAAACATGGAGGGAAATTTCTCAGGGTTTCGGCGGCCATTTCATAGTTTTCAAAAGGGATCTATTATAACCCTGGAAAGGAGATTGACTGGGAAGGACTATGTCGAACTTTTAGCCGACTAGATCCATCCTATGGTGCGAAAGTATTTCCTACAGTAGATGGCGTTCTCCATGATGATAATGCTCTGATCCATACAGCTAGACGTGTCAGGTTGTGGTTTGAGGAACATAAAGACCAAGTCAAACATCTTATCTGGCCTGCACAGTCCCTAAACCTCAATATCATCGAACTGCTGTGATATGTTTTAGAAAATAGAGTCAGGAATCGATATCTACCAACAGCATCTCTACAGGGACATTGACGATGTATCCATAAAGAATGGTATAATATTCCCTTAACCACTATTCACGACTTGCATAATTCAATTCCTTAGTGAATTCAGGTGGTATTAAATGCTATAGATGGTCCTATGCCATATATTAATAAAGAATTTCCTGTTATTCCTAAATGTTTCCATTATTTTGATAACCACCTGTATGTGTATATATATATATATATATATATATATATATATATATATATATATATATATATACAGTTGGCTTTCTGTTTAACGACTTTCAAGGAACCGTGAAAAATCGTCCTTAAGTAGAGATCGCCCTTAAACAGAATTTGTGAAAAAATAACATTTCCCATAACGTCGGAGGGGCTGGGACTGGGAAATATCGTCTTTAAATAGAGATCGTAGTTAAGTAGAGCGTCGTTAAACAGAGAGCCAACTATATATATATATATAGTAACTGAGCCTACATAGGAGAGTGGTACCTGCATATTCCACCAGATGACGCTATTATCCGTTTCGCACCGCTGCAGCTCAACTAAAGAAGAGATCTGGCAACCCCAGTCAGTCAGCGGATGGACGGCGATGATCTATGACGCGTTTGTTTGATGGCAGTAGACGACTGCTCCTTCATTAGCCTATTATGTTATTAATTAACGACGCAACTTTGAAAATATTTTTGTAAATAGGTGTCACGGTTAAAGGGTGACATTGTATAGAGTGGAAAGGATAATGAATGAACCGGTTAAAATGGCGGAATATGAAGCAAGCTGGGAAAATAATAATCCATAGAAGAGGGCAAAAAGGAGACTATTGATGGATACAATAGGCGGTGAAGGTAGATATATCCTATAGAAGTAAAAAAAGATCGTTACGGTATGAAAAGAAATGTCACAAAGAGACGCCAGATGATTAAGGTGGAACGAAGCAAGTATGGCACGAAAAGAGATGACAGATGGGAAACGGTTAAGAAGAAAAATAGGTCTTTAAGAAGGGAGAAGATGGATAGAGAGGAATGAGAGGCGTAAGAAAAATGACTTAGCCGAAATAATAGGAGGTCGGAAGCGAGAGAAGAGCGGCGGAGATCAAATACGATCCCCGGGAAAAGATGCGGATAATGAGATGAGAAGAAACTCTCCAGCAGGGCAGGATGGAAACTCCCAGAAAAAATAAGGGCCCAATCAAGAAAATATAGGAGGAGTTAGCGGCAGAAGAGATAGATATAAAAGAATTATAGAGATAAAGATTATAGAGATAAAGATTAAAGAGAGAGAGATTTTGTTTGCCTAGGAAAGATGATCGAATGTTCGTAACGACAGCCATTCACCTACGAATGAAAGAGCGAGGCCCGACGATTTGACGCAGCGACAGTGTACGTGAACCTGAATTGGGAGTCCTGCTACGAGAAGTGCGCCCTGACCCGACGGATGACAAAGCGAACAATCAGGTAGTATTATGGCAGTTATTCATTGATTACCCGACGGATGACAAAGCGATTCCCGAGAACTGGCCGATAGCCGAAAGAGTGAATACGCGCTCCCAGGGGACTTAATGAAGGAGGCCTGCCATCAGCTACCTGCTAGACCCCCCACCTATGCTATTACCGTGCGAAGTTCATCATGATTCCTGACGCGTGCCCATGTCTACGAATGAAACGTCAGTAAAGGTACATGTGGCAGTTATTCATTGATCCTGTAAAACTGTGTGTGCCTATCTATAACTCATCCATTAAATATTTAAATAATACCTCAGTGATGACTAAGTGAATTATGTGTAGTTGAGGAAGTCCACTTAAAGTTAGTATAAAAAATTAGAAGACTTAAATAAGGTAGTTAGAATAATATTGGTGACATGTATTGTAATGTATCTATGTGTATTGGTATGTTCAATAAATCTATCCATTTACAATTTCAATCAGATGATTAGATTATTTAAAAAAAACACAATGCAATTCAAGAATATGAAATTAATCGATCAAACAATCAGGTAGTATTATAAATAGTTTATATATTGGCAATACATCCCAAATTTATCTACCTTGATGCTAATCATTTAATGAGTAATATTAACAATTTAGTTATTTCGGAACATTCTCCAAAACATAACCACCCATTAAAATAAGTATTCATTAAATGTTAGTATAGATAAAAATTGTGCGGTCGGGGACCCCCCGTCAGGAACGAAGTTCCTTACGTTATTTTTTCAACTCTAAACGTGATTTTATATGAAGATTTCTACTGATTATATTAGTGTATTTTTGTCACGCAAAAAGCGCAGCCCTCTTTTATTCAACCAATCAACCAACTAACTCTCTCTCTCTCTCTCTCTCTAATTTGTATATTTTATTTTTATATTTTTATGATTTTTTTCAAAGCAAAAATGTAAAGTAAGGATTAAAATCAATAAATTTCATTTTATATTTTAGGAAAAATAGTCATTTATTAAAAATTAAATATAAAATAGTGAACAAACAAAACAATTTTACATGTGCTGCCATCTTTTGGCAGATAGGTGAAGCAATGCTGAACAACTGTGTTTCAACTTTGATGAAAATATTAGTCTGTTTACGTCTTCCATACGTTATTTTTTCAACTCTAAACGTGATTTTAAACAAACAAAATTAGTCGTATTAGTCTGGTTACGTCTTCCTTACGTTATTTTTTCAACTCGAAACGTGATTTTCTAAATGTGATTTTAAACAAACAAAACAATTTTGCATGTGCTGCCATCTTTTGGCAGATAGGTGAAGCAATGCTGAACAACTGTGTTTCATTTTTTGATGAAAATATTAGAAATTATTATTAAATTATTATTAAAAAGATTAATATTAAATAATAAAAATTATTATTAAATTATTATTAAAATTATTTCTACGATCATATTTTGGCGAGTTATCGTAATCTGAAGATGAAAAAGTCAATATTTTCCCACAAAACATAAAATAAAAAGAATTAACACAACAAAGAAATTAAATTAGAAATTGCCCACAGCGGTGATTTGAACCGGGGAATGGTTATAGCTCGCGTCCGATGCGATAACCATTCAGCCATGGAATCGTTGAGAAAAAGATCTTATGGAGGGGACATAACGCGATTTCGTTACGTGACGATTTCTGCCAGTTCACAAGCCGCGTAAAAGAACTTCGTTCCAATAATAGTAGTTATTTTAAATCACCGCACGGCTTTCCTGACCCACAAACTCAGAAGTAGGATCCCAAGTTTTAAGATACAGGATTAAAGATATAGTCATAATTTTAATTTGTTTTTGAAAATATAAAAGTGAATCGCGAGGACTTAATTTAGGATCAAAGACTTTATTATGGATTACCATTGACGGCTTTACCAGTGACGATTTAAACAGACGTGGATTAAAATCAAGCATCTTTAAGAGGTACGTGAACATTTTTCATACAAGATGATATTGAATGATATAAAAGAAATAAGCGCTGCATTGAAAAATTTCAAACCAGATAAAATCAAAATTCTTCATAGACTAATTTTTGATTATGACGGGGATAGATCAAATCGAAAGAGAATTAGGAATTTCTAAGGATTTGATTTTCAAATCGAAAGTGATAAATTTCAAAAGAAATTTCAAAAGATTGACGATGTGTTTTCGCTTGGCGAGCTTATTACCATATCAAATATTTTAAACATTTCATTCGAAGGAGCTAAACCAGATCTTACAAAAAGAATTCTGTCTCTATTATGCAATATCGGCTCAGAACACTCATGAAGCAAATACAGATGTTTCTGCTTCTGATTCAGAAACTGAAGTGAATTCTTAAAATCATTTTTCAGTACAGTGCGACGTAAACGAAAAGAAAAATGTAGCTGATTGTTCAATACAATGTGATAATGTTTATAGAAGTCATTTTTATGCAAACCCTGTTATTCCAAGTGTTAACATTAATTATGCTGATATCGAAAGTACCTTTGCTAAATTTAATGCAGAATCGTATGAAAATATAATTAATTGGATCGATCACTTTCAGAATATGTCAAAGTTATTTAATTTGTCAGATTTACAAAAATTTGTTATGGCTAAACGATTATTAGGTGGAAATGCTTTGTTATTTGTTCGAACAGAAAACGAAATTAATTCATGGCAAAAATTGAGATAAGCCTTGATTGATGAATTTTCTTTTGAAATAAATTCAGCTAATTTACATGATCTTCTGAGTAAAAGAAAAATGAGGGATTCTGAAACCGTTCAGGAATATTTTTTAAAGATGAAAGAGTTGTGCAATTGCGGTAAAATTGAGGAATCTGCTTTAATGCACTATGTTATTAAAGGAATAAATGATAGACCGAAAAACAAAACTATTTTGTACGGATGTAAGAATTTATTAGAATTCAAAGAAAAACTTAAATTTATGTAGTAATAAAGAGTGATTCAGCAAAGAGTAAAGGTTCTTTCGATAGAATTAGAACAAAACATGATTTTAATGGTAGATTTAATGCTTTCGATAAAACGAAATCAAAATATGAGCATAGTGATAGATTTAATTCTAAAAACAAAAGTGTAAATAATGTGAAGTATAATAGTGTTTTTGAAAAAATGAAATACAATGATTTTGATAATCGTAAAAATAAGATTTGTTTTAATTGTGGTGAAAAGAATCACATTTCGAAATTTTGCATCCATAAAGAAAAAGGTATCAAATGTTTTCAGTGCCAAGGTTTTGGTCACATTGCTTCATCATGTCCTAGAACGAATGCGAAACCAGAAGTAGCCACACTTAATGTTCAGGTAGAATCCAAACTGAACAATAGAGTAATGATTGATGATTTAAGTGTAAGTTCACTAATAGATACTGGAAGTCAAGTAACGTTACTTCGAAAATCTGTGTTTGATAAATTAAATGGAGAATTAATTCCATCGAATTATTCTTTAATTGGTTTTGGTAAATGCGTAGTGAAACTATTAGGTTATTATAAAGGAAATATTAATGTTGATGATTTTAAGTGTAATGCATATATTTGTATTGTTGGAAACAATGTTATGTCTTATGACGTCCTCGTAGGACTTAATGTATTAATGCAAGGTGAGGCGTTAATAAATGAAATCGGAATTACGATTAAAAATAAATCTCAGTGTGTAAAATAAATTAATATGTTATCCGTTCTACCAGTTGATTTAACTTTTAATGAAGTTGAACTGAAGATTGAACCCGACGTTCCAAATATTTTCAAGGATAAGGTGCAACAATTAATTTCGAATTATGTACAGCATAAAACTAGCACATTAAATTAGATATATTGGTAAAAAGTAATGAACCTATATTCTATCAGCCCCGTAGATTGCCATTTTCAGAGGATAGCCAAGATCACAAACCAAAAGAAATGACTGAAGATACTAGAAAGGAACAAGATTCTAAAAGAAGCGAAAGTACTGAAAAAATAGGACTAAAACATGATGTTCATTATGAAAAACCACATAATGTAAATAAGAGAGAAAATGTTCATACTCAAAGACTTGAATCTCATAAGACTACGAATCGCCGATCTTTCTTTCACTGGTTTGTTTTGTTAATAGAATGATTTCGTAATTTGTCTGGCTATGATTGGTGTATCATAGGAGGAGTAACAGTGAGTTTATATCTTACTGTTGTTATTAATCAAACAAATATTTTTGCTGTTGTACAAAAAGAAAATGTAGTGTCACAAATGAAAGAAATGATCGATGAACTTAGAACATACAACAAAATGTTGAACGGACAGATTGAGCGGATCAACCAGACTATCATATCAGTTCTTTCAAAGTTATCTTTAGAAAGTCCAGCTCAATGGTATAAATTTACGAACGAACTTCAACAGACGATTAATTCCGCATATCAACGGAGCATAGACACCACACCTTTTGAGTTAGTTTTGGTACGAAGATGAATGTAGGAGGTCTGGATAAGCTCAAAGAAATGATCGAGATTGAATTTCAAGCTAATTTTAAAGCCCAAAGAGATGAACTGAGAAAGCCTGCAAAGCAACAGATTTTTAAAATCCAAGAAGAAAACTGAAAGACGTATAACTTACGAAGAAAAGAACCACAATCTTATAGAGTTAACGATTTGGTCGCTATAAAAAGAACTCAGTGCGGACCGCACTTGAAACTAAAATCGAAATACTTAGCACCCTACAAAATCATTAAGGTTAAAGGAGATAACACTTATGACGTGGTTAAAGAAGGAAGTCATGAAGGACCTAACTGCACGACGACATGCGCTCAATTTCTAAAACCATGGTATATAATACCAAAATATTAAGGCAAAAACATGGTATTGTGGCATCACGATAGGTGGTTAAAGCTAATCTCTGAGGATTTATTAAAATTACTATTACTGAATTCATGACCAAGAAAGACAGAGTCCTAATTATAATGATAAGGTCAATTTTAAAACAAAAACTTAAAAAGGCAATTTATTCACAAAAAATTTAAAGAATAAAGAATTACAACATATTCAATTAATTTAAGTGCAGATTCACAGCGTACGCTCCCAGACCCATGGTCTCAAAAGGAACTTCTAAAAAAACACGTCTGCACGGGCTGGATGTTACATGACAATCTCCCTCAAAACACAAAATCTCTGACTATATCTCGCTTCAGGTCTACGCGGGTGGCGTGGCGTCTTCTCAGAAATTGCTGGGTTTTCCGAGGGGGAACGAGGAATTCCGCGCTCGATGACAGCCTTGGAATCGATGGCGTTTTTATGGGAACATATCGCTTCTATAACGTCAGCGTGTTCTGACTGATGACCCTGATAGACATCTTTATGACAGAAAGGGCGGCCGACTCCAGATTTTTGCCGGCAAAGATGAAGACGAGGGGTTTACAAGCAGAAACCCAGGAATGTTGACGTCGGCGGTGAAATCGTGTGTGATAGCCCTTTAATCCCCACAGAATTCCAGAATGCAGGGGCACGCATGGCCTGCGCTTTTTAAATCTTGCAGCTGTGGAAGGCTCGTCGCAGATCGTGGGAACCACACAAAACACGTGACGTTGCAGCTTCATCTCAAAATGAAGACTAAAGACGAATTGACGAAAATGAAGATTGAAGACGAACTGACTAATTTTTCATTTTTAGAGCTAAGACGATAAGAAGCTCTATATGTTTCAAACATTTGTTTCCTTTCAGATAATTTTGTACTTTTTCAGTCTTGCTGTTCGCTGTTTTTTTATATATTTGCAGTATCGTCTGGAGGGCCAGCCGAGTGCAAGAGGGCCCAAAATGTGGTACCTGAGCCTACAGAGGAGAGTGGTACCTGCATATTCCACCAGATGATGCTATTATCCGTTTCGCGCCGCTGCAGCTCAACTAAAGAAGAGATCTGGCAACCCCAGTCAGTCAGCGGATGGACGGCGATGAACTACACACTAAAAATGAGATGCTGTTTTGCGTGGGTTACCAAAACACAAGTATGGCTCGAATAGCTGGGAAATGCTGCAGGTTCCCAATTTTTCAACATTTTCTCAAAACAGGTACGGTTTCGAACTTTACGAGCATATCTGGCGGGCTGTAAGAGTATTAACCGGTTTTTTCCCGCTGCGAAGGCTATTGTGATTGGATTAAAACCGAAAGCGCTCATTTCAAGATGGCATTCGAAGGGAAGGAGTTATGTAGGAGTTATTGACGATACTGTACAAGTAAGTTTCCTTATTTCTTATAATTTAGCTCCTATCAGTCTTTATTTAATACTCGATGCACATTTACTCTTATTGTGTTATTTTTATAGGGTTAAATGTTTTCTTCCAAATTGTAATATAAATTTATCAGTCTTCAGATGAAATTGAATGCTCCACTTAGGGTTAATGATCTCACCAAGTGTTTTGAAAACAAACCAAATATATTTTATGCCAGACTAATAGAAAATAACGCTTATGAAAAACTTAGTTGATTTCAATTTGGCTTTCTTTTTTCAATAACTGGACATTTCAGAATTTCCTTAAAATTTAAATTTATTTGAACTTGTATGTAAATTAATATCAAGTATGTATTTGAATGTATAACAATGCGCATGTATATATCTGTATGTCTGTATAATTTTTCTGTTAATATTTTTTATTTATGATTATTGTTGGTCAATATACATAGTTTCTTATGTTATTGCCTAGTTAAACCTTTCCATTACACTCAATTAAAAACTTGTGCGGAACAGATTTTATCTATTTTCGACATCAAATTAAATGTCTTTTCAAACTTATTTATTCTGTACATCTGATGAAAATTTAGCAAAACCTTCTAGTTAGAAGTGTTGCATATGCTAAGTAAATAAAATTGATGGTTATTGAGCATTTAAATAATTTTAAGTTTTCAATTCCCTCATTATAAATTTAGTATAGGGTTAGTGATCTCAGCAAGTGTTTTGAAAACAAACCAAATATGATATTTTATGTTAGACTAATAGAAAGTAACACTCATTAAAAACTTTCTTGATATCATTTTGGCTTTCTTTTTTAAAAAACTGAACATTTCAGAAATTTCCTTAAAATTTTAATTTATTTGAACTTCTGTGTGTATGTAAATTAATATTATATATATATATATATATATATATATATATATATATATATATATATATATATATATATATATATATATATATATATATATAACTGAACAGGGATGAGAACCAATAATTAGATATTGTAATATGTAATAGGTTTTTTTTTTTTTTTTAATGTTATGTAAACTTTTTTGATCTGGTGTAATAAAATATTTGTTTTAGGTTTAATCAAACTTGAATAATAATGGCATCTTATTATTTGGTAATGAAGTAGATATAAACTATGTGTGTGTATGTATATATACACACATATGTATGTATATATATGTGTGTGTATGTATATATATGTAACATTAAGAATGACTAAATTATAGTCATTTAACATTATTTGTTAAACACTAATTTTATTATATATTTTCCTTTTAGCTGTTAAATATTATTCTTTATATATATATATATATATATATATATATATATAATTACAAAACACTGCCATACAACACCCATATATATATATGTATATATATATATATATACAGTGATTTCCGCTTATAAGAATCACGTTTGTTATTACTGTTTTTGATTCTTATAAGCGGTTGATTCTTATAGCCGAAATTTAGGTTTTTGGACAGGTACACACACACACCTATATATACATATATTAGATAATTTACCATAAAATACTCATCAATTTACGTTAATTAAATTTTATTAAAATAATTTTTTTATAATTTTAAAAATACAACTTAATTTCTAGACCTATAAGTAGATAGATACACATGATCATAGTAAGAGAAGAAAAAAATCCAATATTTGTTACAACATACCTGCTTAACAGTTTTAACATTTCAACTACAGGAAGGGAGCAAGAAAAAGTTTTCTATGGTAGTTTGACGAAATGAAGTTTTTAGGAGGCTGTTTCAATATTCTTTCAATACTAATAGTCTCAGAGGAAGAATCACCTTCTAGCTTGCGTTTCTCGGTTTGATAACGAGCTGAATCTACTAATGTCACGTCTGCCTAAGTGATAGTGGACACTTCGCCGGAGATTTATGTGTTTCAGGGTCCAGGAAGTCGCAACCAGGATGTGGGAGGTAGGAAAAAAGAGTCCCTATTTTTGTTTGTCAGTGGAGAAAAATGAAATCGGACCCGGACGGGTAAAGATGCAACTGGATCAAGCTAATAGGACAGTGTTGGGCTAAAGCGTTTAATAGGAAACTATTATGTTATGTCTAACAAAGAAAGGGATGAATTTTACGTCTATATTCCATCCCATCTTATCAATCTTTATTTTTTTTTTAAAAAAAGAAAGAACTTCGTGCCTTTTGAGGGTTTAAGTGGCTTTTTTGGAAAAATGAAAGGAAAGAGAAGAATGTAAACTGATTCTTAAAACCGGTGGATTGATTCTCTAAAGCGAAAACTTTAACATGGAAATAATACATTTGTTTTTGTTTTCGCGAAATTGATTCTTATAAACGGTTGATTCTTATAACCACTGATCACTATAAGCGGTGGTTACTGTATATATATATATGTGTGTGTGTGTGTGTGTGTGTGTGTGTGTGTGTTTGTTTGTTTGTGTTTGTTTGTTTGTTTGTTTGTTTGTTTGTTTAGGTTTATTAGCAGCAAACATCCACCACACCCACTTCAAAACTTTTTTTACCTCTGAAAAATACAGATACAAAGCGAAAGAGTACTCTTTGAAAGGAGCACAAACAGTGCATAAATAGGGGTCAACAGAGTTAGCGGGAAAGTTACAACATTACATTGAAATAGTTCCTTTTCCTCCCATTCGGGCAGGAATATATCTTTGGCGGACCGGTCCGATCGAGTACTACTGCCAAATTTTTATAATGTTTCTATTCAGCAGCCAATTTCTAATAGACGCACTTGTGAAAGGCGCCCTTTTCAAAACTTTAGGCCACGGTGGCACTGAGAGATGTTTTTCCCTCTCACTACTGGAGTTTCATAAACCCTTCTTTCCACCTCCGCCGGCGTTCGCAAAGGGAGGTAATTTGAAACAGAAATTTAATAACTAATATAATAAAAGCCAATCTCCCACCCGATATACGCTTCAGTTATTAACGTTGTGGCCCCGCTTTGGAACTAAACCATTCGTGTAAGTTAAAATCCCAAGTGGCGTTAAGGAAAGTCGATGTCCACAGTTCTTTGTCGTCATGCACTGGAATGAAAGTGCGGTCATA
This sequence comes from Dolomedes plantarius, assembly GCA_907164885.2. Taxonomy (NCBI): domain Eukaryota; kingdom Metazoa; phylum Arthropoda; class Arachnida; order Araneae; family Dolomedidae; genus Dolomedes; species Dolomedes plantarius. Next base: position 18,097,713 of record OU015495.1, on the reverse strand, counting down.
AGTAGAAGACACCCTCCCGTTCGGCGTGACGTCATGGGACGTTGCCGGAGGGGATTTATCGTGTCGTCAGCGGTGACTGATGCCATCCCTCATCCACGATTGATCAGCCAACTGAGTCGGAAGCAAAGTAATATTTTATGACAATTCCACCGACGTCGGAATGTCGCCATTTATGTTCGGCATTCGTTGGGAGTTCGGGGGGTCCGACTCTGTTCAGCTATCACTGTAAACAAATCAGCCCTTTTTCTTTTTTTTTTTTTCGCCTCGCCTGAAAACGGGACATTTTGTTATTTCTTTCTTCATCGAATATGTCTGCTAAAATCATACGCACGAAGAATACTCGAACAATTCAATTTTTTGCAATTGTAAATTCAAAATTTAAAGGGTGTTTAGTTTTTAATATATGCGCCGAAAAAATGAGTCTAATTTGCAGGTTTTTGACAAGTTTTCTAATTTGTCATCGGATGTCAATGAACGTATGAAAATTCTATACTTTAAAATTTTAGTCACCTGACAAGAATATTTTTTTGGAGTAAATTTTCCCCCCAATAAAAACCACTTTAACAAAAAGGAAAAGCCACGAGACAGCTGTACACAGCTATACACCTAGCGCGGAATTTCAACGAGACCAAATACGCCAAATGGCACTTGCAGATGTACACAGAGTGCAGAAAGGCAAACATGTCATTTCCTTCCAAGAGCTCTAACCATGATCATAAAAATGCGCATTTTAAAGAACCCCTCAAAAATGAACCGGCATTTTGCGCCGAGTAAAATCCCCAAAAGAGTATTGGATTTGCTTGCGATAAATGCACTACAGTTTTAAATGATTCTGGCATTCTAGACAAGACGGTTTGGAGTCTTGCAATGTCTTCTTTGGAGAGGGCCATTGTTGAACGTACGTTAGGAGCACTTTATTTCCAAAAACAGACAGGACCGATTCGATTCCTTTATACCACCGTGACACTGTTAGTTTCAAAAAGTTTGACAATCACCGAAATAGACCCAAAAAAGGGAAAATTACACATTAAAGAGATTTTCTTTAATTATCTTTTTATAAATACAGGTTCCTTTAGAATGATTCCATTAACACATATACAACATAAGGTGAGACCGATAAGTAAGGTGACTTTCGAAACTTCCCGACGCGCTGACACATGCGCATTGCGGTCTTGGTTTTTTTTCCCCAGCAGGTGTTTGTTCTCTAATGTGACAGTTGTGTTGTGAGTTGCGTCATGGAGTCAATATTGTTTGAAATGAATCGAAAAAATCCGTTCCAAAGGTCAAGACAATGCCGATAACCTTTTTCGACGCCCACAAAGAATTCGTTTATGCTGATTTTTTACTGCCATGTTCGTGGTGCTGCGAGATCGTGCTACTGAGTTGTCCCACCCTCCATACTCGCTTTTTCCTGTTTCCGAGACTGAACATTTCAGGTATCCAGGCTGATGTTACCATCACTTTGTCAGAAATGCATTCCTTCGAAAGTCAATAAGGTTATATTTTGCAAATAAATAATACTGTAATATTCCTGTGACCTTATTGAGCGGTCACAGGGAACTCAAAATGTTGCTTATAATCAAGTTTTGGGGTTCAATTAATATTACAGTGAATTTGAAAATTTACTTTATCATTTGTGTACAGTACATATACTTTTAAATACCTGTAAATAAAATTACTTCGATTTTACACTATAGGTAGAATTTATTACACTCATGGACAAAAAAAATTAGCGCACCAAGAAATAATTGCGGGATCGTAACGAAACTTGCAATGAAGGTACATGTAGGGAAGATATGCAAATGATTAGAAATGCAGCGTGATTGCGCATTACGTATAGCCGGTAGAGGGCGTTGAACATCGTACTCTGTGGAGTATAAAACAGGTAACCAAAGCTTGTTTGAGTGTGCTGAATCATTTACAAAGGAAGAGCTGAGATAGACATGCCATTACGCCGTGTTCGAAGACAATATAAGCAGTTGTCGCAGTTTGAGAGGGGGAGAATCGTCGGGATGATGGAAGCTGGGTGGTCAGCTAGGCGAGTAGCTCGTCAATTAGGCCGCTCTGATTGTGTTGTGAGGAGGTGTTGGGACCAGTGGACCCGAGAGATGTTATGTACACGAAGACCAGGCTCAGGACGCCCTCGACAGACCAGTCGTCGAGAAGACCGCCACATCGTAAGAAATGCACGCGTACAGCCAACTGCTTCATCGGCCGCCATCCAGGCACAGGTAGCACCTTCACTAGGGGCCTCTGTGTCTTCTCGAACCATACGAAGGCGCCTGGCTGAAGGACAGTTGGTATCGCGGCGCCCATTACGTGTGCTGCCCTTGACGCCCACCCATCGACGCCTCCGTTTGGAGTTTTGCCGCGCACGAGGAAACTGGACTGCAGCGGAATGGAACCCGGTCGTCTTTAGCGACGAATCCAGATTCAATCTCCTCAGTGATGATAATCGTGTTCGTGTGTGGAGAGCCCGTGGTGAACGCTTCAGTCCTGCCTTTGCTGTACAGCGACACATCGCTCCCACAGCTGGTGTGATGGTATGGGGTGCCATTGCCTACAATACACGGTCACCCCTAGTATTGTTCCGTGGCACCATGACAGCCCAGCGGTATGTTCATGAAATCCTGCAACCACATGTGTTGCCACTCATGCAACGGCTCCCAGGAGCCATTTCTCAACAAGACAATGCTCGGCCTCATACGGCAAGGGTGTCACAAGACTGTCTCCGCACTGTTACTACCCTTCCTTGGCCTGCCCGATCCCCAGATTTGTCTCCAATCGAGCATATCTGGGATCATTTGGGACGACGAGTTGGGCATCCCCCGAGTTTGAACGAACTAGAGGCAAGGTTACAGCAAATATGGAACGAAATGTCTCAAGACATCATACACAACTTGTATGACTCAATGCCCGATCGTATCGCATCGTGCATTCGCGCTAGAGGGGGTCCAATACTCCCCAGAGTACGATGTTCAACGCCCTCTACCGGCTATACGTAATGCGCAATCACGCTGCATTTCTAATCATTTGCATATCTCCCCGACATTTACCTTCATTGCAAGTTTCGTTACGATCCCGCAATTATTTCTTGGTGCGCTAATTTTTTTGTCCATGAGTGTACTTTTCTTGTCTATTGGGATTACATAAATACCCGGGAAACGCCCGGGAAACAGCTAGTATATATATACTAGCATTATTGTCCGGCGTTGCCCGGGTAGATATATAGATATAAAATTTTTCATGCATTCCATCAAAAAATACTGGGCTGCACCCCCCACTCTTCATGTTCATCTGGCCAGACAGAATGCGCTTAACGCGTTTCTACTGAAATGATATACCCAGTATTTTTTTGATGGAAAGCATGAAAAATTTTATATCTATATATCTACCCGGGCAATCAGTCTTTAAAAATAATTTCATTAATTTTCTTATGCCTTAATATAACTAATGGACTAATAGTTCGGTATGAAAGTTATGTGTCGTTATGTTTCTCTGTTTAAAGAGCTTTTCCTCCCACTGCTTAAAAACCCCAAAACTCTAAAAGATTTATCTTATATGATTTCTCGGAATAAGTAATTCAAATACATATCGTATGTTAACTCTGTTTCGCGAACTTAGGGGGAAAAACCTGTAGAACTCTTAAACTTCTTCCCATTTTATGATCCTCAAACAATTAATATATTTAGATCAACAGAAGGCTTCCAAAAACTAGCCATCGGACAAACTTAATTTTTCTTTTTTTTTTCTTCTTCCCTTTTTCCCAAATTTTTACTAAGTTCTATTAAGTTTGAACGCCATTGTCTAAAATTGCTAAAGCAGCGGTTCTCAACCTTTTTAGACTCACGTCTCCACTAAACGTAAGAAAAAGTAAAATAAACACTTCGCCCTCCCCCCCCCGTCACCCCCAGACCAACTCTCAAGCCACCCCAGATCACCCCTCAGAACAAACCTCTTTTCCCCCGCGTATCGAATTTGACTGGTTGTGGTGAAGGGTCTGTATCCACATTTAAGAGTTGCGCTTAGGGGCACAAAAAGCATTAAAAAATTTATTTTAAAAACTAATTGAGCCCCAAATTTCGTTTTTCCTGATTTAAGTTTCTCGGGTCCTAAACATTAACTGTGCCGAATTTGGTCCCGGTGGGTGAAACAGTCTATGATTCTATAGCGGACAAACAAACAGACAAGCTCTTATATACATATAAATATATATATATATATATATATATATATATATATATATATATATATATATGTGTGTGTGTGTGTGTGTGTGTGTGCATATATATACAGGGTTTAACGAAACTCTTGGGCAAAACTTTAAGGGGTGATAGTACACATCAAGACAAACAATATTATATAAGAAACTTAGGGTCCCAAACGTCTTCCAAAGGAGATAGACGCCATTAAAGTTTTGGGTCCGAAATTTCAAATGATTATAAAAAACGGAAAAATGGGTCAATTCGTTAGCGGTTTTTGCTAAAATTATTCTTTTTGTCAGTTTTTTCTTGAAAAATAAATTTAAAGATAAAGTAAAAAAAATGTCGATAGAGGGCGCTTTAGACTTTGGAGTAACGAACAACTATTTTTTACCGTTATTTTTTTTATCACATTAAATGCTTTCGAAAGCTTAGCCTTAAACTTAAATTTTGAGCTCAAAATCTGATTCGTTGGGGGTGGTTAAGTAGCGTAAACGGAATTGTGTTCAGGAGTTGAAATTTGAAATTCCCTCCCTCCTGAACAGAGTTCAGTTATTCCCGATCTTGGTGTCGTAGGACTTTGTGTCGTAGACCAGGCAGCAACTACTACCTCCTAGACGTAAAATAAACTAGAGAGGGATGACAAAATTAAAAAATTTATTCATAATACTAGACATGAGCAATTTCTCCTCTCGAAATAAAAAAAAAACAATTTGATGTACGCACGTCGTGCGCATGATGAAGGTTGAATCAATGATGACACGTAGAAAATGGCACACGCATGATTTTCTTGTGGAATCACAAAAACTGCTCGAAAGAGCGCCCACCAGCAAGGATGCAGGCGTCACATCCGCCGGCGGAGGGACTTTCGAACATTAGCAAATACCCCGGGCATCTCCCGGATATCGCCTGCTACGACGGCAATTCTCGCAACCAGTTCCTCGTTGGAGTCGACAGGGCTTGCGTAAACAAGACTCTTCATATGGCCCCAGAGGAAGAAGTCTAGACAGGAGAGGTCAAGTGAGCATGCCGGCCAATTTACCGGACCACCCCGTCCAATCCATCGCCCTGGATATGCTGTATCCAATGCACTTCTCACATTTGCGCTGAAATGTGCAGGCGCTCCATCAGGTTGGAACCACATACGAGCCTTTATGTTGGCTGGAACACTTTGCAGCAGAACTGGAAGCACCTCTTGTAGGAATACCAGATACGTTCCGCCGTCCAGGTGCCTTGGCAGAAGATATGGCCCGATCAAATGATCGTGGATAATTCCGGCCCACACATTGACGCTGAAACGGCGTTGATATGAATGAGGGCGGGTAGCGTGTGGGTTAGTGTATGCCCAGTTGTGTGCATTGTGCGCATTGAAAATGCCTTCTCGACTGAAACTGCATTCATCGGTGAACAGCACGTGTGCGGCAAAGTCTGGTTGCACAGCCAATCGTTGGAGGAACCATCGTGAAAAATCGACACGTGGCTGATGGTCGGTTGCTTTCAAGGCGTGCACACGCTGCGCATTAGGACTGGGCGATTTAGAGATTTCTTAAATCGATTTATCAGCATTCTAACATCGCGATTTAGTGATAAATCGATTTAATTCCGCTGTAGAATATGTCCCTATCTTGACCCCCCCCCCCCCCCGCACGTATATGTTTTTAAGCTGAAGATGTTAGCCATCTTTTATAACAAAGGCAATATAAATAAATTTTATTAATTAAACTTAGTTGGGGAAATTTCATTTGAAATATAATAAAGATTAAAAAAATTACTTTCTCTGAATTAAACTATTCATTGAATGAAATAATTTTAATATAATTATTCTTCTACATTACTTATGCATCAGTAATGGCAAATTTGTTGCACATTGGCAAATTTCTTGCCAAGGTTCTACATGTCAGAAAAAAATTTGAAATTACAATAAAAATAAATAAGTTGCTTTGCTTGATATGCTCAAGTCAAAGAAAAGTATGAATTGCCTGGAAGAAATAAGCCTCATTTTAAATAGGTGGAACAGGGATAATTTTAAAGAGCTGTTTAATACAGAATAGTTGATTATAATTAATACCTTGAAATCAACAACATACCAACCTGATAGCAAAGATCTTGAAAGTAACATGAAATAAAAAACTTAAGTAAACTGCAACAAATCATAATAGCTTTCTTCAAATATAAGTAAGTACTATTAAAATATTTAACTATTTATTGACACTTATATATTTAATATTGTACTCTATCTCTTTAATTTGTTTATCATTTATTACAAACATACATATTTTCAATTTAGTGCTTTAATTTTGGTACTTTGATAAATTCTATTTGACATCTCTTCGATACATAATTAATAAAATTACAATTATTACTGCCTATGCGCAGCTTAAATCGAATTCTGGCGCGTGGATCGTCTTCCTTAAATCGGGATGGCGATTTAGCAAGTAGTGCCTATGCTCAGCTTAAATCGTCTTCCTTAAATCGGGGTGGCGATTTAGCAAGCAGGGCGCATGCGCAGCTTACATCGAATTCTGGAGCGTGGATCGTCTTCCTTAAATCGGGGTGGCGATTTAGCAAGTAGTGCCTATGCTCAGCTTAAATCGTCTTCCTTAAATCGGGATGGCGATTTAGTAAGCAGGGCGCATGCGCTGCTTACATCGAATTCTGGAGCGTGGATCGTCTTCCTTAAATCGGGGTGGCGATTTAGCAAGCAGGGCACATGCGCAGCTTACATCAAATTCTGGAGCGTGGATCGTTTCCCTTAAATCGGGGTGGCGATTTAGCAAGCAGGGCGCATGCGCAGCTTAAATCTATGTTGGCGCGGGGCATTTGACTTTCGTTTTTGCATAGGAATTCCGGAATATCGCGGTCGCGGATGTCGGTGCTATATCGATTTAGTGCGTACATCGGAATTTCGATATTTCTCAAACGATGTTAGCTCTAAATCGCATCGTCGATATTAGTACTAAATCGATATTTGCGTTACATCGATATAAAGCCCAGTCCTACTGCGCATGATAGGGTCGAAGGCATTCTGCACTCAATACTCGCCAAACCGCCATGTGGCTCACATTTGCGGCATTGGCTACAGTCCGCGTGCTCGTCTCCGATTGCTCCTCGAATTCACGCAACACATGCTCTTCAAGTTCCGGTGTCCTGGAACTCCTGGTACGCCCAGTGTCGTGCATCCCACTGAAAAACGAGCCGGTTTCTCTGAGACGCCGATGCAAGCGTTCGAAAGTTTTTCGGTTTGGCAAGCGTCTTGAAGGAAATCGTTCCCCGTACAATCACCGGGCCTCCAGGGCATTCCCATCTGCAACGCCGTAAATGAAATGGATATCGGCCATTTCTTGACTAGTGTAGCTGGTCATCCTTACAGCCGTCAAAAACGAAAACACGATGAATGCAGACAACCAAAGCTTTTACAGCACTTTACATCCTTACATACAGTTAGAACCATACAGTTAAATCCTTGTGTACTACACTTTGCATGCAAATCGGGTATTTTGCGAGGAGAAATTGCTCATGTCTGTTATGAATAACTTTTTTTTTTTTTTAGTCATCCCTCTCTCGTTTATTTTACGTTTAGTGGGTAATAGTTGCTGCCTGGTCTACGACCGAGCATCCAAAATCGTGAATAACTGAACTGCGTACAGGGGAGGAGGGGGGTTCAAATTTCACCTCCTGAACACTGTTGAGTTTTCGTGACATATCCACCCCCAACGATTAAGATTTTGAGCTCAAAATTTAAGTTTAAGTCTAAGCTTTTGAAAGCATTTAATCTGATACAAAAAATAACAGTAAAAAATAGTTGTTTGTTACTCCAAAGTCTAAAGCGCCCTCTATCGGCATTTTTTTAACTTTATCTTTAAAATTTATTTTCCAGAAAATCTTGACATAAAGAATAATTTAAGCGAAAACAGCAAACGAATCGACAAATTTTCCCGTTTTTTATGATCATTTGAAATTTCGGACCCTAAACTTTAATGGCGTCTATCTCTTTTGGAAGACGTTTGGGACCCTAAGTTTCCTATATAATATTGTTTGTCTTGATGTGTACTATCACCCCTTAAAGTTTTGCCCAAGAGTTTCGTTACACCCTGTATATATATATTTATATATATATATATATATATATATATATATATATATATATATATATATATATGTATGTATATATATATATATATATTTATATATATATATATATATATATATATATATATATATATATATATATATATATATATGTATGTATATATATATGTATGTATATATATATGTATATATATATATATATATCAGGGGTTTCCAACTGGCGGCCCGCGGTGCCTTTTTTTTGCGGCCCTCGAAGACTTCCAGGAAAATAATTTTTCAGCATCAATTTAGATATTCTTAGTTAACAAAAAATGTTTTTGTAAAAATCTATATTGTTTTCAAATGCTGTTCATTTACAAAAAAGATTGATTTTCCTCAAATTCCATGAAAAGTAGGGTGTCCACTCATGTTCTATTTCATACCCCCCTCAATTTTTATTTGACCCACTTCTTATTTAAATACCCACTTCTTATTTGACTTTTTTTGTGTGTGTCTGAGTAATTTAATGAAAGTTGGCCAGTTATAATCAAGGTCGTTGTTGGAGGTTCATCCTCGAATTTTTTAAAATTTCATAGTACATACTACACACAAATCCTCCAAATCCCCCTCCCTCAAGAAAAAAAGTCCTGGCTATGGTCCTGATTAAATTGCGGCCCGCCACTAGACAGATGTTTTCGATTGCGGCCCTTGGACACTTGTAAGTTGGAAACCTCTGATATATATATATATATATATGTGTGTGTATATATATATATATATATATATATATATATATATATATATATATATATATATATATATATATATATATATATATATATATATATATATATATATATACGAGGATCATTTTTTAAGTAAGAACCGTTTTGTAATGGAGTAAGAGAAACTTTAGTTATGAACGTAAATTGTACCACAAGCTAAAATATGAAAATTTTTTCACTTTTCAACAAGTCACCATTAACATTTAAGCATCTGTCAGGTCGTGTCACCAGCTTTTGGATCCCATCATCAAAGAACTCTGCCGCCGGACCGTTAAATCAGTTAGTAACAGTTTCTTTCAACATGTCATCATTTTCCAAGCGCTTTCTACCAAGAAATTTCTTAAGTTTTGGAAACAGAGGAGAGACTGATCGTGCTAAGTCAGGGCTGTATGGTGGATGATCCAGTAATTCCCAATGAAAATTGTGAAAATCGACGGCGGGGACTGCCCTCTAGCGGCGGCGTTCTGCTTCACGACAAAGCTCGGCCTCACGTTGCGGCAAGAACAAAGACGCAACTGGACAATTTTCATTGGGAATTGCTGGATCAACCGCCATACAGCCCTGACTTAGCACCATCAGACTCTCATCTGTTTCCAAAACTTAAGGAATTTCTTGGTGGAAAGCGCTTGGAAAATGATGAAATGTTGAAAGAAACTGTTACTAACTGATTTAACGGTCCGGCGGCAGAGTTCTTTGATGATGGGATCCAAAAGCTGGTGACACGACCTGACAGATGCTTAAATGTTAATGGTGACTTGTTGAAAAGTGAAAAAATGTTCATATTTTAGTGTGTGATACAATTTAAGTTCATGACTAAAGTTTCCCTTACTCCTTTACAAAATGTTTCTTACTTAAAAAATGACCCTCATATATATATATATATATATATATATATATATATATATATATCAGGGGTCGGCAACGTGGTGCCCGCGAGACAATTTTAAAGTACCCGCTGTTCAAATATCTAAATTTTAGATATTTGAACAACAAACGCTCGTAGATATAATGAGTAATTTTAGTAAAATTATTAAAAATCATAAAACCGTAAAAATCCAAAACTGAGGAGCCTGCTCTCTCTAAAACGTCGTTCTCCTCTCCGACATATATTATGCTCGCGAATCTTTGTTTTCCAATAAGAAATACTTAAAATCGAAGTACGGATCAAGCCTCACTGACACTCATTTGGACCAATGCCTGATGACTGGGAAATCAACTTATGTACCCCATTCCAACAAGTTGGCCGCAGATTTACAATGTCATATATCGCATTAATTATCAGTTTTAAGATTGTTTTGTTTAAATTAATATTTGAATTTATGTATTAAAAATTTATGTCGGATTAATAGTATTTTCATGTTTAAATATCGAGTCCCTCTTCACCCAGTGATACCCGCCGAACTCCCGTATTTCTGAAATATGCCCTCCTAGTAAAAAAGATTGCCGATCCCTGATTGATATATATATATATATATATATGTGTGTGTGTGTGTGTGTGTGTGTGTGTGATAATATTATTAATAACCTTTAATCGCCTTTTTTGAAATAACTTTCTCATCTGGTAACCTTTCCGACGACCTTTTCCGCCTTGGCGGGATGCTTCGCCTTTCCATATACTAATTTTCTCCGTCAATAATGGCAACCTCTCTTTGACCTAATTCTAGATTCGCGCGCTACTCTTAGATGCTGGGCTGACTCGAAGTGAATAAGATGTGTGGCTGCTTTCGTAAAATAAACTTCAATTTTCGTTATGACTTTTTCGTTATGAGTATTTTCAGGAGATGACATTTCATATATATATATATATATTGTAGATTTTGGGTCACCAAAGTCTTTGAAGATGAATCAAGGCCATAGTCTATAGAGATGAAAATTGGTGGTAGACAAAGTCTGTGAAGGTATAATGTTCTCTAATGGCACTAACTCTGTACGAGAAGAATTGGTACTGCAGAAATGTTCGCCATGGAATAAAAGTTCGTAATGATTGACTATCTCGTCATGGCCGTCTGCTGGCCGGAACGCTGAAGAAAAAGGTGAAGAACCCTAGTACCGTCAGGAATGCTGAGCGATGTTTAGACCCGTTTCATTAATGTGGGATTCACCGGCTACGACTATAGAATGCCTGTAGCGGAAACTCTCATTGGATATCACTCTCGCACACCTCTAGTACGCATTGCCGGTACTTTAAACAGCCAGCGCTACATCTCCGAGGTGTTGGAGCCAGTTGTCCTTCCTTACCTTCAGGGCTTGCCCACAGCCATATTTCAACAGGATAATGCGCGACCACACGTGGCACGCATTGTCCAACGGTTCTTCGTCAATCGCCAGATTGAATTGCTTCCCTGGCCGCCTCGCTCTCCGGATCTTTCGCCGATAGAAAACATGTGGTCCATGGTTGCTCTACGATTGACCCAGATACCATCCCCAGCTGCCACAGCAGATCAACTTTGGCAACGCCTGGAAGCTGCTTGGTCTGCTGTACCCCAAGAACTCATCCAAAGTTTCTTTGAATCAATGCCGAGGCGTGTGGCAACGGTGATCTCCAACAATGGCGGCTACTCTGGCTACTGATTTTGGCAGGAACCACACTTCACAGAAGTCTATAAATTTAATCATTTGATACTTGATCAACATGTTATCTACAAAATAAATTTTGTTGTGATATCTCTTGTCTTTCTTGGTGTTGCAATTTGGGTGGCCAGCAGTGTATATATATATGTATGTATGTATGTATGTATGCATGTATGTATGTGTGTGTGTAAGTAACGATAACACCCCACCGTTATTACTTGTCGCGTATTCTAAATTCTCCTTTCAATAAGGCACAGCCCCTATTTCAAATTGCGATCTAGGAATAAACTAATTGACTATCTTTCCACCCGTTAATGCACGCGCGGAAGTTATTTTTAAAATCTTGCTCACTAACCGCCTGAATTAGACATGATTCAGCGCCACGCGTCTATCTCGCCACGCAGCGCCTGATTGAAAAGTCAGCGACGTTGAGTTATACCTTCCGGTGGTTAGACCATATGATCGTTTCTAACCAATAATATAATTCTAAACGCCTAGCGCCCCCTTGGTATGAAGGGTTCAGCAAAGGATTTTCCCAGGCTTTTCTGTCTTGCTCTGTTTTCTCGCGCTCTCTCTTACTGTACTCTCGCCCTTCTGTACACACACACACACACACACACACACACACACATATATATATATATATATATATATGTGTGTGTGTACATACTCTTTGGCGGACGGTCCCGCCAGGGGTGGGCCAAGGGGCCCTCCCCTCCCCAAAGAAATAGAAATTGCATTATGAATATTGAATTTACATTATAAATATTTTTATCCGTTCAACTCGCCCCCCCCCCCCAGATTAAATCCTGGGTGCACCACTACTGCAGCCCATTGTATAATTAACCTATATTCAGAAAATTAGAGAATTCCCCGTAGCTCTAAACCAGGTGGGATGCATTTGCCTTGCCGAAAGATCAAATAATCCACTAATACTATGATAACGTTGCTCTCTTTGTTAATGCTATAATAACAAATAAAATTAAAAATAAGTAAGGGAAGTTATTTATACATTTCACATACATTAACGGTTTTTATATACATTAACTGTATTAGATATTTAATGGAAGACACAAGATAAATTCTCGTCACTCAATGCGGCCCATACAAGCCAAAAAGTTGGACACACACAAAAGTTGGACACACTTCTTTAGGAGGGGGGCGGGCAGCCCCCTGTCCAAAGAAGTAGAAATGTTGATTTTGCATTATAAATTTTTTATTCGTTCATCCCCGCCCGCCCCCCCCCCCATGCATTATAAATATTTTTATCCGTTCATCTCGCCTCCCCCCTCCCCCAAGAAAAAATCCTGGGTGCGCCACTGCACACACGAAATCTGTGGATTGAAGATTCGACCCATACGGAGGAAAGACTTCGGGTCTCGATAAGAAAAGTCCCTCAAATGGCGTGTTTAGTGTCGCCATCTATCGGCGGCGTTCATTCACACTCTCACGTGTCATATTTAATAAGCAGTTAAAGCGCGTGAACCTAATTCCTACTAATAGCAGTGCCGGATTTCTGCCTAGGCCTACAAGGCCCCGGTCTAGGGGCCAAGCCAGCCTAGGGGCCCAGGGCCTGACTAAGGCAGGGGCATACGGGGCAGTTGCCCCGGGCCCCCACATCAGAGGGGGGCCCCCAAATCGAATAGAAAGTTTAGTATTAAGTATTAAGTTTCTTCATTACTGAAGTAGTGAAGCAGAGGGGGGGCCCCAAAGAAGTTTTTGCCCCGGGCCCCAATTAGGCTAAGTCGGGCCCTGTAGGGGCCCCGGTGGCTTTACATTAGCTCAAAAGCCTGGCTTGCCTTATCAAAAAGCTTTATCGAAAATAATATTATAATAAATATTTTTATTACAACTGCTCAGCAGAACGGTCGTTTTCAGCGCTAAAGAGAGTAAAGAATTACTTAAGATCTAACATAGGAGAGAACAGGCTCAATTCACTCTCTGTAATGTACATAGAGTCAGAAATAATACACTCAATTGACTATGATGACGTCATTCGTTCTTTTGCACAGAAGAAAGTTCGTCGTATGATTCTGTAAATTTTATAGAATAACGTAACTATAGTAACATAGACTGTATTATTCTGATGTTTATTAAAGTCATTAAAGTCGATTAAAAATTATATGTACTGTACTAGTGCATTTAATTTGCTAAATTTCCAAAATAGCTTCGAGATGGTGGGGGCCCAAATGTCAAGTGCCTAAGGGCCCTGGGTAGAGACCGGGCCTGACTAATAGTTGAAAAAAAAATATCATTGTTGAATGAAATGCTGTCTTAATTTCGTTTAATCATTAGAGATGATCCCAAAAGTAAACTCGGTTTATGAAGCAGACATTGTGCCGTGTTGAAATGGTGCAACATTTCACCATTCTGTTTCAGAGACCCATCTATTAGGATGCCAAAACTGCTTTGTACGATCATCGGATGTGTGGCCCATTCAATAAACCGGAAGATATTTTAAACGCATTTTCTAGCAGAAACTCATTTTTCAGTCACTTTGGTAAACAAATCATTTCAAAACTTTTTCAATATGTTTTAATGGCATTTTGCAACACAGTGTTTCACATATCGCTCACTCTGTTTTGACCTACTAAAAGCTGAGCTCTATGTGTTCACTGAATCATTCTACGGATACCTGGACTTATAAAAATACTTTTAAAAAAATTTAAATTGGTGTTTTATTTTTTATTTTTTTTTGTTTCTCTATTTCGGTGATTTTGAGAAACAGTGTCAAACTTTTAATTCAGAACACGGGTAAGTGCCCTAGTAGCAGGGGCGGCTCCAGTCCAGAGTTTTTTTTTTTTTTTTTTTTTTTTTTTTTGGGGGGGGGGGGGCAAGCAACGTCGGCTCTTAGGGTTATATATGTATGTATATATATATATATATATATATATATAACAGTTCCGTAACTGACTGACTGACTCACATACAACGCACAGACCAAACCGCTGGACCTAAAGGGCTGAAATTTTGCATGGTGATTCTTCTTATAGTTTAGGGTGCACTAAAAAAGATTTTTGAAAAATTCTTCTTAGATTTTTTCAAATTAAATTTTTAAGCTGTTTTAGTAACTTTTTAAGTTTGCATTTAAAATAATAATTTGAGGGTTATAAAATTTATATCACCCGAATTTTTAGGATATTTTAAGAGAAAGATCCTAAAAATTCCTTTAAAATGAGATCTTTTTCGAATCTTTACTTCCATTTTCTGATTTTTGGTGAATTTTTAAAGATTCATTTTTAGAATTTAATTTATTAAATGCCGATCACGTGATTTCTTTTCTGGTACTTTAAATACATTTATCGTCACATGCATAACAACGAAATAGACAAAAAAGATTTTTTTTTCTTGCTAATGCGGCAGACGATTGGAAAAAATATCCAAAAAAAATATTAAAATACTGTAAAAGATATGTTCCTCAAACTGCAGTATATTAACTGTACTATATTCCTTAATATGTTCTATTAGATTTAATTTGAATATTTTCTTCTACATTATTTTGTCTTTAAAAATATCCCTTATGATTTTTTTATAAATATATTTTTTTGTTTTTTTTACATTAATTGTATACATTGATCGTCGTACTTATTATAAAATCTATCTATCTATCTATCTATCTCTCTCTCTCTCTATATATATTTTTTTTTTTGGGGGGGGGCATTAATTGCATACATTGATCGTTGTATTTAATTTGAATGTACTCCGTAGCGAAGTGCGGGTATTCAGCTAATATATATATGTAATACCATAGCAATAGGCATCGTTGGAACAGTTGATATTGGAATACCTGTAAAGGAATTCTTGGGACGCAGTAAACAGGCGATCGGGTTAACACAGCTTTATTGACATTTTTTACGTAGTTTCCCCATAGGGAGGGAGCTAGACCGTGTGACATCTTATATGTACAATCATTATCAAGAAGAGCCCGGCTTTTTGCCGTGCTTACATTTTATATCGGGAACATACAGAAGACTTGGTGTAAGCAATAATCCCTATGACGCTATGCTACATCATGGACTAGGGCGTGTCCGATGATTCTTATCGGTTCAGTCTCCCTAGACAGAGGCTGTTCTAAGTCTATCAGGATATTTCTCTGTCTATAGGGGAACGAAGGGATTAATTACTGCAAACTTTAAGAGCTATTATATCATCATTAGAAATGGAATAAATTATGTTTTATAGGACTATAGACAAGTCAGATAATTAATATAAAAATTATTTTTATATTACATCCCCCCCTCAAAGAAAAAGAAATTCCCCATGCCAAACAAAAAGAAAAATTAATTTACCTATTCTGACAATTTAAAACTGAACCTATCCACCAACTCTTCTGTGTACAAAACTAACATTCAAATCTCTGAATGCTCACTTATAAAATTTTTAACAACAATCTTTGCATAATATTCTCTCCAATTTCAATATTCTTTGCAAGTTCAACATAAAAATCGCAACGTATACTACAAAAAGCACAATACAATATAAAAATATAAGACGTCTTGAAGAAAAAACATGTGGTAACAAGTGGTGACAACCATGGTTGTTTTGTTTTTGGCTTATACAGTCTTTTGCAGAGAAATTATTGTCCTTTCACTGCTGAGCCAAATAAAACTGAATACAAATGCACTATCATAATACTGAAAAAAAATTGCAATACAACAATACGTAAAAAAAAAAATACAACCCTGTAATAATATACAAACATACATACTTTATTTACATTATTCATGACTCAGTTTTAATTTTTCTGGTGCATGGTATTTTCGTAACTTCGAAACATGCACAACTTCTGAAGATTCTTGAGAGTGGGTATTTTTCTTATTAATTTCATAATTAACGTCAGAAATTTTGCTAAGGATTTTATAAGGACCACTGAAAACTGGAGACAGTTTCCTAGTATTAGGGTATTTAAATTCTTCATAAATGACTGACTCATTAGGTGTAAATTGTATATCCACAAATCTAGCATCGTAATGTATTTTATTCCTTTCATGGTAATGTTTTGTTCTCTGAACTGCTATTTTTCTCGCCTCTTCAACAGGAGGATAAATACTTTCCTTTAACGGATTTGTATATGGAATTGTGCCATACATTAAATAGGCTGGTGGAAATTTAGTAACGGAATGGGGGGTCAAGTTGTATTCGTGAGTTACTTCCTTTAGTAATTTAGGCCATGGAACTTTTGTAGATGATTCATTAATTTTACATTTTAAACGTGTGATTATTGTTTGGCCTAATCTCTCCACTTTGCCATTCGTTTCTGGTCTGTGTGCTGTAGTCAATAGTTGTTTAACGTTATAATGCTTAAGAAATTTTTTAAAATGAGAAGATGTGAAAGCTGGATTTCTATCACTTAAGATACTCTTTGGCACTTGAATTTGAAAAATTTGGTTTAGGAAGTTAGTGTAAGTTTCTGTTGTAATTGATTTTGAAGCAAAAGCCCATATAAATCGAGTGTGATGGTCAATAATTAACGTCAGGTATTTTTTAGTTGAATTGTAATGGTTAAGGCCACCCACACTATCAATTGCAATCAAGTCAAATGACTTGTCAACCGGAGGCATTGATTGCAAAAGTCCAAATCTTTTTTGTCGAGGTTTTTTATTTACTTGACATGTATGACAGTGTTTAATAAAATTACTAATATCAGAAGTTATATTTTGCCAATAATAAACAGGGGTGAGCAAATTAATTGTTTTTTGAATACCAGGATGGCCAAATTTGTCATGAGTAATTTTGAGTAATTTCAGTCTTAAAGAAAAAGGTACTACAATCTTTGTAAACCCTTTTTTACGAAGGCATAAAACATTGTTAATTTCGACAAACTTTCCAGTTAAATTGTCATTTTTTTGAGCCTCGGTAATTTCACTCAACTGCAAGAGATGTGATACCTGAGTTTCAACATTGCTTACAATAACATCATTTTGTACATTGTTATCTGGTACATCACGAGAGAGCATGTCTGCTTCGATGTTTGTGGTGCCCTTTGTATATTTAATATCATATTCATACATACTTAACTGCAAAGACCAGCGGAACAATCTTCCTTTTAAGTTTTTAACATTTTTGAGCCAAACTAAAGCCGCATGGTCCGTATGTATGGTAAATTTTTGTCCGAAAAGATAATGATGAAACTTATTTAAAGAATCCACTATAGCGAGACATTCCAGCTCAGTAATACAATAATTTTTTTCATAATCTTTTAATGAGCGGGAGTGAAACGCGACAGGGTATAGGACACCAGAAGCATCTGTTTGTTTTAAAACCGCTCCTACACCAGTGTGACTGGCATCAACATAAATATGACATTCAGCTTTTGGATTAAAAATTTTCAACACAGGTTTACAAATTAAAGTTCTTTTTAACATTTCAAACGCTTCTTGGCATTTCTCAGTCCATTGCCAAGGTGTATTTTTTTTTAACAAGTTATTTAGTGGCTGTCTAATAGTGGCATATTTGTCAATAAATTTATGATACACATTAATTGAACCGAGAAATCTTTGTAAAGATTTTACATTATTGGGTGGTTTTAACTTTTTAATAACCTCAATGTTGGTGTTATCCGGAGTGACAATCCCATTGGTAATTTCATATCCTAAAAATTGAATTTGTTTTTGTAAAAAGGAACATTTAGAAAATTTTAGTTTTAAGTTTTCCTGTCTGCAGATATCAAAAATTTGTTGAATGTGTTCAATATGATTAGAATAGCTATCTGAAAAAATTAAAATATCATCAAAATAATTTGCAGCAAATGTAATTTTATATTTAGTTAAAATTCTACGAATTGTTCTCTGAAAAATGCTGGGTGCATTGCGCCAACCAAAAGGTAAACGTAGCCATTCATATAATCCATTATGGGTTGCAAAAGCGAGTTTTTCTGTGTCATCAGGGTGAATAGGGATATGCCAGTAACCTGAGGCCATGTCCAATTTTGAAAAATATGTACTTTGAGCTAGTTTATCAATCAATGTCTCGACCAGAGGTAATGGTTCGGCATCCGACTTCGTCACCTGATTTAATTTCCTGAAATCAATACATAACCTATTCTTTTTGTTTTCATCTTTTTTATAAACAAGTGTTACTGGTGCCGAAAATGGAGACGAACTTTCTTTTATGATATTGGCTTTTAATAACTCTTCAATTTGAGTATCAATTTCTTCTTGTTGTTTTGGTGAAGTTTTATATGCGCGTAACGAAACTGGCAAATCGGAAGTCAATATCACTCTTTGGGGTTCTATTCTTACTGATCCCACGTCATATTTATTTTTCGCAAATATGTCTTCATATTCCTCTAAAAGTTCTTTTATTTCGGAACTTCCTACATTTTCACTCATTTTCGTTTTTTCCTCGACTGTACTCTGATAATGTGTGCACCCATTACCAGAATCCATCTCGGAAACATTCGAAAATGTTAAAACGTTTTCATTTTTATTCTTTTTCTTTACTTCCTTTTTATCTTTAACGTTACTAACATGTAGCTCAACATGATTTTCGGGCATGATATGCAAAGACAAATCGCTGCATTCAGAACTAGAGAAAGTGATCAGTTTTCTCCCATCCTGCTCAACAATTTGGTTCGCACAATTAATTACCAAACGAAAATCAACACAACTCTTTAAACCCAAGAGGGCATATGGTAAATCGGTGTCAAGTATGAAAAACTCTGCCGATTTAACAATATTACCAATTTTAAGGTAGAGATTGCATGTTTTGTTAAGCTGTATTAGACCTTTTGTTTGTTTCACGTTTATCACTTTATTTTCTCTAATGGGAACATTTAATTTTTCAACAATTTTACTTGGAATTATATTCACCGAACTTCCAGTATCCATATTTAACCATATCTTATTATTTGAACTCGAGTTGTTTTCATTATTTGTTTTTCTTTTATTATGTACGTACGTTTTGTTTTTTGTGTATCCGGATACTATTAATTGTCACTTTTCGGGTTGTGGCTTAGGCGCTGCAAATTCAGACGTAGATGGTCTATTGATGCAAGAGAATCCCCAATGATAAGAATTCATGATCCCTATGCTTGCGCAAAACTTACAGGGGTTGGGGGGCATCTCTTGCACCGCATGCGTCGTTTGAGCCTTTGCTGGTTTTGAATTATTATACATTCGTGGTGCAATTTTCTTGTCCTTACTACATTGGAAAGATTTGTGTCCTAGCTGTTGACAAATAAAACAACGGATTTCCGGTTTCAGTTTTTCTGTCTTTCCATTCGTATAGGGTACCCGATGGAACGGTACTTTTACTTTGTCCATGTCTTTGCGAATTTGTTCGTAAATTTTCAATTTATTTTTAAACTCAACTAAATTCTCACATCCATATAAAATGGCTTTGTTCTGTGTAGTGTCATTAATCCCGTTAATGACGTAAGTGATTAAAGCACCTTCGTCTATATTACTTTGATTAGCAATTTGTTTCATGGTTAAAAAATATTCTTGCATTGACTCATTATATTTTATTTTACGTTTTTGTAGGATGTTATGTATTTCCGCCGAATTATATGTTACTTTAAACTCTTCAATTAATAATTTCTTTAGTTTGTCAAAAGAATTGACTGAAGTTTCACTACGAATGAACAGAAGTGCGTTCCCCCTAAGACAACGTTTTGCGAATAAAAATTTATGAAACTCAGATAAGGAGAATAATGCAGCATGATTTTCAAAAGTTTCAAACCATTGTACGATATTTTCATGTTTTTCTCCCTTAAAGAGAGGAATCACTGCCTCAATGTCAGAGAAGTTTACCATAATTTTTGTTTCTCCCATGTTTGACAATTTTGAATTTTTATCGACATTTTCGATTTTAGAATAACTGTTTTCCTCGTCATTATTGCTTTTGATTTCATGTTCTCTACTATTTTTCATTTTGACTCCAAACGTTTCGGTTTGGGTATCATTTTCGTTATTACTTATAAGGTTTTCGGTTTGAGTAGTATTTGCGGTAATATCTGTAAGTTGTACCCCACCTGTTTCGGTTTGAGTACTATTTTCATTATTGACTTTATTTGTGGATCCGGACTGAAATTCAGCCTGTTCTGTTTCGAGACTAATTTCGTCTTCCGAAATGTCCTCTGCAATTATCGAATTTTTAAGAAATTCGAAATTAGATAAGCACGAAATAATATGTTTAGTAATTTCCTCTTTTTCACCTTCTCCCGAAATATTTAAAATATCACAAATCTTAATCAATTCCGCTAACTTAAACTGTTC
Organism: Dolomedes plantarius; assembly: GCA_907164885.2. Lineage (NCBI taxonomy): Eukaryota > Metazoa > Arthropoda > Arachnida > Araneae > Dolomedidae > Dolomedes > Dolomedes plantarius. Next base: position 18,076,869 of record OU015495.1, on the reverse strand, counting down.
TGAAATTTCATTCACTTTAGCTAAAAACTCTTTATCTCCAACTTCATATTTAAAGCCACAAAAATTTAAAACTCTATTACGATCTAATCTCGTGTTTCCATTTTGGAATATGAGTTTATCTAATAACTTGACCGTTGAAGCTTTTTGCTTCTTCAAAGCTTTACAAATTACGTCAATATCCTTAAGTAACATGGTTACAATATTAATATACAAATTCCAAAATATTTACACATAAAGCAGATTCAGTTATAAACCATTATAAAACTACAGCATATTGAGATATAAACCATTTGTTAAAATTATTCATTATTCAATTCAAAAAAAAAATTCCTATCCACATTTATTTATGACTTAATAAAGAAAGAAAAATTACTCACGTAATGATTCACCACTTCCTTGAACGAAGAAAAAAAAATAATAAAAAAAATTTACTCCTTATGTACAGTTTTTGTTCATATTTCACTGGAATCGTCATGCACGAAACGAAAAAAAAATCGGCTTAAATTGTCCACTTTCGTGTATTTTAATCCTGGAAGCATTGGACTCGCACTGTTCTTTGATTAATCCACAGGTAGCACTCAAATAGGAAAGTATCCAGGCTTTGGGATCCAGTTCGAACAGAAGGTTGGTCCTTTTCAAAACAAGTGTATTCACACGCAAAAACATTATTGATGTCGCAGTGGCCGTAGAAATACTGCATCGGAGCTAACACCTCTTAAAACGCTGTCTGTCATCCTCCATCAGTATTCCAGCTTCCGTTTCGGTTTAGCAGGGAATTTGGCAAGTAGACACAACACATTCCTCCAAGAACGAATTTCAGCCATCGCCTGCGTCCCACAAAATTTAATCATTTTGTCTAGCCCCCTTTATTATCCTGACGGCTTGTAATACCATAGCAATAGGCATCGTTGGAACAGTTGATATTGGAATACCTGTAAAGGAATTCTTGGGACGCAGTAAACAGGCGATCGGGTTAACACAGCTTTATTGACATTTTTTACGTAGTTTCCCCATAGGGAGGGAGCTAGACCGTGTGACATCTTATATGTACAATCATTATCAAGAAGAGCCCGGCTTTTTGCCGTGCTTACATTTTATATCGGGAACATACAGAAGACTTGGTGTAAGCAATAATCCCTATGACGCTATGCTACGTCATGGACTAGGGCGTGTCCGATGATTCTTATCGGTTCAGTCTCCCTAGACAGAGGCTGTTCTAAGTCTATCAGGATATTTCTCTGTCTATAGGGGAACGAAGGGATTAATTACTGCAAACTTTAAGAGCTATTATATCATCATTAGAAATGGAATAAATTATGTTTTATAGGACTATAGACAAGTCAGATAATTAATATAAAAATTATTTTTATATTACAGGGCATTAATTGCATACATTGATCGTTGTATTTAATTTGAATGTACTCCGTAGCGAAGTGCGGGTATTCAGCTAATATATATATATATATATACACTACAATTATATAATTTTAGGTTATAAAAAAAAAAATACGCCGGGCTTTTTTTGGGAGGGGGGAATTGCCCCTACTGCCCCCCCCCCCTGGAACCGCCACTGCCCAATAGTACAAAGGAAATCAAAACATGTTTGATTCGGAACGGAGTGTAGGGTCTCAGCACTCCATTGTACTCAAAATGTATAAAAAATCCACTCTATTTTAAAATGCTATGAAATGTTTTTACCAAAATTAAATTTGTTTTCGCGATTTGCCATCCTGTTTGAACTCAAAATATAGGTATCGAATCCTATTTTTGAAAAAAAAAGGGGGGGGGGAGGCTGAACGTAAAGCAGATACCTTAACTCTATCACTAAATCTATCATTTCAAAAAAGTGGAGTAATGCTTATCGTACACAGGGCCCGATTTAGAAAATTCTCGACTATAGGCACAACTCGGGATGGGGGCCCCCTAACACTTATGTAGGCGTAAAATTTCCAAAATGGACGCACAAAAAAAAGTAATCATGAATCATTGTGAAAGTACCATTTTACCAAGAATTGGCCATTGGAAGCGTAGAAGCCTAGAACATTATCAAATAACAAAAAGCAATACAACATATGAACTTCATCATTAAAACACCAATACAATGCAACCAGAAAAACTTATGAATCCCTTATATACACTATAACATACATATGATGAACCATATATATGATGAATCTATCAATCAAATTTGAAAGGATATATAAAAAAAATTGCTATTAAAAAAGGCAAAATAAAAAAAAAATTTGAATTGGGAATTTTTTCTTTTAAAATAGAAATTTTGCCCCCCCCCCCAAACATTCGGGGCCCCCTAGACCCGGGTGGTCTCCCATCATGCAGAGTTCTTTGACCATTCTCTCTCAGTGATTGTCGAGAGCTGGTGTACGCTGTAAAATAGTGCTTTTCTGTTAACTTGCCAGCTACTCCAGTTAGTTAACTGTTTAACCGCCAAGTTTTGGTGTTAACTGTTACGCGACCTCCCTTTTGTTCTCTGAATGAAACTCGGTCTAATCTTGTTTGTCGCCTTCAATCAGGGCCATCTTGGCGCCTGAGGTACAATTTTTTTTTAAAAAAAAAGCTCTTTTTCAAATTTTTGGAGAGACGCAAGTCAAGTCATTGCATAACTATAAGAAACAGCCCACTTTTAGAATAACTATCATTCTTGAACAAAAATATACATTCATTAAAATATTTTCTTTAAAAAAACATAGAATTTTTAAAAATGACAGAACTTAAAAAATAAATAGATTTGAAAATAATGTATGTCATGTCATAAAAATAACGACTCCACTTTTAAGGCAACCAATGCATTCATTGTTTGAGGTACGTATAAAAATGACTGCTAGATCATTCAATCGCGCATGGGTTCTGTAAAATTTTGAGTTTAGAAAAACGCTGCCACAGTGACAAGTAGAGCTTCAACAATGTTTGGAAAATAGACATTCAAAATGTATGATCTCCAATTCGCCAGTTCAAATGGAGGTTGAAATGATTGTTTCGGTACAACATTTCGAAATTTCAAACACCAAGTGTTTTAGGATTGGCTTATTTTTAGGAAAACTGCTTTGCTTTGATTCCAAGGCACGGAGAGGTTGGAATTTCCCATCCCAGATGATGGGACCGACCCAAACAAGTAAGTCCCCTGCTCCCAAGGCAGAGGGATGCGACATCGATGTCGATGTTTTCAAAACATCGATATTTTGATTAAAAAAACATCGATTTATTGAAGCCGATTTTTTTTAAACATCGATGTTTTGTGCTCGATGTTTTACGTTGTATTGATGGGGTTTTACGTTGTCCCCATCAATACGTTGTATTGATGGGGACAAATGACAATTAACAACCAATGAACCAATCAGAGTGCTTGGAATGTTCTCGAAACTTAGAACCTTCCAAGTTTTTTTTTCATAAATAGTACAAACACGAGCGGCCATTTAAGTTTTTGTGTTGTTCTGGTTTTATATAAGTTAACGTTAATTAATATTAAGATGCCTCCTAAAAGTGCCGTTACTAAACCAGTTTTAAAGAACGGATGTTCAAAAACATCGATGTTTTTTGGGCGATGTTTTATTATTAAATATCGATGTTTCAAAACATCGATGTTTTGTTGTCGATGTCGCATCCCTAGGTACTGGCTGATGGGCCATTTAAGATGGCTGGGGTGGCCAATCAAGTTGGCCTGGTAAAAATTTGGAATTGCGGAAGAGAGGGATGCTCTGAGGCGAATTAATGGGGGTGAAGTGAGACCAAAAGAGAAACAAATCTAACAATGACTAACCGTTATCGGTGCGTTGACTTTCTAGGTGCCGACTTGGCCTAACTGGGGGGGCTGGTCAATTTTGGAGGCGACAGTGGCCCACATACTCACGTAAGGTTCATCGCCCGCCCATGCCTAAGTTCCCCCCTCAAGTGGTGTGCTCAAAATTCCATTGGACTGTCCTCCGAAAAAAAAATTCAGATCATTAGGAAAAAGTGACTAATAAAATAATCAAAAATAACTAAAATGAAACACCTGTGCTGCAGACGATATTCACACAGATACTCATCATAGCAGGTACTTTACTTTGATTCGTACGATCATTGGATGAATGAAAACTCATGACTTTTAGAGAGCTCATCATTTAAAAAGTTTTCCAATAGATTTGAATGACATTTTTCAGTAGTGTTTGATACTCACTAGGTGTTCATCCCACAGGCACCATTATTTTTTAATCCGTGTTTTTTCACTTTATTCGGCATATTTCGGCGATTTGGAGAAATTCTCTTACTTCGGAAGTGTGCCAGCAGCATTACGGAAATTGTAGTGTCCCCGCTTCAATCTGCGAGAGACGAACCACGTGACATCATTTCTTTTCCCCCTTCATTTTGGGAGATGCACGCCATCATTCTCAAGTGTGCGAGAATCTTCTACTTCGTTGTAATGATATGAGCTGATCCGCCGTTTGATGGTTGAACGAAACCTAATTAATGTTCGTCTTTGTGAATGTTGTGTTTTGTATAGAAGTTGCCTAGTGCATTGATTCTTTGGTGCATTGGAAATTTCAAAAGTTGTGAGAAAATGGAAGCCTGATTTAAATAAGCGAAGCACTTTCGTTTTCGGGGATTTTTAAGATATGAGTTTTTTTTTATTTGCAGTCTTGGGTGTATTTAGATTTATCGTTTGACTGTGAAGAATAGTTTAAGGGTACTTTCGCATTAAACGGAGGCCACCTATTTAAGTAGTGGAAAATTGGGGGGGAAATGTAAAATTCCATTACGAACACAAACAACAAACTTTATTTACAGAAAGTACAAAAAGTTATAAAAACTTACAATTAATTTCCAGTCGCCACAGACTTCCAGAACTGAGTGAAGTCGCTCAGGAGCGCGACGAAAGCATTGTTGCCGGCTGCCGATCGCCATATGTATTCCGCCAGATATGATTACAAATGGTGAAGTGCTGTTCTTGTTTCGATGTTTTTTGTTGCGCCCACATCCTCTCAACGTACTGGGTACTTGCCCTGTTTCCGGGTCCACGAAATTGTACTTATGATTAACTTTTAAGTGCACATATCCCGCGTTTTCAAGTTCCTCTGTATTGTATCCCTTCCAACAATCAGATATAATTGTTGAGCCGGGTTTGACGTGCAGTTTTATCTGCTCCAACAATGTTTTAACACTCCTGTTCGGACGTTTAGATGATGGCAAACATCCTTTACTTTGCAAAAACGATAATGATTCTTCTTCACTTCTTGGGAGATCCCAAATTAACACCACATCAGTCATTGCAACGACAATAAAAAGAAAATAATATAAATCACTAGAAAAAGCGTACGCTAAGAGCCAGTACTAACGAGCTAAACGAACAGATAAGCGCGTTACAACTTAAAACGTATTCCATCATATTGACAGAAGTATCTACCGAAGTTGCCATCTTCAGTTATTGTAAAGTATCAATAACACAAAATATAGTATCAAGCACGGAAACAATCGCAGGTGCAGAAACCAAGCAAATATAATATTACGTCACACTGGTATAACTGTTTATAAACGTCACATATGTAGGCTGAATTTCACACACTGAGAACATCACACTGAGAAACTTTATACACACTTCAATAATAGCAAAACAACACATGATGGTAAAATAGATCTTGTCAGTGATTCATTTTTTAGTGAGAATTCATTTTTTAGTGTTTGCATTTAGAATTGAAATATAAATAAATGGGTGGCCTCCGTTTAATGCGGAAGTACCAGTTTGGGTAATTAAATGTAAAATATTAAAATGTCCAATCACGAACATTTGGAAATGTTGAAAAAGAAGCGATCTGTTGTGAGGATGCTAACGACTAAATTGGAAAACAAAATCGAAAGTATTTTAAATTCTGATTGGGAAATTGATATTGTTGAATTGCAGGAAAATTATGACCTTCTAACACAAAAAAACTGATAATTTGAAAAGTCTTGATAAAGAAATTGAGCCATTAATGGATCTGGATTCTATTGAGGAAGAGGTCATTGCTGGCGAAGAATATAACGAAAAATGTTTAATATGTTCCAAAAAATTGCGCGATTTTTAGAAGAAAAAAATAGTTACTAATATTCAGAGATCGGAAAAAAATTCAGATATTCCAGGTCCCTCTCAAAATCATAGCTATAGTGTCCCCTCATTCATTCCTAAATCGGCGAAACTTCCAAAATTGACAATCGAAAAGTTTTCTGGCGATCCAAAATGATGGCCAGAATTTTGAAAGCACGATTCATCAAAACAAGTCGCTTTCTAATGTGTAAGAAATTCAAGAACGACATTAGAGGCACAAGATAACGTGGGTTTAATTGACAACACAAAGACAAGATTTACATAGACCATAGGACCATAGGAACGCGTAATTAACTGTGTTACCTAGGCCAACGCCTTCTAACACAGATATTTCTGGAGATCGTCAGCGGAGAGCGAAAGTTTCACAGAAATGAGAAATGGAAAGTTCGAAAACATGAATCTTAATGTAAATTGATAAGTAATTAACTGCTATTAACTATTAGTAATACAGTTTTAAAATTCAATAATTAACTTTTTAATTAAATTTTAGTTTAAAATTCCTTAATTAACTTAGTATTAACTTTATAAAGTTTATTAGCTTACCAAAATAAAGTTTTTTGTTTAAACGTTTTTGTGCGAATCTCTCATTATTTATCGTGTTTATTCTCAACATCCAAAAAAATCGAAGTGCTCCCCTGAAATATTCAAAAAATTTTAATTCATTAATTTTCAGCTATTAATGCCCATTTGTTGTAATAAACTACAATTAAAAATAAAATAAAATAAAATAAAATAAATAAATAAATGCATGCATGAATCCATCCATCCATCCATGAATGCATGCATACATACATACAATAAATCTATATACACTGGTGAAATAAATTAATTAAATTTGCATATTTTATTGAATTTCATGAAAAGAACTGAACTGAATGCAAAATCACTGCTTCTAGACAAAAATGCAAATCTTGTACGTCAAATACGTAAGCGTAGGCGGAGCCAGTAGAGAAACAGGCTTTATAAGCGCGCGTAAGTTAAGACGCATTTCGTTCGCTAGCACACCTCGGCGAATTTCTTGGTGTTATTTTGCAGCAATCGGTTAATTTCAAATTGTAACAGTAAAAATGAGTAACCACCAACGTTCAGATGATGGAATGAGGTGGCGAATTGTGGGGAGGCTAGAAGCAGGCCAATCTCAAGTCCAAATTTGTAGAGAGTTCAATTTAACGCCCAGCGTCGTGTGTAACTTATGGAAACAGTTCCAGGATACCGGATCCACCGAGAGAAAGCCTTAACTAAAGGAACAGATGTAAACCAGTCGCCCACTGTAACGTTTCGTCACGTGCTGGGGACTCACAATGCGCTTGATAACAGTATGCCACCAGGTGCAAAATCCTGCTGGACCAACACCTTCTCTCAGCGGAGACCTTCTCTCCGCTGAGAGAAAGTGTTGGCTGGACTCAGTAGTCGTGCAGCGAGCGAAACGACCGATTTCATATTTCAAAAGCAATAACTTCCAAGAAAATAGGGAGAGGATCTTTGTATCTCACACGTGGGTAGGAATAATACGTAAGGTCAGTTACTGGGAATCTTATCAATATAAGTTGAAGGGAGGTTACATTACAGGGGAACAATTGAAAAATGGCAGGGAATCGACCAACGCGTGACCACTGCCGGGTTAAATAATATTTTCTATAAATTAGGAAATATAAGATCTATTTGATTTTTAACTCTTGATCAGATTTAATAACTTGATTTTAATTATATTTCTAAAGTGGATTTACTTTTGATTTTTATATCTTCTAAAATGGAAGAATATTGGAGGGATATTAAAATTGAAAGAAACATTTTAATGCTGATATCACCATTTGGGGGGGGGGGGTTATTATAATATGGTGATAGGTATCGAGAGGTATGGAGAGGTATCGATTGGCATAAAATTACAAGTTTACATAATATACAAGTAAGCCTTATTAAGTGTACGCCCGTGCAACGCCGGGTATATAAAGCTAGTACATGCATGCATCCATGCATACATACATACATACATACATACGGCATAAGTATGATATCTCCCCCCCCCCCCCCCCCAAGAGATTTCTCGCCAAATCTGGCGTCCTTTGTTTTGGTTGTAGTGTTGCCGATTTTTACTTTGGCGTAATGCTCAGTCAAAATATTAAATAACAGTTGCTATTTCATTTTTTGACGGAGGTTGGGTTGTTAAAGCGAATTGCAAAAAATGTGGGTCAGAGATTAGGATTAAAGTTAAAAGTTCTTATTATGATAGTTTTACATTTGTTTGTAGGAAAGTTATTGGAGGGGGAAGCAATGTAACACTGAGAAGTCTATTCGGCATGGTTCGTGGTTTTCTAATTCTAAATTAAAGTTATTTGAGGCTTTATATATTAGTCCAGTAACCTTGTCATGAAAAGGGGGGCCTAAGTTGCATCAAGTGGGGGTAGTATGTTTCGTTTTTTTTTTCTTGTATGGGATGTGACTGAGATGCAAAATCCAAGTTTTCGACCTCGGCAGCCTCCCGGATCACTTTTGAATATCCCAAAAACTGCAAAAATTTCGCACTTTTTTCGGTTTTTCCCCATTTTGACCATGAAGGAGCACATTTTCGACAAAAACTATAATACACGTTCTTAAACTAGATTAAATTTGCTACAATTTGAGACCAGAATGAGCTTGGTAGACCTAATAGTTTCCGAGATACAGATTTTCAAATTTTGGCACATTTTCGAAACTTTAAAATTTTAAGCTAATTTTCATGTTTACAATTAATTTATCCCTGCATATTAATAGCATTTAAATCAACCGATGTCAATACAAAAACCCAATAAGGTTTTAAGCTCATTTTTCAAGAATCAAATTCTTTTGAATCTTCTAGTTTTTTTTCGCATTCTTTTCAATGGTTTGATTATACTTTCTTCTTATATTTTCGTAGTAATCAATAATATCGTTAATTATTAAAATAATTATCTAAAATAATTATTTTTATTTTTTGATATAAATAAATTAAAGTATTTAATTTCATTTTGCGATGTTTGGGAACAATCCCTGTAGAATTTTCCTTTCCGTTAAGATGAATACCCCTGAATATTCACTATTTACGGCTGATAGATTCTCACCATCAGGGGTTCACAAAAGTTCTGGTCAGGTGTATGGTCAGATATGATCATTGAACAGGTGCTGATGTTCTCAGTGAAAAGCTATGGAGGTTTGACCCGGGGCCGTGGCATAACTGAAACTTTCCTTACCCAATGGACATTGGGGATGATCCACCTACAGAACATATGTGCACCGGTTGAGAATTTCTGCAATGTGATCTCGAAAACAACTGAGCAGCACGTAGAAATGAAACCATTGCGAATTACTCGAGATGAAGCTGGTACAATGAAGCTGTGCGACTTGTTTTTGAACTATCCTCCATTTCGCAAAACGGATGTGATCATGTCCTTAAGCAGTGGATTTATAGGAGAGAAAGGGGTCAACTGCCATATGGCCCGTAATATTAGGAAAAAAGCAATGTTGAGATTGTAAGGCAAAATTTCCAAAACGTCAAATTCGAGAGTAAAACCAAAGTTGTGTCTCTTTCCTCTACTGTTCATACTGTTACTGTTGACAACAGACAAGTGATTATCGATCCACTCACACTGTTTCACAGGATATGCGTTTTGAAACAATCGGATGAAGATTTGAAGATTTTCTCCCCGTACGAGCTTTCACCATTCCCGATGTCTCTATTTACTCAAGAGGGAATGAGGAAGGGCAATAAGTCATCTTTCTATGCAGCATTCCAACCAATCAACATTGATGAGTCATGAGGAAAAACTAAAGTTGTGGTTGTAGATGGTGGTCATCTCCTTCACAAAGTGGTGTGGCCCAAGCACTCCTCGTTTGAGTTGATAGCTGCCCGATATGTAAAAAATCTCGAGGCATGGTAAGGTCAGAACATTGCTGTAGTGTTCGATGGTTTCCCAACAGAGCCTGACCAAAAGAGAACAAAGAGCTCTGAACGTAATCACCGAGCTCAGGCATATTCATCTCCTGGGGTGATATTTGAGGAAATAACAACTCCTGATGTTTCCCAAGAAAATTTTTTATCCAATGATAAAATCAAATTAAGATTCACCCAGCTGCTGAAGGGGAAATTTGAAGTCAAACACATTGAGGTTTTTCAGGCTGAAGAAGATGTTGACACGCTAATCATCACTACAGCTATCAGAAAGGCCTATGAATTTCAGGGTTGTGGTTATTGCAGGAGGGGACGTAGACTTGTTGGTCATCCTCACCGGTCTCAGGGATCCCACACAAGGTACCGCATACCTTCAGAAGTGTAGAAGAGGTAAAACGCCAGAAGTCTTATACTTAACCACCTCAACGTCTGCAGACAGTCAGCTCATCACTTTCACTCCACCTCGTGCTTCTTCAGCCAGGGGAAACTCAAGTTGCTTCATATACTACAGAAACATGTAGACCTTAAAGAGGAAGCTGCAGTTTTTTCTAATCTAGCTGCAACAAGTAGCTGAAACCGGGGAGAAAATCCTTATTGAGCTGTACGGTGGGGAAAGGTCCAGTTAAATCCTCAACGATCTGCGCTACCAGCTCTTCACAAAGGCTACAGCCAAGATCAGTTTCAACCTGGCCATACTGCTTCCCCCGCAAGATGCTGCAAAGCTACATTCATTTCGCACATACCACCAGGTGCAGCAGTGACTGGGTTACAAAAATAATCCGCCCGAAAGGGGATGGGTTGTTACAGACCGAGGCCTTTCCCCAAAGATGATGTCGAGGGAAGAGCCCCTCAAACCTGCTGAACATGATTTCCTGCAGTTGCAAGAAGGGATGCAGAAATGCTTGCAGCTGTAGGAAAGCAGGTTTCAGTTGTGTGCAAGTGTTCAGTTGTCTGCGGAACCTGTAATGGCCAGTCCTGCGAAAACCTGCCTGATATTACGGTAGACGTCGATGTCAACACCCTCGATTTGGGCGAGCTCGACGACGACGACGAGGTAGATAGGCTGTTCGACAATCCAGTCAGCCAACTCGCCGGAGATGCAATTGAACAAGTCGAGGAACAATATCAGGTGTACTTCCACTCGTATGTTTGTTGAAAGTTACCATTATTTCTATTAATTAATACTTACCCACATGTTATAGATACCATTATTTCTATCAATTAATACTTACCAAGATGTGTGTTGCATTTATATTAGGACTTTTTGACAAGGTTTTACCTTGGGATATTCAACAAATAAATATTTTCATTCCATTTTATTATGTTCAGGACGATGAATATGGCACTGAAGGAGGCGGATTGGCGGATTTACTTCACCCTGGTCCTTCGAAGAGGAGGAAACACCTTTAATTCACATTTCATTTACACTTTTATTCACTCCATTTACACTTTTTGTATACACCTGATGTAAATGTTTCTTAAATAAATTGTGTATTTCAATTTCAGTCGTCTGGTTGTGAACAGCGACCTCCCCCCCCCAAACCTTCCCTCTCCTCCCCCATCCCCCTTCAAAATGTTAAATTGAATAAATGCTAACTGCACTGACTCATATGAGACAGGCTATTGAAGATATAAAGACAATTGCATATGATGAAACATGAAAATTAGCTTAAAACTTTAAAGTTTCGAAAATTTGCCAAAATTTGAAAAGCTGTATCTTGGAAACTATTAGGTCTACCGAGACCATTCTGGTCTCAAATTGTAGAAAATTTAATCTAGTTTAAAAATGTGTATTATAGTTTTTGTTGAAAATGTGCTCCTTCATGGTCAAAATGGGGAAAAACCGAAAAAAGTGCGAAATTTTTGCAGTTTTTGGGATATTCAAAAGTGATCCGGGGGGCTGCCGAGGTCGAAAACTTGGATTTTGCATCTCAGTCACATCTCATACAAGATAAAAAAAAGAAACCTACTACCCCCACTTGATGCAACTTACGATGTACTAGGTTACTGGACTATATTACTTATGAGATTTTGAGGGATACCACTGGGCGAATTATGGAGGAATATTCTTTTGCAAAGACTAATTTGGCTAGAGACAGTTTATTAATGAGACTGTGTTGGATTATATTGAATTGTCTTCCGAGAAAGTAGGGGGGGGGATAGGGTAAGGTCGTCGAAATTTGGGAAACGAAAGTATCATAAGGGACATAGGGTTGAGAGGGATTCCGGGAGGGTTTTCTTAGTTGCTGTGCATGATAGGACTCAGGAGACTTTGTTGGGGGGTTATAAAAGATTGGATATTGCCAGGGACTTCAGTGTATTCCGATTGCTGGAAACGTTACAACTGTCTCGAGCAGCAGGGATTTGATCGCCTTAAAGTAAACCATAAGCTTACATTCGTTGACCCCGATACTGGGTGTCACAGGAATACAATTGAAAGTATGTGGAGGCATGTAAAAGCAACGTTCCCTACGTACAATCGTAAGGCAGATTTTAAATTCTACCTAGCGATGTACATGTTTCGGAAATCATGTTTAGCGGAAAATGTAGATTGTTTTAATAAATTTATTGAAATTGTTTCGGGGATTAACTGGGAGGAGTATAAAATTTCGGTATAGATACTTTTTTTAAAAATTCTATTGCCAACATGTATTTTTTCTATTGTATTTGTGCTTTAATTTATGTTTAATCAAGAAATATATATATATTTAAACAAGATGTATTTTATGTTTATTTAAATGAATTATTATTAGTTGCACTATACTGACTTTTATTCGCGGGGGGTTGGGGGGGAGGGCGGCATCCCCCACGTAACAAATTTATTATTTTTCAGCTTTTATTTTTTGTATTTATGTGTTTTTTGTGCTTTTCTGTGGTTGTACAGTATAAAAAATGTGTATTTTTGGGACTTTCAGGAATTTCCTGTTTCAAAGACAAGCGTTCTGCTTGGCAACAAAAAAAATCGCCAAAATCGCCATTGGGGGAGGGGGGGGGGGGGTATATCATACTAGTTACATACATACATACATACATACATACATACATACATAGCATTTTTGCTTCATATTAGAACTACTGAATTTAAAAAATACAACCATTTTTCGTGATAATACTTTTTTTTTACCTCCTAGTATACCTTTGGGAAGGACGGATTATATTTTGGACTTTACCTCCTAGTATCCCACACAAATTGAATTCCCATACGAATGCCGGATGATCTTAATCTCTGCATGATCTAACCGTTTTTTTTTTCGGTTTTTCCCCATTTTGACCATGAAGGAGCACATTTTCGACAAAAACTATAATACACATTTTTAAACTAGATTAAGGGATTTGATTTATTATCCATATAAGTTTTGTACCTCAACAAACTAATTTTTTAATTATCGTAAAACTGATGCCATACCGTACTTGATAAATTTTTGCATGTAAACGATTATGACTAAACAATATGTGATATCGGATTGTGACGTCATTTTCTCCTTTGGAGACAAGAACTTTCGCTTCCCATGCTAATGTTCATAGAAAAAAAGATGTTTCACTTACATACTTTTGATTAGTGTGAATACGATTATAACTGTATCATGTACTCCATTGGTGTGTGACGTCACTTTCCCAGCTTTGGAGACAAGAATTGTCACTTCCCATTATAACGTTCGTAGGGAACATTTATGATATTTTTTTACACGCATACATGCATTATTTTACCGTGAAAACGATTATGCTGAACGAAATACGCAAGTGCAAAAGAACGCAAGTGCAGTCGAAGTATGACGTCAACATCAGATTTGGAGACAAGAATTATCGCTCCCCGCCCATAGAGGTAATTTAGACGATATTGTTTAGAGAAAATTTAGACGATATTTTCTTCCCTTTAAAGCCAATATTTATTAATTCGTAAAAGCTAAAGAAATGTGTTTAGAATAACGTAAGCTGGGTATTTGAGAAGGGTTTAAAAATAATTTAAAACCCTTCTTTCCAGGAGCAATATTTAAAGAAAATTGAAAGGTTTCGTCGGATATCGGCTGTTTTACATTTTGTGCGCAAACATTCTGGACCAGATATTGTTTACTGTCGCCAAGGGCGGATGAGTTGGCAGGTTCATCTCAGTTTTGGGAGATCCGTATCTCGCCAGGGCAATTCTAAGTTGAGACGACAAATTGGGTGGGATATTTATGTTTCTGGCTCACAATTTTTCCTTTGCGATTATCGAAAGAATTTCAATTCAAAATTTTTCTTTTTTTTTTTAATTTGACGTATACCTAGATGTATTATCTTATAACCGACGTATTTCTTTCAAAAGTCTTTATTTACTGTTTTACTGTTGACTGTAGTCACCAGAATTGAAAGCACACCTGCTCATTTTTTCCGTTACCCATTGGATGTACAAAAAAGAAAATAATTACAAGATTAAAAAGAACTTTTTATATACCATGCTTTTAAATTTTCTGTTGAATCATATAAACTTAACAATTCTATGTATTAATAAATACTTTTTTAAAATTTTTTTGATGAATTATCCCATCAACTTGAAAGAAACTGATCAAATGCGTAATCAAACATTTAGCTAGAGAATTGGAAGTTAACTTCCGTTTAACTTTTCAATCCCGTCCCGGCCGATAGATCCCGGCTGCACCATTCTACAAAACAAAATTAACTGAAAATGAATTCAATTGTGTTTAAAGATGGCTAAAAGTATTAAAATAATGCACTGTCATCGTGTTCTCAGCTATTCTAAAAGTTTCAAATGTCTAGCTAGTCTGGAAGTTAGTTAAAAATCGATTGAAAGATTTGTACTGGACAAACACACAAACACACACACTCTTGAAGAAATGTAATCTTCAGTATGGCTCTGGTCCATTTCAAAGACTCCAATGGTACAGGAATCTAATTTTTCAGTTTCCAAATAATGAACTGTGACGTACAAAAACTTATTGTCTGAAGGGTTTCGGTCCAGAAACCGGTTATCTCCAATATCTCCTTCCATTATGTTTACATACACTCGGTGTTGCCATTGCTTCATCCAAACTAGGATTTATTTCTTCCTCTAAATAGAAACTTTTTAATTTGATAAACTATTGTTTATTGAAATGCTATTTCCTTATTGAATTAAATTACGATCATTTTTTATCGTACTATTATTATATATATATATATATATATGTGTGTGTGTGTGTGTGTGTGTGTGTGTGTGTCGGGAATTATTGGGGAAAGGAATAATTAAGTTAAAATTTAAAGGGACTTCGGGATAGATTATTTTCGTGGCGCTAAAAGCCACTAGTTTCATATTCCAAGACGCGTTGTGGGTGAAAAAAAAAGGTTATTCCCCGTTTTGAAGGATGACCTCGGTTAACGGAAGTGGATTGAAGTTCCATCGGAGAATTTATTTTTAGATACTGTACTAGGTTTGGCGGGAAGCAAGCTTCTAGAATTTTCCAGATTGGGCTCTGCGCATGTGCCATGAGGATAGACGCGGTATTTTAATCTAGAAGTACGCAGAGCGCGGGATAAAATCGGTGCTGGTGGACGTGCGTTCGCCGGGTCCCTGAATTTGAAAATGGCGAGCGCTGAAACGCGCCGAATTGGAGCCTTGGTTAACATGAAATGGAAATAAACCAACTTATTCGAATATTGGACTGATTATTTGATCTATGTGTCTTCCACTCGCCAACGACAGTAATGGACATGATAACTGCAATTAAGATGTATAGCAGGCAAACCCAACGCCTGACATATATACATTCATGGACAAAAAAATTAGCGCACCAAGAAATAATTGCGGGATCGTAACGAAACTTGCAATGAAGGTACATGTCGGGGAGATATGCAAATGATTAGAAATGCAGCGTGATTGCGCATTACGTATAGCCGGTAGAGGGCGTTGAACATCGTACTCTGTGGAGTATAACACAGGTAACCAAAGCTTGTTTGAGTGTGCTGAATCATTTACAAAGGAAGAGCTGAGATAGACATACCATTACGCCGTGTTCGAAGACAATATAAGCAGTTGTCGCAGTTTGAGAGGGGGGAGAATCGTCGGGAGGATGGAAGCTGGGTGGTCAGCTAGGCGAGTAGCTCGTCAATTAGGCCGCTCTGATTGTGTTGTGAGGAGGTGTTGGGACCAGTGGACCCGAGAGATGTCATGTACACGACGCCCTCGACAGACCAGTCGTCGAGAAGACCGCCACATCGTAAGAAATGCACGCGTACAGCCAACTGCTTTATCGGCCGCCATCCAGGCACAGGTAGCACCTTCACTAGGGGCCTCTGTGTCTTCTCGAACCATACGAAGGCGCCTGGCTGAAGGACAGTTGGTATCGCGGCGCCCATTACGTATGCTGCCCTTGACGCCCACCCATCGACGCCTCCGTTTGGAGTTTTGCCGCGCACGAGGAAACTGGACTGCAGCGGAATGGAACCAGGTCGTCTTTAGCGACGAATCCAGATTCAATCTCGGCAGTGATGACAATCGTGTTCGTGTGTGGAGAGCCCGTGGTGAACGCTTCAATCCTGCCTTTGCTGTCCAGCGACACATCGCTCCCACAGCTGGTGTGATGGTATGGGGTGCCATTGCCTACAATACACGGTCACCCCTAGTATTGTTCCGTGGCACCATGACAGCCCAGCGGTATGTTCATGAAATCCTGCAACCACATGTGTTGTCACTCATGCAACGGCTCCCAGGAGCCATTTTTCAACAAGACAATGCTCGGCCTCATACGGCAAGGGTGTCACAAGACTGTCTCCGCACTGTTACTACCCTTCCTTGGTCTGCCCGATCCCCAGATTTGTCTGCAATCGAGCATATCTGGGATCATTTGGGACGACGAGTTGGGCATCCCACGAGTTTGAACGGACTAGAGGCAAGGTTACAGCAAATATGGAACGAAATGTCTCAAGACATCATACAGAACTTGTATGACTCAATGCCCGATCGTATCGCATCGTGCATTCGCGCTAGAGGGGGTCCAACGGAGTATTAACTCCTCCGTTCTTTTGCCTTTTTCTCTGAAATAAATTATCCCTTTTCTTTGATTTTCTTATCATTTACTTATATCAAAGTAGTCATTACGTATGTAAAATTTTGTTTCATTTTGACGACTCCTTCTTGGTGCGCTAATTTTTTTGTCCATGAGTGTATATTAATATTAATTATTTTACTATACAATCATTCCTCCGAATACGATTGGCTGTATAGTGAAAGGAAAATGTGTTATCAATATTTTGAAATATCGTTTATATTTTGAAATATCGTCAATATTTTGAAATATCGTCGGTATTTTGAAATATCGATATTTTTGTGCCGATAAATTATTGATATCGATATTAATGGCCGATATTATTATCGATACTCATATCGATTTTTGCTTTCGATATCACATCCCTAATTCGTCCCCCCCCCCAAAAAAAAAAGAAGAAAAAAAAAAAAAAAAAAAAAAAAAGTTAGAAGCACGCTACGCCTATGGGCACACCTTTTTGGCGGCTCCTATGGTCTTGGAGACCAAATGGTCCAATGGTCTTGGGGATCATTTGGCTCCCCTCTGCGAGTGGCGCCCGGGGCATGATAGACCCCCTTCCCCCCCCCCCCCTCTCGCTACGCCACTGGAAGTACTGGATCCCTGAGGGCCAACAGCTGGTATAGAAAATAATTGGAAAGTGTCTCGTTTGCAGAAGTATGCAGTGAAACCAGCCAACCAGCTGAAAGCGCAAATTCCGCGGGACAGAATTGCTGAAACGCCACCCTTCAGTATTTCTGGCATCGATTTTACTGGACCTGTCATGGTTAAGACTGGAAAAGAGGTAACACAATCCTATATTGCTCTATTTATTTGTGCTGTCACTCGGGCGGTATACCTCGAGTTAGTATCCGACATGACGACCAAGAAATTCATGCTAGCTTTTCGACGATTCGTATTCAGGAGAGGAAATTGTCGTATAGTGTACTCTGATAATGCAAAATACTTCAAGAGTGCGAACAAGGATTTAATGTATTTCTTCAATATTATCAGAAATGAAGAATTGCAGATCATCAAAGAGAATAACTTGGAGATTTATAGTTGAACGTGCCCCATGATGGGGAGGATTTTACGAGCGTCTAATGAGAAGCATTAAAGAGCCTCTCCAGAAAATCCTTGGACGAGCACTATTAACATTTGAAGAACTTACGACTGTTCTGATGGAGATAGAAGTTGTGCTAAACCAAAGACATAATGATTCTTGCAAACCCGAGCCTCTTACTCCTTTTCATTTTCTCCATTTTGGACGCAAGGACATAGAATGCCCCTGTCCCCTAATTTTTCTGAATTAGTGCAAAAACTCCCTCAAAGGAATCTTGGACCAAAAGAAAACAGTACCAGTCAAACATGTTAAAGCAAATATGGCTAAAGTGGAAAGATCAATATTTATTGGATCATAGAACTGCCCATCACTTTGTTACTCCGGTAACTCAGAAAGACCTGAAAGTGAATGACGTTGTTTTACTAAAAGGAACCGGAAAGTTTTTATGGAACTTGGGAGTTATAAGTGAAGTTCTCCCAGGACGAGATGGCCATGTTCGATCCTGTGCGGTTGAAACTGCCAAAGGACTGTTCAAAAGACCAGTGCAACTTATATATCCTTTGGAACTTAATCATTCTAGTGACTGATAATAATTTTTATTTGATTGAATGTGCATGTTTCTTTAATAATCTTTATATTTATTAATTTAGATAATGCTATAATTGTTCATTTATATTACTGTAATTTAGACATCATTTTGTATATTGTGTTATGTTTAGATTTATTTCTGTGAAAAGTGTGTTTATGTGCTTTTAAATTGTCACTTCTATTATTATTGTATTTGGACACGACCGTGTGGTGTGTTAAAGAAACAAAATTAAAAGCGGAATGAAGTCAATTTAAGTTTATTGCAGAACAAAAACCTATGCGACCGATTGTCACATGGCTAAGCAACAACAACCGCCAAAAAACGAAGTGTTGCCACACAGAGCGGAAGAAACTACAGGAGAATATTTAAAAATGTAAATACTTACAAAAGCGACATCTACATACAAATAGCTCGGAACATTCCGGCCGCCTTGAAGCCCTCAGGGGCTTCAAACAAACATAATTGAAAATCTAAAAAAAAACTAAACAAAAGGATTAATAACAAATTTTTAACAAAGTTAATATTTGGGAATATAAATGAAATTAGATATCAATTGAAATCTAAAATTAATGTCAAGGTTCAGCTTAAAGATCAAAATGTTCAAGTTCAAAATGTCAAAATTCAGAATGTTTCACTGGTAATGGGCAGATCTTGACAATGGGTCTTTTGATTTCACTATTTGAAGTGCGAATGCTTACAACTCTAACCTTTCCATCAGAGCCGGGGTGGACACGAGTTATTCGACCTAATTTCCATTGGAGAGGAGGGATGTTGTCTTCTTTGATCAAAACTAAATCATTCACAGATAAATTATCGTGAGATTTTCTCCACTTATTTCTATGTTGTAGTTGAGATAGATATTCCTTGCTCCAACGTTTCCAAAAATGTTGGAAAATTAATTGACGAAGTCTCCAGCGGTCAACAAGACACCTAGGTTGATCTAGTTGGTTTTCTTCTGGCAGAGCTGTGAGAGCAGTTCCAATGAGGAAGTGACCAGGTGTGAGAACCGATAAATCTGTGGGATCATCAGATTGCTGAGCTAACGGTCTGGAATTCATACATGCCTCAATCTGAGTAATTAAGGTCGTGAATTCAGGATAAGTTAAGATTGCTGCTCCCATTGTTCTTCGAAGATGATGTTTCATGGACTTAACTGCAGATTCCCACAGTCCGCCGAAATGTGGAGCGCCTGGAGGAATAAAATTCCACTTTACATTTTCTGAAGACAAAAATGCTTGAACGTGTTCACTTTTTTGACATGATAAGAAGGATTTACGAATTTCTTTGCTTACACCTTTAAAATTCGTACCACAGTCACTAAATATTTCCTTTGGCTTTCCTCTCCTTGCAATAAATCGCTTCAATGCTTCTAAACAAGCTCTAGAGCAAAGATCTTCAACAACTTCCAGATGGACAGCTCGAGTTGTGAAACAAACAAAAATGCAAACATAAGATTTAAATGATTTTTGGCCACGACCAAATTTATGTTTTATCATGAATGGGCCAGCAAAATCCAAACCGACTCGAAGGAAAGCTCGTGAAGCTGTAATCCTGGATGCTGGTAAGTCTGCCATCATTTGCTTGGCCACTTGAGCGCGATGTCTACAGCAAATAACACATTGCTGAACAATTTTTCTGATTTCTGATCTAGCTGCGATAATCCAAAATTTTTGCCTGATTAAGGAAAGCAAAAGTGCAGGGGCTGCGTGCAAATAAGTTTCGTGATAATGTCTTATGATAAGTTTAGAGATAAAATGTTTCTGAGGGATGAGTATCGGATGCTTTTGATCTTCGGAAAGCTCTGAGTTCATTAAGCGTCCTCCAGCACGAATTATTCCCTTCTGATCCAAGAACGGGCTTAATGAAAGTATTCGACTGGAAGACTTCAATGTTTTCCCAGCCTTTAAACTTGCCATTTCTTCGGGAAATTCAGAACGCTGTAAGGTTCTTATCACAGCACACATTGCATCATTTAGTTCTTCACTAGTTAGAAATTCTTTTCTCGTTTTGGATTTTTTCAAAGAGTTGTTCACAAATCTCAAACAGTATGCTGTGATGCGACAAAGTTTCGACCAAGATGAAAATTTAGACAGGAATGAATCTTCACTAATTTTGACAAAATTAACAACGTAGCCTTTTCTTTCTTCTTTGAGTATGTTTTCACTGTCCAGATTGGAATGAGGCTGCTCATACTCCGAAAGTTCTTCAAATTTATTTTGGAGCCAACTTGGTCCATGAAACCACTGATCGCAATCAATTAATTCAGAAGGTTGTAAACCTCTTGTGGCAAAATCAGCAGGATTGGATTTTCCTTCGACATGACTCCACTTCACATCTGGTCTACTATCTTGAATCTTCGAGACTCGATTGGCTACAAAGGGAAGCCACCTCCGTGATTCAGAAGCGATCCAGGAGAGTGTGATGGTAGAATCGGACCAAGCGAAACAATTTTGAGATGGCACATTTAAAGATTTCATGACAGTCCCTAACAGTTTCGCAAGCAATAAGGCAGAACAAAGTTCAAGTCTGGGCAATGATTGAACCTTGAGTGGTGCGACTCTAGTTTTAGCACACAGCAATGCAACCTTACTTCCTTCATCTGAATATGATTTTACATAAATAGCAGTGCTGTACGCCTTTTCCGAGGCGTCACAAAATGCATGCAATTCAATTTTGTGACAATTTTCAATTATGACTAGTCTAGGAATTTTGAGAATGTTAAGTAAGCTTAGTTCTTTATGAAATGAAGTCCAAGTAGAAGCTCTTTGGGGATCAAGTAAGTCATCCCATTGGACCTTGCAAATCCATAATTCTTGGAGAAATATCTTCGCGAAAACCACACTTGGTGCAAGCCAGCCTAATGGATCAAACAGTCTTGCGACTTCTGAAAGCACACTTCTTTTAGTTACCGCAAAGGTACTAGATGGAAGAACCTTGAAATCGAATGTGTCACTATGGGGGTACCAATTGATACCCAGAACTTTCCTTGGTTGATCTTTCAAAATGTCCAAGTGGTTTGAATCTTCTCTGAGTTCAAGAGGTAACTCATTCAAAATTTCTGATTCATTGCTTAACCATTTTCGAAGCGTAAAACCACCCTTGCGCATCAGTGAGTCAATATCACGAACTAATTGTTTTGCTTCTGTTTTTGAAGAAGCACCAGTCAGCAGATCATCAACATAAAAATCAGATTTCACAACCCTGGATGCACTTGGATAGTTATCTTGCTCGTCTAGAGCAAGTTGAAGAAGCGATCGAGTTGCTAAATAAGGTGCAGGAGACGTGCCATAAGTGACTGTCAAAAGTCTATATTCCTGGATGGGTTTATTTGCATCATTTCTCCAAAAGATGCGCTGGAAATTGGCATCTTCATGGTTCAAGCGAATTTGCCTGTACATCTTTTCGATGTCCCCACAAATAGCAACAGTATGCGTTCTAAATCTGATTAGAATGTCAAACAATTCAGGTTGAATTGTAGGACCAACATACAGCAAATCGTTGAGAGAGCATCCATGGGATGTCTTAGCTGAGGCATCAAAAACAACTCGAAGCTTTGTGCTAGTGCTAGAGGGCTTCAAAACAGGATGATGTGGCAAGTAGTACACTGAAGAAGGAGTTGGTTCAGAACTAGGTACAACTTCCATATGGCGTAATTCTAAATACTCATTAAGAAATTCCTTGTACAATGTGTGTACTTCCGGTTTGTTAATTAGCCTATTTTCTTGAAGCATATATCTTTTGAGAGCTAACTCTCTAGAGTTACCCAAATTTGACGAAGGTTTCTTAAAGGGTAATCTAACAACATATCTGCCGGTACTGTCTCTGTAGTGTGTATTTTTGAAATGTTCTTCACATTTAATTTCTGACTTAGACAAAACTGTTTCATCTGGAACAGTTTCTAGGGACCAAAACTTCTTAACTATTTCTTCAGTATTCAATTCTAAATTATTTAGAGAAATGTAAGAGCATACATCAGAGCTGAAAACTGCTGTACCTGAAATGATCCAACCTAATTTTGACCTAATAGCTGTGGGAAGCTCATTGTTTCGCTTGATTGGTTCACTAACAATCAGGGACATGAAGACATTAACACCCAAAAGAATGTCTACAGGAGATGATTTAAAGAACTTAGGGTCCGCAAGAACTAAATCATTGAAAGAGTGAACAATGTTCGATGGCAATGATTTGTGTGGTAAATCTCCGCAAACTTTGTCCAAAACAAAAACTGAAGTAGAAAAGGAGAGTTCTGAAGAAAAACGAGGAGTGAAAGTAATGTCCAATTCACCCTTGGTTTGCGATGCAGCCGATCCTAAGCACGAAATTTGTATATTTGCAGTTTTTCTAGCCAATCCAAGTTTTTGAATGCAATTTTCTGTGATGAAACTAGCCTGGGAACCAGAATCAAGGAGGGCACGACAGTGTACAAAATTGCCCGATGAATTTCGAACTCGTATTTGAGCAGTACATAGCAAAACCTCTTGGTTAACATTTCTATTACTAACAAAGTTACTATCAATCTGATTCGAAGCATTGGAACAATTATCAGTAGTAATTTGTGGTGAATTTCGAGGAGTAAACTCTCTAGCCCGAGCAGAAAGGGGTGAATTATTTTCATTATTAGTAGCAAGAGTATTTTCATCACTATAACTAGGCTTAGACAAATGCAAAATGGAGTGGTGGTTTGCATTGCAAATTCTACACTTATTTAAACTATTGCAAGATTTAGAACTATGCAAATTAGATAAACAGTTGTAACATAAATGGCAAGATTTCACAAAATTAAAACGTTTGAAAACAGGTAATTTTAAAAACTTGTCACATCTATATACATGATGATTTTTCTTACAATAAGCACATATTATATCAGTGTAAGAAACAAGCGAAGTGACCTTAGAATTATTCTTGAAATCCTTCATATTGGTTTTGCTATTCTGTAGCATTCTAGCATGTTCCTTCAAAAACAAAAGTAAATTTTCAAGTGTTCCAATTTCATCAATTTTTAATTGTCGTTCATACCAAATTCGAGTGTTTTTATTCAATTTTTCAACAATTAAATGAGTTACAAGTGTATCGGCAAATCCATCTACTTTTTGTTCTAAAACGGTAAGCGAACGTACACACTCATTCGTTACGTCGACCAAGTTCAAAATTTCATTTGGCGAATCGCCAATATTCGGTTGCTTAATGAGTTTCTTAATCAATGTATTAATAAGTTCACGCCTATTCGAATACCGATCTTCAAGCAAATCCCAAGCAATTTTGTAGTTACTATCTGAAATGGGAATAGCTTGAATAATTTTCAGCGCATCTGATTTACACGAACTCTTAAGATATTGAAGTTTTTGTGCGTTTGTCAAATTTACATTTTTATGCACACTTGCGTTAAATAAGTCAGAAAAAGTAAGCCATTCAATCATGTCACCGGAAAATGTTGGCAATGATAAATGTGGCAATTTAACTTCAATACAATCTGACCTAGTGCTAACCGAACTTGAGCTTTCATTGCTAGTATTCCCTAATTTTCTGCGCTCAATCATCAAATAAAGCTCATCTGTAATGTCTTGCAATGAATGACATTCAACAAAATAACTATCAAAATCCTTTTCCTCACAATTACTGTAAATATTATCAAAAACATTCGAAATATCGTTAGTTAAATTGTTCAGTTTCGATTTGAAAAGCTCAATTTTTGCAACATCAGCTTGTGCGATCTCAGAATTTATTTTATCTTTTAACTTTGTTAAGTTGCATTTTGCAACTTTCTTTTGTGTTAAAAGTAACTTGAGATCCATTTTTCAAAAATAATAAATGAATGAAGACTCACCTTCAATAAAGAAGCGACGAAATTGTGTACAAATCCTTGGCACTAATCAAAACAATCAAAGTTCCAATGAAGCACTTCAATAAAAAAGTCATTCGAAAAGTTTTTAAAATCAGCAGCGAGAAGACAGACAGAATCTTCGTTCAACCAAACAAAGTTCAAAAATATGACTTCCGCTCGCAACGAAAATTGCAGGCAGCGAAATCGAAAGGGTTATTCCTAACAATGCGTTCCGAGCTGTGACGGAATTCAAATTAATTTCAATGACTGTTCGAAATATCCATAGATTGCCGATGACTCCGGCAAAAGAAGACGGACCAAATGGACACGACCGTGTGGTGTGTTAAAGAAACAAAATTAAAAGCGGAATGAAGTCAATTTAAGTTTATTGCAGAACAAAAACCTATGCGACCGATTGTCACATGGCTAAGCAACAACAACCGCCAAAAAACGAAGTGTTGCCACACAGAGCGGAAGAAACTACAGGAGAATATTTAAAAATGTAAATACTTACAAAAGCGACATCTACATACAAATAGCTCGGAACAGTATTACTAACTGTATTGTTGTTTCAAATTTGTTTTCTGAGCAGT
This sequence comes from Dolomedes plantarius, assembly GCA_907164885.2. Classification (NCBI taxonomy): domain Eukaryota; kingdom Metazoa; phylum Arthropoda; class Arachnida; order Araneae; family Dolomedidae; genus Dolomedes; species Dolomedes plantarius. Next base: position 18,051,828 of record OU015495.1, on the reverse strand, counting down.
TTTGAAATTTTATGCAAAGTATGTGATTGAACTCTAATGGGTTCAGGTGGGGAAAGAAGCGAAATGAGCTAAAGAGGGCGTTATGTGCGCCCCTCAAGTGTTGGAAGTGTGCGAAAATCTTCTACTTAGCTAAACCACCGTTTGAAGGTTGAACGAAACTCAGTAATGTTCATCTTTGTTGTGTTTTGTGTAGAAGTTGCCTTGATTCTTGCATACGAGGTCCTGGCACGAGCACTCAATGGTACTAAAAATTTATATAAAAAAAAATCCCCTCTAATTTTTTTTATACACTTTAAATGTTACCAAAATGATTTTCATCATCCAGTTTGATCTCAAAGTTGAATCAGTACTGTCTATTTTTGAAAAAAAAAAAGTCCTTAATCTTTAAGGCTTTTTCTTGGGGGGAAAAAACGAAAATAACACGCGAAATAAACAAAACTTAATGAAAATGCATTTTTGTAAGCATTCTTAGAGTAGAAGGTGAACGGGGTCACAATACCGATATTCAAAATAGACTCCTGCTGTTCGAGATATTTTCCGATTCGGCGGTGTCTTAAAAACTTGATGATTGTGAGCACATATACTATGATTTAAGAATGTAATATAATTAGATACTTAATGAAAATGCATTTTTGTAAGCATTCATAGAGTAGAAGGTGGACGGTGTCACAATACCCATATTCGAAATAGACTCCTGTTGTTCGAGATATTTTCCGATTCGGCGGTGTTTTAAAAACTTGATAATTGTGAGCACATACACTATGATTTAAGAATGTAATATAATTAGATACTTAATGAAAATGCATTTTTGTAAGCATTCATGGAGTAGAAGATGGACGGTGTCACAATACCCATATTCAAAATAGACTCCTATTGTTCGAGATACACTGCTGGCCACCCAAATTGCAACACCAAGAAAGACAAGAGATATCACAACAAAATTTATTTTGTAGATAACATGTTGACCAAGTATCAAATGATTAAATTTATAGACTTCTGTGAAGTGTGGTTCCTGCCAAAATCAGTAGCCAGAGTAGCCGCCATTGTTGGAGATCACCGCTGCCACACGCCTCGGCATTGATTCAAAGAGACATTGGATGAGTTCTTGGGGTATAGCAGACCAAGCAGCTTCCACAAGTTGCCAGAGTTGATCTGCTGTGGCAGCTGGGGATGGAATCTGGGTCAATCGTAGAGCAACCATGGATCACATGTTTTCTATCGGCGAAAGATCCGGAGAGCGAGGCGGCCAGGGAAGCAATTCAATCTGGCGATTGACGAAGAACCGTTGGACAATGCGTGCCACGTGTGGTCGCGCATTATCCTGTTGAAATATGGCTGTGGGCAAGCCCTGAAGGTAAGGAAGGACAACTGGCTCCAACACCTCGTAGATGTAGCGCGGGCTGTTTAAAGTACCGGCAATGCGTACTAGAGGTGTGCGAGAGTGATATCCAATACCGCCCCATACCATAATACACGGTGCAAGACCAGTGTGGCGGTGCATAACGCAGCTGTTCAGCATCCTCTCTTCACGGTGTCTCCAGACTCGAATGCGATCATCGTGGTGTTGCAGACAGAAGCGTGACTCGTCAGTAAAGACAATTTCATTCCATTCTGCCGTCCACATCCTTCTGTCATCGCACCATTGGCGAGACGTCTGTGGTTCTGCGTCAAGGGTAGACAAAGCAATGGACGTCTTGCGGACAGACCACTCTGCTGTAAACGGCGTCGAATGGTACGCGCAGACACTGGATGATGCGATACAGACTGCATGTGCTGTGCATGTTCGTGATGTGACTGAGCGATCCGTCACTGCCATGCGCACAATTTGCCTGTCATCACGTGAAGTGTTGCGCTGAGGTGGATGCGATCGAACACGCCGGTCCGTCGTACCCTCCTGCATCCAACGATCACATATCCGGATTACAGTTGTTTGGTTTCGTCCAACACGACTACCGATTTCCCTGAAAGATTGTCCACAATCTCGGTTGGCCACTATCCTTCCTCTGTCGAACTCGGATACTTGATCAAAAGATGATCGCTGTTTTCGACTAGGCATAATTGATCGTTTTTTTGAAAAAACCACAAGAAAAACATAATTGCCGAACTTGAAATCGTCGAAATCTCCAAGCCTTAAATAGCGCTTTGAAGTGGCGCCACAGGCGCGCGTGATGTGCGTCTGCGCTGAAATTCTAATCATTTGCATATCTCACCTCCGCTAATGCATGTTGTAAATTTCATGTTATTTGCATGTTTCCTTCAGGGTGTTGCATTTACAGTGGCCAGCAGTGTATTTTCCGATTCGGCGGTGCCTTAAAAACTTGATAATTGTGAGCACATATACTATGATTTAAGAATGTAATATAATTAGATACTTAATGAAAATGCATTTTTGTAAGCATTCATAGAGTAGAAGGTGGACGATGTCACAATACCCATATTCAAAATAGACTCCTGCTGTTCGAGATATTTTCCGATTTGACGGTGTCTTAAAAACTTGATAATTGTGAGCACATATAGTATGATTTAAGTATGTAATATAATTAGATACTTAATGAAAATGCATTTTTGTAAGCATTCATAGAGTAGATGGTGGACGGTGTCACAATACCCATATTCAAAATAGACTCCTACTGTTTGAGATATTTTCCGATTCGGTATCTTAAAAACTGTGATAATTGTGAGCACATATACTATGATTTAAGAATGTAATATAATTAGATACTTAATGAAAATGCATTTTTGTAAGCATTCATAGAGTAGAAGGTTGACGGTGTCACAATACCCATATTCAAAATAGACTCCTACTGTTCGAGATATTTTCCGATTCGGTGGTGTCTTAAAAACTTGATAATTGTGAGCACATATACTATGATTTAAGAATGTAATATATTTAGATACTTAATGAAAATGCATTTTTGTAAGCATTCATAGAGTAGATGGTGGACGGTGTCACAATACCCATATTCAAAATAGACTCCTACTGTTCGAGATATTTTCCGATTCGGCGGTGTTTTAAAAACTTGATAATTGTGAGCACATATACTATGATTTAAGAATGTAATATAATTAGATACTTAATGAAAATGCATTTTTGTAAGCATTCATAGAGTAGAAGATGGACGGTGTCACAATACCCATATTCAAAATAGACTCCTACTGTTCGAGATATTTTCCGATTCGGCGGTGTCTTAAAAACGATAATTGTGAGCACATATACTATGATTTAAGAATGTAATATAATTAGATACTTAATGAAAATGCATGTTTGTAAGCATTCATAGAGTAGAAGGTGGACGATGTCACAATACCCATATTCAAAATAGATTCCTGCTGTTCGAGATATTTTCCGATTCGGCGGTGTCTTAAAAACTTGATAATTGTGAGCACATATACTATGATTTAAGAATGTAATATAATTAGATACTTAATGAAAATGCATTTTTGTAAGCATTCATAGAATAGAAGGTGGACGGTGTCACAATACCCATATTCAAAATAGACTCCTGTTTTTCGAGATATTTTCCGATTCGGCGGTGTCTTAAAAACTTGATAATTGTGAGCACATATACTATGATTTAAGAATGTAATATAATTAGATACTTAATGAAAATACATTTTTGTAAGCATTCATAGGGTAGAAGGTGGACGGTGTCACAATACCCATATTCAAAATAGACTCCTACTGTTTGAGATATTTTCCGATTCGGCGGTGTCTTAAAAACTGGGGAACTGACATTGTTGGCCAGTTCTTAAGCGAAAAGTAAAGATTTGTGTTAGTATCATACGTATATAGATACTGAGTTGATTGGGCTGAAATGACCTTGAAATTATTCCATTCCTCGGCTACCCATATAAATTAGACCCTTTTCGCGACGAAACTCCGATAAGCATTTTTCAACAGACCGAAACAAAAGACGTCAATACATAGACAGAAATATGGAACATAGCCAATCATAATGTAAGATAAAAAGAGCAGATAATGCTTCCAATACAGTTTTTAGCGCCACTTCACTGATAATATTGAACTAGTATTTCAATTTTCTGTTACGTATAAAACTTTGAAATTGGATGTGCACTTGTTGTTTTTGATTCGACCTTACTCGGGGACCATACCATTTGCAAAATTTATCATGCATAATGTTTCGTTTTCACAATATTTATAAATGATGCACGCAAGATACAATGGAATTGAATAATTTTATTAACACAACTAAAATTTAAAATACACAACCCTTATAATCTCGGTCAAAATTGGCTTTTATATCACACAACGTTTGAAACAATTTCTCACATTCTTCGTGTTACATGACGGGAGTATTTTGGACGAAATAGTGCCTTTAGTGAGCAATAAAACAAACAAATGAAAATGACTAGGTCATTTAGTTAACATAGAAAAGTAACGTATTGAGCATTTCGTGTCAATTCGAGAAATTGTTACATTTACAATAACCAGATTTCAATAGCAAAAGTTTTAACATTACAATGGAAAATAGAATAACACAAGGTCAATGTCTGTTAAATTGTAATAGACAATGGAAATAAAACTTTTTTTAGTGCACTTTAGAGTTGACAGAATTAAGATTTTACGTCAAAATCATATTGGTAGTGAACAGAACTTGATCAAATAGGTACAGAAATAAAAATTAAAGTGATTGCTGACAAAATAGCCCCCATCAAAAGTGTGGCAACATTTTCTTCCACAAAATATGTAAACTAGGGTTTCTCCATCTCATTTTGAAAAACAAAAAGCTACGACAGAGAAGGTTCTGTGAAATTAAATTAATTTTTACCTTTTAACAAATCAGTATAACATTACCAATAACTGAACCTACAATTAGCGATTATCCTTTCACTGAAAGTAATTTTTGAAAAAAACGTTAGTATCTTGATACTTTAGTTTCAATTTAGACTCTAAAATGTTTTGTATTACGAAATTCTCTAAAACGCAATAATGCTCAGATGTATAAATTAAATAAAATAGGTATCTTAAGCAAATAACTTTGCAAGAAATCTTAAAATCAGTTCATTAATAGTATCACGAGGTGAGATAGATCTATTACCCGATAAAATCCCTTATAAAACTTCCTTTGTGCTTGCATTCACTGGTGCAGAAATTTAGCTTATGCGCTTAGGAATTCACCACCACAGTCAAGTTACAGCTTCATTGGCGAAAAAAATGAAAATCTCTGTACGGTTCCAAAAGACATATTTTGAAGAGACAACCACAAAATGTATCTTTGTTATATTAACAAAATTTTGATAACATGTCCATGGAAAGTTCTTTGCTGCTCTTAAAAGTGATCAAATTTATCAGTTACTCAATTTAAAATTTTTAAGAATAAAACTCATGACCGAATGTCACTTTTTATTATTTTATAATCCATACTCTTCTATTACAAAATGCTTATGATAAACTGAATACTTAAGAAGTTATTCATTCATTTGAATGCTAGATGAAAGCTAACTTACATATTATTAAACCAGATCCGAGCTTGTGCGCAGAATTTAAACTCGCCAAAGTGTAAAATCTCAAATAAACACCCAGATTTATTTATGGCAAGATTATAAAAAGATTAAGAACACAAATTTAAATCAAAGTTTGAAAAAGCTATTTGTAGAAAAATAAGAGAAATTCTAAAATAACTACATATTAAAACATTTTTACTACACAATATCTAACAAAACATTTTAAGAACATACCTAACTGAAACTGGTTCTATGAATCTAGACTTTTTATGCAAGAATCAAGTACTCCAGAACCTAGCAGTGAGCATGTTTAGCTTCCAGAATGTATTGTTTTGACCCATCCAATAAAGGATAACAATCAATAGAATACAAATTTGCAAACCTAAAAAAAACTAAGCAGAAATGTATGAAAGATATAAATAAAAATCATAAGATTTTCTAGGATGCTAAAGGTTTTTTTTAAATAAATCAACTACCAACCAACATAGAAAAAACTGAATTTTCACCCTTGTCATGTATTTTGCTAATAAAAACTAATCAATGACCTTTTACACAAGAACATTTAATTTTTTTTTCAAATAAACAAATAGAAAATCAATTTAAAATATTTTAAAGTTACTGATTTATAGCCTGCAAAGAAAAAAGTAGCTTTAAAAAAAAAAGCTTTTAACAATTTTAGATTTCTTTAAATTAAAAGCTATACCTCTATTAATTAAATACACATACATTCATAACTCATTAAGGGAAAAAAAAGGAAAAAAACAGACACTGCTTATGCAAGGACAAGACATAAAATAAAAATAAAATGAAAGACTAATAAACAACACAAAAAAATTAATTAATACCTAGGATACAAATAGACTTTTCCTAAATAGGTATGAGTGCGAGGTGACCAGTGACAGACAAAAATTCTGACAGCAAAAAAACAATATGCTCTTAACATTAGCCAATCAAAATATTATTGAAAGTTTTCGACTATGTTCGCAGCCATTTTTTTTCAAAAGCTTCACTTGCAAAAATTTCTGTCCTATTTTATGAGGAAATAGAGCACCAAAAAAGGAAAATGATGAAGAAATAATCCATAAATATGCAACTTTTTCGAAATGGAAGAGTTTTGGTCAAAATTTAGCTTATTTTTACATAAATGGCTTTAGCTCCACAAAAAAGAAATTAAGCATGCATAACATTAATTTCTTTTTATCATATGTATGTAAGACCCTCATCAGTATAAAGAACTAAACAGAAACCGATATATTAAAAAAAAATGCAGGTCATTATATGCAATTACATGTAAAATTTCAGTCATTTCTCGTGAGATTTTTTATAAATACAGCTATAAATCTACAAATAATAAACCTAGAGCCTAATCTGTAGTTATGACATACTTAGTATCATGAAAAATATCATACCTGCAAAATTTCAAAAATATATCAGGATTATATTTTGAGCTATTCCAACAGTCGTATACATTTTTGATGAAAAATAAGTTCGTCAGAAAACAGAATTCAAATTTTCACTTGTAATAAAATGGACAGCTGCACTGTTTAAATCACTCTCATTTCATGTTGAATGATTGTAGAGAAAAGCAGATTTAGAAACAGAAATTAACATTCTTTAAGAAACGAGAATAAAACAAAATTTCGGAATTTTCATCAAAATTGACATTTTAATGAAGTCGGATCCCTTAAGGCAATTAAAATACTAATCAGTCTCTCCAATAGAACACAATAGGGGATTCTAGAATTTCTCCATAGATTTATATACTTTACAAAGCTTTATATAAAATTTAAAAAAAAAAAAAACTGACTTGCATATCCTGTAGTAAATCACTGAATTGAATTTAATAAAAACTTTTCTCAAAAATATTTGACGTAGTGTTGTGATCTAAAGTCAAAGCCTACTGAGACACCAAAATGAGTCTGTGAAAAGGAGCAGGGTAAGTCAGAAAAAATTGTTTTAAAAGCAAAAAATAATGCAATTATCAGGGAAATAATTAATGGACTAGAAACCCCACACGGATTCTTTCAAATGAGGTTTGACAGAAAAAGTTTCTCTTTCAAACTATCAGTACTCACATACAAATAAAATGTATTTTAAATTGGATCAAATGCTCTCCCAGCTCAATTTATAATCTGAACACCTTCGTGAGATAACAAGACTCCTGATCCAAAGAAATTGTTAGCTCACAATTTAATGTCTGTAAATAGGTGTAAACTTACCCATTTTAAAATTGAAAGGAATATAATGCATATCTTACAATACATACATTCATGCATACACACACTTAAATATATATATATATATATACATAGGTGTAGCGTGCTTCTAAATTTGGGGAGGGGAGGGCACAAATTGAATTCAGCTAGGGCCCTCCACAGCGCAATGACTGCCGGACAGTCCTTAAAATATGAAATATTATGATTTTTTTAAATTGAATAACAATAGAATTGATGTTTGAGTAGTATTTAAAAGTTATACAATGAGAAAAATAAATATAATATAAATAAAGTGAGAAAAAAAATATAGCATCGAATTTTTGTTATGGATCATATCATCATTAAAAGCTATTTTAAGGCTAGAGGCACAATTGGAATCTTCAGTTTCACAGTTTCAGAAAGTGGAAAAAAATAAACTTTCTTAAAAGTTTTCTACAATTTTCAGATTTTAACTGAACTTCCATTAACGTTTTAATATATCTCAAGTTAAGTTGGGGGGGGGGGGAACATACCCCCCTAACGCTATGCCTATGTATATATATATATATAAAACTAAATAACAATACATATTATACATAAAGGAATACAATGCATATCATATAGACATTTAACTTTCAGTATCAAAGGTGAGATTACTATAACGCATTTACAAAAAAATACATTTTATGATTTTTGGCAGACAATTCAAATGCCTATCTTTAAACAAAAATTTTAAAATGGGCATCCAATTTCTACTGCTGGAGGAAAATGCCAACAGTCATAATGTAGAATAACAACAAACTAAAATATCCTCAAAAACAAAATGATTTAAATTCAAACCAAACCAAACCAAACTCGAGCATAATTTCCAATAAATAATTGAATAAATTCAATACCAGTTTATCAACCACACATACATGGGGAGATATAACATTTAATTTATATGTATAAAATGATGAAAATAGATGCATGAAATATAAATAAAAATATCATACAAGAAAAGTGGATAGATTTCCCGGATCCAAAAATAAATATTTAACACTTATAGAAAAATTATTTAAATGCATTTTTCTTTCGTGTATAAAATTTATTTTAGCTAACTGTCATTCAGTGGAATGACAACCTCTAATTTCGATTCTTGAAGATAAAAATATAAAAATTTTTAATTGTAACACCCACAGAAATTTTATGAATCATCAAAGTGTTTATAAGAATCTGTAATCTAATCAATTTCAAGTAGGGTGATTAAAAAATTTGTATAAAAATGTCTGTCTGAAATAACAAAAATCATTACAATATGTAAAAGAATGTATTGGCAATGCAGATGAAGTGACCAGCACACGCATTGGCTACATCTCGACTTCTTCATCGGAGGCTTCATCTGTTTCTGAGGGTCCCCTGATAGCTTGATACCACTGATTGGTAAGATCCGTCATTTGACTTTTACAGTCTTTCACTTCCTGCAGATAAAATACAATAACATACTCATTATGGAGAGAAGTCACTGATTGCTGAGGATTGCTAGTCATCCAATTACTCATTAGGGCATCCACATTGGATTTGCTGAGCTCAGTGTTGGACTATGGAGTAAATGTTTCCAGTGATTGTCCACTTGTATTTAAAGTGTTTTTTGCTTTTTTTAAAATGGTACTTAGTATTAGAGAAAGACATTTTTCACTTGGGTTATATGTTTGCAGGATTTATTAACAACAAAGACAATATGGATTAATTTCAATTCATTAAGAAGTTTTAGCTGTTAGATCTAACGGAACATTTTTGTTGTTTTTGAGAACATATGTTTTTGTTGCTGAAACTAGAACAACAGGCTTTAACCCTAATTTTGATAGTGCCTAGTCCGAAAAAAAATTAGCACATTTTTCATAAATTAGATGCTCTACCAGTCTAAAACCAGTTAAATCTCACTCATAAAATTTATATGGTAGCTTTACATTACAAAGATGCTTATTATCCTAAGGTCTCAGAATTTTTTACTCAGTCCCTTTTGAGATATTGAGTAAAAACTGCCAAAAACAGGCTTAACACAGTTTTTGATGGTAGGCAGTGAGCTATTGACGATGCTCGATATTATTTCAAGTTTGTTTTTGTGATGGTTTGCCTGTTAAAGACTGAATAAATATGCGTTTTGTTTTTAAGTGAAGATTGCTTTTTTTTTTGCTTGCTTTGCTTCGGCCCAATGTTGCATTCTGCGGCAGTGATTTTGAGATACCTACCACGTTTTATTTGTTGTTTCGACCACACTAACATGAAGCAATGAGAATCTAGACTAAGGCTAATGACTTAGTGGCCTAGCATTTGTATAAATAAATAAATAAATAAATAAATAAACTTACCAATACCTCGATCCCAGTCAAAAGAAAAGTGACTGTGGAATTGAAGAACTGACTATTTATCTAAATAATAATCAGTACTGCAGTTAAAATGAAGGAACTGCCGCACCATTTATCTAATTTATATGCAGAAATTGAAATTTAAATATTTGAAAAAGAAATATGGAAAAGATTGACATCCATCTTTATCTGGTAGGGTATTTTACCAGAACTTAAAATTCACCCAACTCTTATACCATTTTTTTAGTAAACTGAAATTACAGAAGTCTTTACGATAATTATTCTTATGTAGCTTTCCCTCAAAGATATTGCATGCTTCCAAAAACTCATTAATATTATTTAGAAATGCAAATATTTATAAGTTTCTTTTACTTTCAAAGTAAAACATTTAAAAATTTATATTAAAAAAATTAAGAGCATAATTACATTACAAAATAATGCAAAATAAAGCTGTATCACATTACAAAATAGTGCAAAATAAAGCTGTATCACATTTAATTACCTGATGCGTAAATCGCCTTGTGAAAAAAGGTATGAGGTATTTGACATCCAATTTCACGAAACCTTTTAAGTTGGACTTCATAAAATTCACCTCGTATTCTTCCTCTGTCAGTTCGGAGAGATGTTCGGCATCGATGGTTTTGCCCTATTCATGGAACTCATATTTAGCAACATGTCAGAAATTGAACCTCAGAATAAAATGACTGATAATTGAAATGAAGATTTGCAGAAAAAGGATATATCCATCCCTTGATTTATGTGGTTTCGTTTTATTGCAGTTTAAAATTTTTTTTATTTTTTTTATTTTCTATTTTACAAACAGGAATCTCCCATTCATACTACTTTACAATAATGCATGCATAAATTTATATTTAAGACATGTATATACATGTATGCATATACATATATACATACATGCATTACCATATATTCAATTGATGTGGTTTCGCTTTAACATGGAATATATCTGTCATGTAAATCGAGGGATGGGTGTACTCTATACCTAGAACAAAACTTCCACTTCTAGCACAGAGTGAGATAGAAAAATGCCACATAAAGCACACATTAACATGCCTATAATTAAGAGATATAGAAAACTATACATGAAAAATTACTGAAAATATCTAAATGCTTCATAACATAGGGCTAAATAATTTTTTTTAAAAAACTTATGGTAGCGAGCTTAAACAAGGGTACACAAGCTGCTCTCAAAAGAAAATCAGTCAGATAACAAGAGAACCAAACTGGGTGTGAATTTTTCTCTTTTTATTACCCGGAAAACTTCCGAAACTGCATACTTGGTGATAATATTTTTCTTTTCTTTCATTAGTATTAAAGTACTGATAATAGCCAAAACAATTTATTTTTCTGTCATAAATGTGCTAACCAGAAGAGTTTGAAGCCAAGTATATAATCACTTTCTGTCTCCCCTACAATTCCATTTTGAAGCGGGATTTTCCATAAATATTGTCAATTAAACACGTTAAAAATAGGGTTCTAAATTTATGTAGGGATAGTTTTAAAGATTTTTTAAATTCTGTAGAGGTAACAAAGCTTCAATCCTAACAAATTTAATGAAACTTAATAATTGTATTTAATGCTACAAAAAATTTTTAAAATGTTGGCAAAACTAGTTCACCTTTTTTGGCATTGCCAAACTTCATCTACAGATGCATTTTGTTGTTCTGTAAACAATAAAATTTGAAATTATCCAGGTCTTGATCTTACAAACTGTGTACTATGAAACTCTTCTGACTTTTCCTAGTCTGACATCACAAATGGCACAATTATGTATAGAAATATTTTGGTATATTACTAAACATTAAATGATTAATGTTTGTATCTGAAGAGATGTAAATGAAATCATTTTATGATACGGCTATATACAAACTTATGTTAAAGATATTATCCAAAAAGTAGAAGTAAAGATGTAGATTTAATTTCTTAAGTGCATAACCCAAAATGAATAAATAAATTCAAGGGGAAAATGGTGAAATGATTTCTTGCAATCCATTAGTGTTAAAACTGCTCGTGCAAAATATGAAGTTGACAATCAAATTGCACAAGTATGATACTACTATATGTATCCCATTATGAAACTAAAGTTTTTTTTTGTTACATTAAACAATATTTATTAGCTCTCATTTTACAGATAATTATTAATATTAATTCTAAACACTTGAAGCAAATTATCTGAATAGCTGTCACTACAAGTACATCAACCAATTCAAAGCATGGTAAGATATGCCTTGGTGAAGAGAAGAATTGAAATGAAGTACACAAACACAAAAAAAACTCTCACTACAAACACTACGAAATTTAAGAAGTTAGGAAACAAATAAAGGATTTTATGTCTATTTCAGATCTTACCATTTCTTTTGTTTTACTTAGAGATATTTCTGTACTTTGACCTTTTCTTTTCCTTCTAGGTTTTTTCCCGGCTTTTAAAAACTGTAATACACAAATACTACAAGTCATTAACAATTACAAATGGAAATTGAATTTCAAGTCAAAACTTGAAAATTTAACTACTTATACAGAGTGATATCATTTCTAAAAGAAATTTCTTACAAAAGTCAGAAAGAATACATACAATGTTAAGAAAAATCCAGAATCATGATTCTGAATATGTCTTTAAAGTAATGTATATAAATTTTTTCCATTCAACACACATGCTGAAACAATAAGATCTGTCCTGGGCCAATTTTTTTATCTTCACAGCATTACTGGGTCCTCAATAAACTTCACTTCCAACAAATGAAATTATTAAAAGCTGTTCAGCCATCTTATTCAGGTATTTACTAGGAAGTCCCAAGCAAATCTTCTCCCAGAAGATAAAGGAATGTTGAAAAAATTGAAACCAAGTAAACTTAATATCCTTTCTTAAATAAAACTGTGGTGTTGGACTCCAACAATTTAAATTATATTTCACAAATACATACAGTCGAACCTCCATACATCGAACTTCCCCATATTGAAATTTTCTATATATCAAAATCTTAGCAAATCTCCATGTTCATTACATAGAAAAACTGTTTCTATATATCGAAATTTTTTCTCACCACATATTGGGATATTTTATTCCACTTTAGAATAAAATCTCCCAATTTTTCGTGTTTGAAATAATACGCTGTGGAAAATGCCCCTGATGAAGTTTATAGTGGACTGAATAAATGCGAGCATTTCTTTGATGAACTTTCCGCAAAACTGGCTGTTCAGCAAGGTATTCGTAGTTTTTTTTAAGAAGAATGTAACTGTGATCATTGTAACCACTGTCTGGATTGTTTTTTTTAAAGGTATATAGTGCTCAATAAATCTTTCATATTAATTCATTTTTTAGTTATTAATTTTCATTTAATGTGATTCACATATAAATTAGAAATGGAGTTTTGTATACGAAAATTAGCTTTAATTTTAATATTTTAGGAGAATTATGATAAAACTAAGATCAATTCCATATATCGAAATTTCTATATATCGAATTTTTTTCTGGTATTTTGCTACTTTGATATATGGAGGTTCGACTGTATATATTTTTAAATGTAGAAGGGTTTTATTCATACAAAAGGACAGGAAAAATTTATAAATTGGCACTGGAAATAATTGTAAAGAAATATACCTTCATGAGAGGCATCGTCGACCCGCCAAGTACAAGAGTCGTGAAAAGCACAATAATTAACGTTGTAGTGACAATAACATGCCTTTTCTCATCTTCAAATTCTAAATGCAAAGCTAGAGCATATGATATAGCACCTCTCAAACCTGAAAATTAGAAAGTCGCAGCTGTATGACCAAAATACATTGACATATAGGAAGAAAGAAAGAAAAAATCATCCCTTAGTGTTACCCAAAATATGACTTCCCAATCTTGAGACAATGAAATTAAAAAAACCAAAAAACCTCTATTTAAGGTTGCTGCGTGCTAACCCTATTGGATTTGCTCACCTCAATCTTAACCTATGTCTACTAGTGACAGCTACACAAATGCTGATAATCCAATAAAAATGCTATTTTCAGATAGCCCAAACTTTCAGGATTCATTTTATAAATTGCGTCCAACAAAGGAATTTAGGAGCATTTAAAACACACTAAACCAGATTTTTTTTCCAGAATAATTTAAATCTTAAAAAATGAAAAATGATACCAGGTGTCAAATTTCTTTCTCTATTACAGAATACATCTTTCAATCCAAGTGGGCAATCCTTGGACACATTTTCTCCATAGGTTAACATTGAGGTGAGTGAATCCAATAAGGTTTGTACACAACAGCCTTAACACTATCAATGAGTAGATCAATAAAAATGTGCTTCACATTGTAAATGAGAGAGGACTGTCTCGGAAAGTAATGTCTCCCGAGGAAGAGTTTTAAATGGAAAATGCACAGGGCCTTTTTATCGCATGGGCAAATCGGGACTTTGCCCAGGGCCCCCTGATGCTAGGGGGCCCCAAAACCACCTTGGTGTATGCACCTAGTACTTCTAATAGTATGTATTTTTATAAATGTCCGTAAGAGGGGGCCCCCAGCGTTCATAATCGGGCCCTGAAAATGCATTCCTATCTTTGTAACTTGCAAGATTAAAACACTTGCATGGGTATAAGAACTATCATGGTTTGACATTCCAAAAGAGGTAATGACTGCTTCCAGTGTTCTGCAATGGACTGCCAAGACAAAATTCCCATAGATAGAGTTTCTTCATTACATTTTAATAGATCAGTAGCTATGCCAACTTCTACATCCAAAGATGTCATCAAAATATGCCTATAAGAACATACATATCCCAACTTTTACTAATACACATAACAATACGATTTATTTTGCACTGTACTTTCTCAATGTGATTGAAATGAGCTATTTTTGTTTAAAAACAATCAAATAAGAATTAATATTATGCATTTTATACCTCACCCTCTCGGAGTAAGTTTCCACATTTTTTGGACAACAAGAAAAAAATCAACTTAAAATTGGGGTGCATCTTGTGGTCCGAAGGTAACATTAAAATAAAATGAATATTTTATTATATATATGATATATTTTTTTTGTCGTTATTAAGTAAGAAATAGGAAATATCTTTATATACCTAATAAAATACGAAATATTCTTTTCTAAAAATTCTCCCATAAATTTGTGGTGTGTCTTATGATCCAAAAAATATGATATATGCAATGTTTCTAAACTTGTATATGCTAAAATAAACTTTGTCAATCTCAAAATAACAGGTAAATTTTATAAAGAGTAATTACCAATTCTAATTTAATTTCCATATGCCACAGATATATCGATATATATATATATATATATATGGTCACAAAATTATACTTCTTTGGGAATTATTGGTAGCCAAGGATAATTCCATTCAAAGAATATCAATTTTGCAACAGGAATTCAACAAAATGGATATAAATCTCTGTTTTCATTGATTAAATTGATTAATAAGCCAATAGGTAAATTTTTTTTATAACACATAAAAATGGAAAAGAACCTAAATAGTATTCTTATATAATACCAGAAACGCAGCCACATTTTCATTCAATGAATATACAGTAAATTATGTTCAGACATCAGTTTTACACACGAACACCTGAAAGCGCATCCATTCACACCCACAGTAAAGAATACAGATTGAATCTGGAAAAGTAAGCTACTAAAAAACGTCAAAATTTAAATACACATTCTTATACATTTGTTATCTCAAGAACAGAAATAAAACTTAACTTTTTATAGTATGTAGTATGTTCAGTAAATGTGCTTTGGGTTCGGTACAGTATACCAATTTTATTTCAAAATGAGGTCAAGTCAGACTTCAGTGGTACCTTGCCTTAAAGTGAAGCTGCTTATTACCCTTTGGACTTGATGTAGGCTTTCCTACACCAAGGGGATTGGAAACTTCAACATGAAAACTGTATGTTGTGTGCTATTCTGAACATGAAAATCATCGCTCACCAACTTTCGGAGACAAATGCAGAATGATTAGGGCTTTGGACCCTCTGAACTGGAGTTTAAATGGCAAAACATTCCCAAGATAAATACTCTAAACCAAGGTTTTGAAACTGTTCCTGTGATAGAACACTTCGTAAATCGAGAAATTTTAATGGAACACCTTGTTTATTTTGTAGGGTATGTAATAACACATAATCAATAAAATTTTAAAAAATGAGAATATAAACATTAATTATTTATTTAGTTTTTAGTAATTATGCATGAATACTTAATTTTTTAAACATTTCTGAGCACTCATACATCAAACATGTTTCTGCAGGATGTAAAACTATTCCAGATTTTCGCGGAACACCTCCAAACTTTTCAAAGAACACCAGAGTTCCATGGGACATAGTTTAGGAAACCCTGCTCAAAACAGACAGAAATGACACATTAGAGCTGTTATAGTTTGGGGCAGAAATGCGCAAAAACTTTATTTTTATATTTTTATATTTATTTAAAGTTTTAGCTTAAAGTGCAGAGTCGTTATAGATAACAGGGAAGGCAGTCTACTAGATAGTGAGAATAGCTGGGAAAATTAAACATAAATAAGATAAACAACCTTTTTTGAAAATGTGTGGTGTGTAAGCCTGAAGCGAAACATACATAAAACAAATAACTAGTTTAAAAATAACACAAGCTTATTTAGACACATAAAGAAGTTGAATTAAAACAAACAAAAATGATTCAACACATAAATACTTCCTGTAAACATACGGGATTGTAGGGAACCTTACAGAGGTTCAACTGCTCGAGAATTAAAAAGAAAGTTCGTGAAGTCTTTAAAATACAGACGAACAAAAAGTTATTTTTTCTTCTAGCTTTAACAGGAGATATTGTTAAAAACAAAACAACTCACGTTTAGTAGACCCAAATCCCTTGGGTGTTTTAGCGAGAGCGGCAAACTTAAAAAAAACAATGCTGCATAACACCTTGCATGAGCATTAGGAATTACTGCGAGAAGAGGCACTGAACTCTGGCACGTCAGTTCACCGTCGAACCCTGGTCGAAATATACACATCGTAGGTAATGCCTTCTTGGAAATGCAACAGATTGCATGCACAGCATACTGCTAACTGCCAAACACTGGGCACCGCCTGACTGAAGTAGCTCGTTGTACGGTACTTATCTAAGAAGGCGGATTTCCAAAATAATGCAAATTTATTGCACTCCAGAAAACGACGTCACACAATGATGACAAGATGATGTCACTGTGCTGTAAACTCTGTCGACTTGCTGAGATGACGTCATGGGATTAACGAAACGTTAATGCTTTAATGACGGCTCACGAAGTAAATATTTAAGGCTAGATAGGGAGGAAAAATGTATTCCTGCTATTTTTTCTAACAAGGGCTTTAGAAGTAACATGGGCAACGTACTTCTCATCCAAACCAACAAGTTTAGATCTTTTCAGTGCAATCAAGTAGAAAGGCAATAAAATCAGAGGTGACAGAAAGAAGATTGTGAGATAAGCAGATTTTAGTGAAAGGTTAAGTTACAAAACACAACAATCATTTTCCCTCCTGATCCTATAAAATGGTCAGCAGTGCAGCATCAATTGGATGAACAGAGAAATACTTTTCATTCCAAAAATTTTTAATGTAACCCCTGTGTTGCATTATAAATGTAATGGTGAATCCATTTTGCTTTTAAATTAGTACAGTCCCTGTGAATGATACTATATCTGACATTCAAGACTCCGCTTGCAGTGTGAGCTAACCCGCTGTTTAAAAATAAACTTTTGTTTGTAATGAATGACACTAAGAGAGATTTTTGAAACAATCAAACTATTTTGACAGCCAAAGTAAATTACATACACATCATGTATACACATCTAGTATTTTTCTGAAAATATCATTTCTCATGGTCTAACTGTATATAAAAAAAATTTCTTTAAAAAAAAAAAAAAAAAAAAAAAGAAATGTATATTTAAATTTTCATAAATGTATACAGGGTGGCTACAAAAATTGAAGTAAAAAGTTCCCTGAGTTTTCCCTGATTTCCAGAGTATTTTTCATGAAATTCCCTGAGTTTCTCCATCAGTTCGCAGAACAATTCCCCAGCCATAATGATAAACTTGACACTTGATAAACTAAAAATCTACAGACTGATAAATGAATAAAAATTTAATAAGTAAAAAATATTTTTATTGTATACCATAATAGATAGATAATATTAAGTTATAGATTGAACATTTAATATACTAGAGTTTTAACTGTTTTGATGGGTTCGCAGAGTTGCCATCAGCACCTCTATAATAATGTTTTGTATTTGAGCTTCCTGCAAAATGGCTGCCTTTTTAGCAGCCAACTCTTTCAATTGAGATTCTGCTTCCCTTTTTCTTTTTAAAGCATGCTTTTTTTCTATTGGCTCTTTCTCTTGGTGTTTCTTCGATTCTTCATATCGTGCTCGTGCGTTTCTAGCATAGTGGATCATATCTTTGAAAATTGTTATGCCATCAAGGCCACCCTTGGAAATGATATGATCATAAACCCTCCTTCTTGCTACTAAGGAAGATTCCTTTATATTCTCCCACAAACAGTCACTGTTTATATAAAACCCTCTCAACATTTGCATTACGATGCGACAAAATCATAACATCTCATAACATTTGCAGCATCTCCACAGTCACCTTCTGCATCAAAAATTGAAGACCAGAATTGATCAATTCCAACTTTTTCCCTGGGTTTTCCCTGATTTTTTCCAGAAAATGATTCTTCCCTGAGAATTCCCTGTTCTGTCGCCACCCTGTGTATAGAGTTACAATAGGTAATAAAAAAAAATGCACAATTTTTGAAGTGGTTATGGTCCAAAAATTGAGCAGTCAGAGGGTTAATCACCTACTAAAATTCATTGAATGACATAAATTGAAATAGTTTCTCCAAAATCGTTCATCAAAAACGGCATTTGTATATTTATGCAAATAAAAGCATCAGTACATGCAAAGTAATGTTCATTAACTGCAAAAAAAAAAAAAAAAAAGTTTAGGATGCCATCTTCACTTTTAAATGGAAGAACATCAATCGGCTGCGAATTAAAGCCAAGTAGTCTTAATTAACCTCTCACAGTTGGAGGTAAATTTTAAAATATTCATTGTAATGTGTGGTTGTGTGTTGATTTGAAAACTGACATTACAAATTTAAAAAAAATTAGGATGTTGTTTACCCAGTGTTGTTGGCCTTTCTACCTAGATAATTTAATCTATTAAAATGATGAGAATGCTGCTTCATTCCGTGACATACCACAAAAGAATTATGTCTGAAGAATTTGGGTTTCAATGCATCTAAACTACTACTTTTTCTTTTGAGGCACTACAGCCTGTTGTAGGCCCAGGCCGTGCCAATCAGTTTCCGCCATCTGGCCTATCCGAAGCAATACTCCTCCAGTCTCCCTTATATAAATGCATCTAAACTAGCAACAGAATTAAGCCCCCCCCCCTAAAAAGAAAAATTGAACACTTAATTATAACTCTTGTTACATGTGATAACACATTTTTTTCCAGAATGATTTTCTTCATTTTAATCAAAAATAAAATTATCTACATAAAAATAACACTCAAAAATGTTAAGTAAATGCATACCACTGAACCACATGATGAACATCATTTTCTTGGTGATCTTGTGCTCGCGAAAATGGTTCACGACATAACTTAAAGGATAAATATTCAAAGCTCTTCCAATAAGACACAATACCTTAAAAAAAGTAATGTCATTATCAGATATAACAGATTTTAATTTATTAATAATAAAGTTATCATAATAAAGTGTCTCAGATTGTAATTACAAACCTAACATACTGTTACTTGATGACTGTTCATTATAAGACAGTACACTAAAAGAAAAAACTGATAATATATAATAGGATCTTGCATTTTGAACTCTGCTGAAAATGTAATAATATATTTTGTTTTTTAATCCTCTTGAGAGTTAATTAAATGAAACTTATAGTTACGCTTAACACGAACACAGAGCTTCTTATAATAAGCGATAAAAATTAAGAGAGCTATTTGGTTTTTAACAAATTCATGTAGTTCTTCAATCAGCCTGCAGAACATTAGGTATGATTATCTCAATGGGCAACTTGCAAATGTCTATTTATAAAAGGCAAATTGTGTCTTTTGGTATTGTCTATGGAGACAAAGAAACTGATGCTCTCTAGCCTAAAGAACATTATTAATTAGTTCAAAACTAGAGGTCCCTTTAATTTTTACTATGGATTTTAAGCTGTGTCATCTAGAAAGTTTTTAAAGATGTTTCATTGATGCTGCTTCTTTACTATTCAAAATGCTTATAACACATTTTAATTGTCTTTAAAATTTCCAACTAAAAATTGCCTTTTTTTTCTAATAAGAAACTTTCCACAAAATTTTCTTATTTACAGCTTAAATTCCAAGATATAATAACATACAATTTAATTGATTCGTTAAGATATGCATAATAATTCAGTGAAAGCCCTACAAAAATAGATAAAAGAATTTTTTTTTTAAACATATAATTTACTGCTTTCTTTCACATACAGCATGTAGAGGCCAAAGAGCTGAATTTATAATTTTTCAATACAACTTTTTATTGTTTCTTACTTACAACTTTTTATCACTTTTTATTGTTTCTTGCATGCAAAATTTCTAAGTATAAGCTTAAAGAAATTTTATTTTATTATTTATATACCAATATAAAGGCTGGAGTTTTATAGCTAAATTTTTCTGAATAAATAATGCACTTTACGTGGCTGGTGAAATACTTATATTTTCATTCTTTAAAATAGCGCTGTACATATAAAACAGAAAAATTAGGTTTCAAAACTTGTTCTATTTGACTTTCATCATTTTCAGCCAAATCAACAAAGTATGCTGATCCATATAAGATATTTTCCTCCGTTATGAGTGTTTTTTTAATTCTTGAGTTCCTTCCTCACATAACCTGATTAATCATGGATTGTGGCATTTGACTGTTCTTGTGTTCAGTTTACAAATCAGGGTTCATGTACCTCCAGTATGCATACATGTTTTTTTTATGGCCTTATTCAATGCATCTGGCCAGTCTGTTGAGATGAAATAAACAATATTTCCTTTTAAGTACCATCCAGATAGAAAGAACTGATTGCTCATAGATCATGCACAGGTCACATCATTGGGCTCCTGAACATCTGGTGCTTCATTTGGTGTAATTTAGATTATTCTATAAAGTTTCCCTCTTTGGTGTGGAAGTTTTAAGTGGACAGTAAAATTGAAAATCCTGCCAGCTATGAAGTGCAGTTGGGGATAAGATTTTTGAATGCAAAAAATGTTCATGTGTTACGACCATAAATGGTAAGGTACTGAATTCTACTGTGAAACTCTAAAGAAGGTGTGCCAAGCCATTCATGTCTGACAGCACTACTGTCGGCTAGAGTTTGTCTCTTGCACGATAATATGTGGCTGCACACTGCCATCCATACACATGCATTGCCGGAATAGTTTGGTTAGGAAATTTTTAAAAAACCACCATATAGGCTCCACCTAGCTCCTGGCAATTACCATTTGTTTCACTGCCTGACCAGATTTTTGGCTGCTCAAAGCTTACAGAGTGATCAAGAAATAAAACATGTTGTGCAGGAGTGGCTGAATAGGTTGGTGGTGAGTTCCTTTGATGGAGGAACACAATACGACAAATGCCTCAATTAATACGGCGATTATGTAGAAAACATATGGATACTAAAAATCTTTCACAAACTTCTTTTTGACACCCAATCGGTTCCTACTTTGTGGATGTGCCTCGTATTACTACTCAGTCTGCTCACAGTTTGTATATGGCACAAAAAGTACAGTCACATTTCCACTACCATTAATAATTAAATGATATATTGGATATTTCAATAATACTGTGCCAATATTTAAAAAAAAAAAATTCATGAAGTTGTAAGGAAAAAGAATGAATCAAAAATACTTACTATGCTCCATACAACTAAAGATGGTTTAATAATCAAACGAAAACTGAAGATGGCTAGTCCAAGATAAGCAAAAACACACGTCTCTAAAATATATAAATAAAAGCGTGTTATTGATTTAATAAAGAAATTTTTCTTAGTAAATTTTCTTTCGTACATATTTTAATTTAAATATTTAAATTAATACATTTATTCTATTAAATGTGAAGAGGATCTCCCCAAGATATTAGAAGAGTATAGAGATGAATAAACAAAGTTAAATGACACAAAATCCTAACTGTCTTACATACTAAAGTTGCAAGTCTTAAGAACTATAATATGAATTCAAACAATGATTATTTGTCAGAATCTAAATAAAATTTGATATAATTCCAAGTTAAGTTGAAACTTATTACAGTGAAGTCCCAATAATCCGAACTGATTGGGACCAGACCCTTTTCGGATAAACAAATTTTTCGGATTAAGCGAAATCATTCTTAAAATATACTTAAATTGCATAATATAACATGATTACATAAATATTACATATTACATGTGATTACACAGTTTAATTTATAAGGTTTGTCTAAACATTACCAAACCTTCGGACAAAATGGGTGATAAGAGAGCGGAACGCTGTCTAGTACAGTACAGTACAGTAGAGTAGAGTAAGTTGTTCATTCAGTAGAATGTAAGATTTTAGATGATCAGTAGATTGTTGAAATGGTTTTGAAAGAACCTGTCAACGTGTCAGACGAGAGTGAAGATGAAGCAGAAGGTGACAGTGAGCAGAGGATAATCCACTCAGACGCCGCAGCTGCATTGGATGTAGTGCTAGGCTACGTAGAGCAACACTCCGCCGCGACCAGAGCGGTCACCATTTTACTTACGTGTTGGTGTAATTTGGCTTCAGAGGAGAGGTATTCTTCTCTTCGACAAAAAAAATTTAACAGATTTTTTTCAAACCAATGTAGTTCAGTAAAAATTAGTTCAGTACACTGTCTCACTTTCAATTTTCTTGTGATTTTCTAAAACATACTTTATATTACTTAGTATATCTGTGGTTTTATTGTAACCTTTGTTCTTTTTGACTTTTGGTTTCAGATTAAGCGGACTTTTGGATTACCGAAGTTCGGATTATCGGGACTCTACTGTATTTATCCAAAATCAGATGTTTAAAAAATGGACAACATACTGAAATGAATAAGCTTGGAATTGAAAATGAAGCAAATTTGCATAGGTGATAATGACTTACCGGCAAAAAAGGCTAGTGTTCGGAGAGTTTGCTGCATAGTTATTTGTGTGACAGGAGACAGGTTAAAGTGAGTATAATGAGACATAACAACACCATTGAAAAGAATAGACATAATGCCTGAAAAGAATACAATAAATTGTCAAGAATTGATATCTCAACTTGAAAAAACTAAAGAAATAATTTGTCTTCAGTATTGAAAAAATACATACCCGATAAGTGAAGGCCCTCTGCCAAGCCATAAGGTGCATACGTAAATACTAATATCATAGCAAATTCTAAGGAAGGATTTTTTCTTAGATCAACATACTTGAATAAGTGTCACATTAAGGATGAAAAACAAGCAAAAAATAATGAAAAAATAAATGTTACATTATTAACAAGTATCTCTAGAGGTAATTCATGTGGGAAGCTACTTAGGGCTGCAGAAAGAATCCTATTGATTCCAGGTTTTTTGTAATTTTTAGTTAGTTTATTTGAAAACAATCATTTAATTTCCATAAAATCCAACAACAGATGAACTCTACTCTGGTGTTAATCTTTGCTACACTACAACGGCATTTTCCTGAAACTGCAGTAAACTATAAAAATGCTTATAATTAAAATTGACAGAATTCTAAGGGATAAAATTTTATTTGAAGTGTAAACTATGACGCAGTGTATATATAATTATCCATTCAGCAAATTATCTTTAAAATATTAAAGTTTTAAGCATTACATGATTTAGTAATAAAATTATTTTAAAAAAGAGAGAGAGAGAGAGAGATCTAGGGAATAAATAATTGTTTCTAAATAAAAATTGTAATTCTTCCAAAACTAAGAAAATACATTTTTAGTAACATAAAACTACAAAAATAGCTGCATACAAATTAAAATTTAATAATGGATAACAAGCAGGAGAAATATTAGCAATCCACTTTGTAAGTCTTACAACTTATTTAGGTAATCAGAATTAAAATTGATATCAATATAACTGATGTACATCCATACATAAATACTTATAAATTCACTAAATGCTCGAATCCTCAAAAACAAGAGTTTCATTTCATTCAAAATATGGAGAATTTTTGCAACGGACAACAAAAATAGATACAATTGCATTGGTTTTTAGAAGCATTTATTACCTCAAAACTTGTGAAAACTACTTAAACTTCAGAATTGGCCCCAGTAATAATATGAGCAACATACATAAATAATATTATGAGAAAATCAGATAAAATTGATTTCATACACCTTTTTTCTTTCCTCAAAAGACTTAACACATGAGAAAAAGACCATATATATATATGTACTATGTATAAAAATATAACTGCATTAATTTATATATATATATATATATATACTAGCTGAAAACCCGCACTTCGCTACGGAGTACATTCAAAGTAAAATCATCGGTCAATGTATGCAATTAATGCCAATATATATATAATAAATACGACGATCAATGTATATAATTGATGTAAAATATATATATATTTATAAAAAAATTGTAAGGGATATTTTTATAGACAAAATAATGTAGAAGAAGATATTCAAATTAAATCTAATATAAAGAATACTA
Organism: Dolomedes plantarius; assembly: GCA_907164885.2. Classification (NCBI taxonomy): domain Eukaryota; kingdom Metazoa; phylum Arthropoda; class Arachnida; order Araneae; family Dolomedidae; genus Dolomedes; species Dolomedes plantarius. Next base: position 18,027,125 of record OU015495.1, on the reverse strand, counting down.
AAGAATATAGTACAGTTAATATAGTACAGTTTCTAGAACATTTCTTTTACTGTATTTTAATATTTTTTTGGATAATGTCAAATCGTCTGCCGCATTAGCAAGAAAAAAAATTATTTTTTGTCTATTTAGTTTTTATGCACGTGACGATAAATTTATTTAAAGTACCAGAGAAGGAAGTCACGTGATCAGCATTTAATAAATTAAATTCTAAAAATTAATCTTTAAAAATTCACCAAAAATCAGGAACTGGAGGTAAAGATTCGACAAAAATTTCATTTTAAAGGAATTTTTATGATCTTTCTTGTGATATAAATTTTATAACCCTCAAATTATTATTTTAAATGCAAACGTAAAAAAAGTTTAAAAAACAGCTTAAAAATTTAATTTAAAAAAATCTAAGAAGAATTTTTGAAAAATCTTTCTTAGTGCACCCCTACACTAGAAGAAGAATCGCCATGCAAAATTTCAGCCCTTTAGGTCCAGCGGTTTGGTCTGTGCGTTGTATGTCAGTCAGTCAGTGAATGAATGAATGAATGAATGAGTCAGTTACGGAACTGTTTTATATATATAGATTAACATATATATATATATTTATATATATATATATATATATATATACATATACAGCTCATATTCAAAATATTAGAATAATTACATTTTTTTACAAATTGAAAATATTGTTTGGTAATTTAATGTCTTTTAATGCAAATATGCAAATGATATTTTTACTAAGAACTTATTGTTGATTAAACTTATTTATTATCTTAAAATAAATATCATTTTTGAAAAGATTAATTCGAAAAAAAATTATTTTGAAAAGTCAAAATGTTAGAATATTTATTCAAGTGGTTCAAAATATTAGAATATTTCACATTAATTCTTTAATTATCACCAATTCTTAACTGGTGGCATCATTGATTAAATTGAGACTATTTTATTTAAAATCAGTATTCTATTTTCAGTTTGTTTGCTTTTTCGTCTTAAAATGGGTCGTGTGAGTGATATTCCTGAATCTATTAAACTTCGTTTGGTTGATTTGTATCGGCACGGTAAAAATCAATGTTATATAGCGAATTATTTTCGCAATCAAGCGTTAGTAAAATACTAACACAATATTAAAAAAATGGAAAATTTCAAAATAATCGCCGAAATGGAGGCGAAAACCAAAAACATCTGCTAGAGATGACAGGAAACTGAAGCGTATAGTTAAGAAAAACAGTTTTAAAAGTGTGCGATTCTTGCACCGAAAATGGAAAGAAGAAGGAGTTGAAGTTTCTAAATCGACAACATTAAGATGTCTCCATAAATTTAAGTTTGAATCTCGTGTACCGAAAACAAAACCTCTCATGACTGCAAAACAAAAGCGTATAAGATTGAATTGGTGTAAATCAAGACGTTTATGGAGCAAAGAAGATTGGAAAAAAATATTATTTAGTGATGAAAGTATGTTTTGTGTTTCATATGGTAATCAAGGTTTTCGAGTTTGGAGAATGAAGCAAGAAGCATTTGATAAAGAATGCCTTAAACGTTCGGTAAAATTTGCTGCCAGTGTCATGGTTTGGGGTTGTATGAGCGCAGAAGGACCTGGAAAGTTATGCACTGTCTACGAAAAGGTTAACTCTCAGAAATATCAAGAAATTTTGGAATATTACATGATTCCATCATCAGAAGATTTATTTGAAGATGATTTCATCTTTCAACAAGATTTAGTGTCACCGCATACCTCGGTGTCAACTAAGAATTGAATCGGTGAGTGGAAAGACAGTACCAGTCCAAAAACCTCATTTTGAGATATTTGCAAAAATAACTTTAGTTTTGAAATTTAACAAATACAGTTGACATTAGAATAATTGAATATTTTTTAAATTGTTACCCTAGATCACAAGAACGTTCTTATGTGCCCAATTGTTTTTTAACATTTGTCAAAAAATTTAAATAATACGTTAATTATCACTGGACTTGTACATTTTTTCCACTCAATTCTGCTTAATTAACTTAGGACTTTTAGACATAAAACTACAATATAGAAACAATATTTATGCATATATTTTAAATATTGTTGATAATATACAAAGCTGTCAAAAAGTATTTAGTAAGCAAATCAATATCAGAACACCCAAACATGTGAAAAAACTTGAAAAATTTAATAATCATGAAATGTTACAAAATTAGTCATCTTCTTGCTCGGTGGTTTGCCAAGAAGATATTCCATTGTAGAATGTTAAGGCTTCGTTAGGCACATATTTGATCAACTTGACAATGTCTTGAATTTTTTTTTTGTTTATTGCAACAGGTTCTGTGTAGGCTCGGTTTTCCGGTAAAGTTTGGTTAGCTTTGTTTTTGACCATCTTGAATGTTTTAGCGTTTAATTAATCGATGAAATCGTATGTTTTAACGTAACCTGGCATGGTACTGTCATATACAAACATTCTATACTCAGATACATTAAATTTATCCTTAACATCCTTATTTATTGATTTACTTGTTTTCTTGTAAACAGTAGGCCACCAATCCTTAAAGTTTACTATATCTTCATGAGTTACCATTTTCACTGTAAAAGGTTTATTTTTTCTACTTGTAGTGATCATGTCTTCATATTCCTGAGGGAGATACACTATATCATGTTTCCTTATGTTCCTTTTAATGGTTCCAAAATCCCTGTCACATGGGAGGTAGGAATGTCCCCGAACAGGGAAATAATGGTATATAATCTTGAACCGTTTACTCACCTGCAAAGCCATTAAAAAACTGACAAATGTGTGATTTCGGTTTTGTCCTGGGCATGCATCTGAAAATAGGTGCAGTTCTTGGATGGAATCAGGTATTTTAGTTTTAATATAATCATTGAGGAAGGTACACACCTCATTAGGGCCTTTGCAAGCTTGTCCTTCGTAATATACATAACAGTGTCCAGAATTTTCCTTCAGATTATGGATTTCAAAAACATTGACCCACAGTTGTCTGTAGTAAAAGACTTCTTGAACAGGTAGTTGAGGCAAAGATAAATTCTGCATAAAGTCAAAGCATAGAGCAGACACATTTGGTTTTTCCTTACAAAGTTTTTCAACTTGCCGTAGGTTATAAAACTTATTAGCATGTCTTTTATGAACAATTAGCTGAGCAGCAGTGACCCTTTTTGCAGTATCATTTAGATTCTTGTCCTTAATTCTTGCTCCTAAATGCTCATATTCTGAACAAAAGTCCACTTCAGGCCTTCCAAATTTTAAATCATAATTTTCATTAAAATACTTAAAATAATACTCATATTTAATAGTGTTATTTAAATGAGGATGTTTTTCTACAAACAAGTTATGCATAGTCTTAACATTCAAACCACTTTGCAAGTATTTCACAGTTTTAGACAAGTAGTGGCAAGTTTTCATTGGAAAGGACTCAATGTGTTCTTTGATTTTTACTACACTAGGGGCTTCGCCCCTAGGCTCGCTACGCTCGCTCCTCTGGTGAATCAAGTGAATGAATGACTCAATACTTGTTTACAGCGATTGAGTCATTCATTTGTTTACAGTTGAAGCTTCCACCCCCCCTCCCGGCGAAATGGATGAAGCCCGGGTAGATGGGGGGTATAAGCCCGGATGAAGATGGGTGAAAAATCGGATCTTCTTTCAATCCTTCTGCAAAGCAAGCGAATGAGAAGATTTTTTTGAAGTATTTCTTTAAAATTCAATTAAAAATCGAAATTTTAAGATAGAGACTTGAAATGAAGTTTATATGAATGAGAAAGCTTTCATCTTCCAGTTGATATAAATATTTTCTTTGTAACATAATAAGTCTGATAGCATCGAATTTATATATCTCGAAACGCATAAATTTTTCAAAAAGTAGGTTTTCAATTTTAATAAAAATATCAGTCTGTTTTAAATTATTTTTAAACAAATGAGGTCTTGTTTGAAGGAGAAATGTCTGTAGTCTTAGATTGTAAAAAAAAAAAAAAATTCTACGATCCTTTTTTGGCGAGTTATCGTAATCTGAACATGAAAAAGTCAATATTTTCCCACAAAACATAAAATTAAAAAAAACTTAAAGTCCGACGAATATGAGACATGTCTTACTTTCTTCCCCACATTATTCTGCATCGATTGGTATCGGTCTCGACCCCATACCCCCAGCGGTTTCGGAGGAGATAGCGTGACAAGCTTTTGACAGCGGCGGCGGCTGCAGCGACAGTTAGTTTTTTTTTAGAATAGAGAGATACTCATCTTTAATGACATGCCGCTGCAGTGCCTATCTCAGGGACACTGCAAGTAGCCTTTTCAAAAAAGAAAGGTCCAAGAATGAATGGGGCTGTGAATCCACACCATTCTACTCCACTGTAACTTTCAGTGAATGGAGTAGAATCTCTTGGAAGGTATGGGGATTTTCTGTGCCCCAAATGGATGTTTACTGTTCGACTGAGGTGGAAATGGGCCTCATTGCTCCCCGGAATCTGCTAAAAATTTCATTTTGCTTAAGTTTTTTAAAATTATTTTTTTTTGTCTTTTTCATATTTCCTGTCATAGGGCACCACCTATCGGAGTTTCTGGAACGAATTTTTTTTCTTCATGTAATCCATTTCCCCGTATCTTGAATAGTATGTATTCAAAATTTGAAGCTTATACACTGAGTACTTCAATACATAGAGAAGTCAGAGTAGGGGTGTTTTAATTATGGTCACCCTATATATATATATATATATATATATATATATATATATATATATGACAGACGTCACGTTTAGCTCCCATTTTAATATTACTAAATCAGTCAACATCTTTAATCATTTGGTCGAGTGGCAGGGAATGGATAACAGGACAGACAATATTCTTAAATCATCTTTATTACGTTCCATAATCAACAAAGCTCCAGGTTAATCCTTTTCGTGTAGCCATTTTGTCTATTCCTAAGCATGCCTGCCGCAAGCTACCGCTCTCAACAAAATTAGCATCCAATCTGGTGCAAAAAACCCAATTCCCTCAGAGTGCATGCTGTACACGCATGTGCAGACCTCAACCTTTGGTCATCTGGACCTTTAATATCGTTGATCTTGCAATTTTGACTTTGCGCCCCAAAACCTTTACACTTCTAAAAATAAATCCTCCCGCCTAGATTTATTCACTTTGCGCTCAAGTCGCTTCTAAAAGATGATTTTCCCCACAGCAAAATACACATGCTTTGTAAATGAAATGTTAGATTCTTATTATTTTAAGCACCCTTTTCCCGTACTTCAACTATATTTTGATAGTTCAGTTATGTTTTGACATATATATATGTATATATATATATATATATATATATATATATATATATATATATATATATATATATATATACAGTGGTACCTCCGAAAAGCGGACAGTCACGGGACCAAAAATTTTGTCCGTTATTAGGAGGTGCCTGCTATTGGGGAGGACAACCTTTTTATAAATTAAGTTTTTGCACTTCTGTTTGACATTTGATTGAAAATTACGGCTGCAGTTTTAATTAAAAAGGAAAAATTAATAAAGTAAGAAAAGAATAACTATTTACTACTTTATCTTTTAATTGTGGTTAATCCTTTTATCTTGTATTAAATAATCCTAAAATACAATGCATTGGAGCTAAATTATTTTAATTACTACTGAAAAAATTTGTTAACGAAGTTTGATTTCTCTTTTTTTTACACTTCAAACCTGTTTTTCAAGGTGAATCTTCATAAGATTTAGCTTTGCTCGTCCCTCCGAATCTTCATTGTTCAGAAAGAACCGTTTTAATTGGTCGCTGTATTTCAGTATTTCTGAATAATCTTTGATTTTGCAGTCTTCCATTGGCGATTCCTCATCATCATCCTCAGAAAAGGCCAGTGCTTCAGTGGTGTCCTGATGAATGAAATTAGAAACATGTAGATTTTCTTCCTCAATGGATAAATCGTCGTCGATCTTGACATACTCTTCTACGCTGACATTTGAATCCAAATTGGCTACTAGATCAGCAAGTTCTTTTCATTTTTTTCAATAGTACTGTCAGTTGTCACTTCGCTTGTATTCAAAAATCCCTCCTTTTAAAACATTTTAGAACGCACCCAGGTTGCACCTTTTTAAGGACTGGCGTAGTCCAGGAAATTGCATCCAAAACAGATAACAATTTTGCCAACTCTTTGGTGGATTTGCAAGAGATAATCTGTGAAAGCATGTCTCAGAAGCAGCTTTCTGTATCATAGTTTAAAGCCGCGGATAATTCCCTGATCAAGTGGCTGTAGCATCGAAGTGGTGTTAGGAGGCAAGAAAATTAAATTAACACTTTTGAGCTTTAAATCTTCAGGATGGGAAGTAGCATTGTCTATGAACAGAATGATTTTTCTCTATTGTTTTTTCATTTTTTTTGTCTAACTCCACCAGCCAATCGCTCATTATCTCAGCGGTCATACACGCTTTCTTAATTGACTTCCACGAAATACTAAGTTTTTGTACACCAATGTTCTTGAAACATCCAGGCTTCTAAGGAAACATCTAGGCTTTGCAAAGATGCATAAGCATATATTTTTAGCTTGCTTGTTAAAATAATTTTGAAATGTTTGCCAAAATAATTGAAAGTTTTTCAAAAATACCTGTCCGCTATTCGGAGTGTCTGCTATCCAGAGGGAATAACATGGATTTTCCTATATAAAAGGACTGGTGCTCGTAAAAATGTCCGTTAATTAGAGGTGTCCGCTAAGGGAGGTACCACTGTATATATATATTGCATTGGGAAAAAACAGTAATTCTGAGCACAGGTAAAAGAAATCACAGGAAAACGGAACATAAAGGTGAAGGAACGAAAGCTAAAGATCCAAGAAACAGATTGGTGTTTCAATTTTCAGAGTTCAAAAAAATATTAATACACAGACCATTTTATAGCCAACTATTTGCACTTATATCTTCCATATTTACTCTCATTGACATAAAAATTATTTTATTCAACATATTTATTTACAAATACCTACTTTATTATAAAATATGCTGAAAGGCACTTTTCCCTTGCTACTCTAAAGATCACACTGCCACCATTCAGGATGCCAAATTTATTGCAGAGGCTATTAGTTATTTAAAATGGTCTCAGTTTCTTCAAACTCGACTAAATGAATTTTAATCCGACATGGCATAAATTTAAATATTTTCCATTAGTTATTTCAAAATACAAAATATGATTAATAAAACTCCTAATGAAGTATCTTAATTGATAACTTAAAATAAAAATGAAAGCCTCTTTAATTGTACATAACTGTGCTCTTTGATTAATTTTAATATGTTTCTAGGTAGAGCCCATTTTATTAGATAAATAGTATATTTAACTCATTTTAATATCTTTTACTATTTAGAAATCAAAACTGGTAAATTTAAATAAAACTTCAACAGTAATGACCAGCCAATTTTTGGCCCTAATTAAGGATTGGTCTTCATCATTTTAAAAAATTAGAAAGGCACACTTATCTTAAAATACTTATTTCAAATTTTTCTGACCATCTAAAAGACATACTTATTGCAGTTAAAATGCAGGCTTTTTTTTAAAAATCAATAGACTATTTTTAATAACAAACTTCAATAGTATTTTGAAAGGATATTAAAGCTGCAGTCAGAGCAAATACGACACCTATGGCTGCTGAAGCAAAAAACATGAGGAAGAAACGTCCAATACCATGCAATACTGCTTGCCCAGCAGACATGCTAGCCATTCCGGGAGATGCTGCCTGAAGAATTGTTCTGTGGAAAGTTAATATGTGAAATAAAGTGATTCGTTAACATTCATTCACTTCAAATTTTGGTAAAATATTTACAGTTTATTAAGAAGAGACACATAAATAATACCACCTGGATTATACTGTGCACTGAAAAAATTCTAACACTAAAAACACATCTAATACTTAGCAATCAATTGAAACAAGCCACAGATTCAGATCCTTCATCCATTAGAATAAGAGTCTGTACTGTTCCAAGTCATACAGGTTTGGAAATATTTTCTAAGATATTAAAATGAATAATGCAGTTAGGAAAAATTATGGAATTGCATACATCAGTTTTTACCCAGACAATTTCACTCGATCTACTTGATCCATCTATTGATTTATGGCATTTTAAGTTTGTGGTGTTTCAGTTTGGACCTGAATTCACATTAATTGCACAAGATTTAAGAAGGTGAGGCTACATTACCTACTAGCCTCATTATAATTTAAATATAGTATATTTTCTAAGATAACTTTCGCAGTATGCAGATTCGTCCCTTCAGAAGTTAATATATATATATATAAGGTAAGATGAATCTGTGTTCAAGCAAGATAGGAGTGAGGATAGGGGTAGCTAGTTAGCTTTTGGTTTTTGATAGAAGTTCACTGCCTTTTTATTAGAGTTGATTTGTTTTTGTTTATCGAAAGTCTCCATGATTTTTTAAAAAATAAACGTCTAGTTATTTTTAATGATGCAGTTACCTTTTCCTTCCTCCTGTTGTCTTACCTACTTTCATTTGAGCAATTTTGATTTTAGATTCAACTTTTATTTTACTAGGCAAGATATTTTTTTTTTAAAGAAAGTTGAAACATGCTCTTTAGCTCAAAGTGAGCACACCTTTTTCTCTTTTTCTTTTTTTGTCAATTTAAGTGGCCATTCTCATTTAAATCAAATATTTTGACATTAAAATTTCAGCTTAAAAAATAAAATATATTGCAAAAAGCTCCTCCAAAATCTCAATGACCTCTCCAGTAGTCTCTCTCAATGACCAAATTTTTTGATGATTTAAAAATTCTGATCGAATTTCTCAAATTTCTGACTAAACCTTAAATATTTCCCAAACCCCTCAAATTTTCCATCCAAACCAAAAATATTTCCAAACATTTCCCATTTATTCATAAACAAACCTCAAATTTTAGAACTAAAATATTACAAGAAACAGGACATACAATTTAACAACAACCCTAGGATACCCTTCAGGATTAACAACCCTGATCAAAGTACCAGCTTATTTATCTGCAATAATACAAAGCTCTGTAATAAGGCAGTTTTCAAAAATTCCTTTTCATGATTCATCCATTTTCATTTAAATAGAAATAGAACAAATATTATGTCCATTACTAATATGAGTGGGATTTAAAATTTCATGTTGTAAATACATCAAAATTTCTGCATGTCTAAATTATTTTGACTTTAAAGTAATTTTTTTTAATCCATTTTACATATACAATGCTTATTTTACACAACAACATCTACATAACTATTCTAATCTGGAAAATATGCTTGTCATTCAGTATTTCCACAAAACATTTACTGCAGAAAACTCATATATTGCATAAATTTCAGTTGACCTGTCTATGTTAAATATGAACATTGTAACAAATAAACTTACGTAGCTAATACAATAGAGACAGCATCGTTCAGTATACTCTCACCAAGTACCAACATGTTTAACACGGGTTCAACATCTAAAGCATGAAAAATGGCAATTGTGGCAACGGGATCGACGGCAGAAACTAACGATCCAAAGGCAAAGCTCTCCGTAAAATCCAGTTTAAAGGCAACATCAGCCTAATGAGAATATATACAATGAAAATACACAATAAATAAAGGACAGTGACAGAGAAAATTTATTAAATATAAGATATTCAGAAAAAAGAAAACTTACATTATAAAAAATATATATATAATTTGTAAAATGATTCAGATATAAAATATAAAACAGGACAATAAAATTTCATTCTTATGCTTAAGATATTATATTTTACATAGTGGCTGTTTTAATGATTGCTTTTAAGATTTCAAAATAACCTCGACTCTCAAAAACTAATCACACCATAATTATTTCTACATTCCAACACATTATCAAACGAGTCTTTAATATTTTTAAGGCTGAGTCTATGCACTACGCTTATATAGCATAAAAAACATTTGGATAAATGTCTAATATTTATTGTTTCACTAAGAGTTATTAAAATATGCAGCATTATTTTTCAGAGTCATGATTCTTCCTTTGGAGAACCTGATACAAATTGACAACTTTTAATATCTGATCCTGTTCTATATTTTATAAAACCCAAATACATTACAAGACTCAAAATATCCAGACATCAGAATTTCAGTTTTTAAAAAAATTGCTTCCTCTACCAAACTCTACAGTCAGCTGAATGCTGACTGTAGAGCAATTCAATAAAGAATTCTACCGATTCCAACACGTCCCATACTATGCATCTATGCAGCCCTTTAACAATGCCTTGGGAGCCCATTCATTATGAGCTTAACGTCAACTTAATCGAAGCTATGCAACGACAATACCGGTATTAGGCAAAGAGGTGGCAGCTCACTCATCGGAGTTTTTTTTTTACGTGTTTTAAAATGCTGTTTAGACAGTTTTTGCACAGGATACATGGCAGATGTAGATTTTTATATTGCTCCCTCTCCTCTTTCTTCATTAAGCCCAAGCACATGTGATTCAGCACTGTATTGTTCCAACATGCTTCACTACCCATGCTGCTTTGGTGTCAAGTTTCTGAAATACATAGGCATCTGAGGGCATCATACATAGGCTCTGAGTACATAGGCATCAATTCCCTTATATGCACACGTCTGGAAATTTTTGTTCATATACAGATAGAAGTGCAATGAATTTTAAGATAAAATTTTTGTAGACTTTATGAAATTTAATTATTCTCATGTATATTTATATATCTACACACATGAGCAGAAAGATTTAACATTCTGCAAATTATTAGCTGGAAGTTTAAAGCTTTAACTTTTTTTAAAATGTGATCAGAAACCTCTATCATTTTCATAAGGATTTATAACTACAGGGTGGCTAATAAATACTGTGACAAATATCGAATCATTTAATTACACACAGATGAAATAGAAAATGGAAAATACAACAATATTATGAACATTATACATGAAAGTTTACCATGAAATAATTTTACTCGAATCGACCGCCATCTTTATCGATTACTAAAGATAATCTCTTACGCCACGAATCATTTTATGAGGTAATTTGTCCCATTCACTCCGTATGGAAGCTTTGAGGGAGTCCAAACTTCTGTGCTGCTTAGCATTTACTTTAGACTCTAAAATCCCCCAAATGCAATAGTCTAAAGGATTTAGATCTGGTGAAGAAGGTGGCCAATCTTCTTGCTTGATAAACTTCGGGCAATTGGCATGGAGCCATTCCTGTGTTGTTTTGGATCGGTGGGACGGTGCAGAATCTTGCTGAAATATCCAATTCTTTTTGGGATACAATCTGATAGCATGTGGTAATAAATGTGTAGCCAATACTTCCTGTTTGTAATATTCAGCATTGATTTTTACCCCTTTATCGATGAATTTCAGAGGCAGTTTTCCATTGTGTGACACTGCAGCCCAAACCATAACAGAATTCTTGTTCTGAAAGCGTTTAACAGTTCAAAGATTTTCAGGTATAGCCTCGAAGGTTGCTGAATATACAATATCATTTTTAGCATTATAACTTTGTTCTGTACAAAACAGCTTCTCATCAGAGAAAATTATTTTTTCAACACTTTTGCTACCGTGCCGGTTCAGCAATTTCTTACATCTTTGTAACCTTTTTACTATTTGTGCAGTAGTCAAACCTTGAACTTTTCTTTTGCGATATGGGCGAAAACCCAGGTCTTCATTTATGATAAGTTGCATAGTTCTGCGACTGATGTTCTCTTCTGCAGCCATTTTATTTGCAGAACGTTGTGGATTTCTTCGTATCTTTTCACGAATTCTTTTGATACGTTCTTTTGTACGAACAGTGTGTGGACGACTGGACCTTGGTCGATCTTTACAGCTATTGGTATCCAATAATCGATTTATAGTCCTATATATAAACGTCCTATTAAAACCAAGGTATTTTAATTGCTTAAATATTTTACCTGCAGAAAATCCGCGATCAAAAAGCTGTTTAACCATTAACCTTTTGGCTTCCATCTTTAAAAATATTCTACATGTTTTACTTTAAACAAAAATCGTCTGCGTTTACAAAAAGTTGCCAATCACACAAATAGATAGATAAATTGTTTTTCCAAACGATTAAAATTAACTCTTATTTTTTGGAGTGTTACAGTATTTATTAGCCACCCTGTATAATTTGGTATAATACCTAAAGACAATTAAGATCATGCCAAACTGCCAGAAGATATTAAGATTATTTTTCTCATTAATGACATAATATTTATGTAACCAGCCTAATGATGTCATGATTATTTGAGTATAACTATCTGAACAATAAGTCCAATTAATATGAAATTTTCAAATTTATTATGGTTTACAAAAGAATACAGACAAGTGAGCATGGTTAAGTTTCAGTATAATTTAAAATGACAAAATTCAATGAAGGGCATAACCTCATACATCATGACTGTTACAAACTGATATTTAAGACCAGTTTTGAGCATTTTCTATCTTGACATCCTGGTTTAGAGAGAGAAAGCAAGTTATTATACAACTAGTAGTGTTATCTCTCTGCAGTAATGTTTTTCATAAATTAAAAACAAAATATTCTAGGCTAGAGGTAGAAAAATAGACAAATCCAGATAACTTAATTTAAACAAAAATTACCATTCCAAGCAAATAGACTCCTCCTCCAATGATGAAAGCAGAAATGGCCGTTCCAAAAATAGCAAACACTAAAATGGATCCAATATTTTGGAAGAAGTTACCCTAATTTAAATGAAACATAATATATTATCAAACCATGAATAAGAATAAATTAAATTAATCAGATGTGAAAACAAAAAGAAACATATATTAGGTAAATGAACATATTGTATGAACTTCAACAAAATTTAAGAGAGAAACAAAAAATGCTTAAAAGTCATCTACCTTAATATGAAACAGATTACAAAGAAGTGCAAGGAATGTATCAATTTTTTTAGATGTTTTTAATGACTATCACATGTAATTAAATAAACATATATATACACAATTAATTAATGAGAGTATGAGTTACAGGGTTGTGCTTTTGAGGGGGGGGGGAGATCTTTGATTATTCAAAACTTAATCAAGAAGTTAGCTAGATAAATAGTGTCACTGTTTTAGTTTGTAATGCATGAATAAATACATATTTTATACATATGAGATTAAAGAGAGCAGTAATGATACTTTTAGAGCCTAAATATAATGAGAGAACAGTGATTTTCAAAGAACTAAAGACAGGAGGCTCAATTATATAAGGGCTAGGTAGCTGAATTTAAAAAAGGCAATTTTCAATAAAAAAGGCATTTTTTTAATAGTCATAATTATTACATTTTATTAACGCAGCTAAGTTTTAAAAGTGAATTTTGTTAAAATTAATATACCCTTACATAGGATTTATGGGGAAAAAAATCTTTAAAAAAAAGAAAAATTATAATCATTAATTAAAGTACCAATTTTAAAAAATGGCAATTAAAATTTTTATTAACCAAAAAATTGTCTGGGTACATTCAATGCTATAATAAATAGAGCAAAGCACTGTGCCCCTAACAAAATGCCAGGAAGAAACTCAAGAGAAGATAAAAAAATAAATAAAACATGAAAGTATGCTTTTTTCATTTTTTTATTTACTGTAGTATACAATAATAATGAAAATTTCAATAAATGCAAGAATTGCTCGGTATATTTTTAGTGAAAATACCATACTCAACTACATATACTATTTATATACACATACAAGTATCTTTGGATATTAACACTGCATGTTAGTGACAAAGTCTCTACTTAAGAGAATTTGTGAGATAACAGTCATGGCCAGCTCAGGCTATGAGATTTATATGGCCAGCAGTAAGTTAGTTTTACTATTACATAGTATTGTGCTTGAATTTGAACTTGTGATATGCCCTTATGATAGTTGGCTTTTCCCAAACACGAAATGAAAAATCACTAGCAGTGTTTAAACTTCCCATTTTAGCAAACCCATCAATGCACCAGCCCTTTGGGGAAAAAAATGGCTTTGCGAGAATGTTGAACCATACAATTCAGTTTTCTTCCTCTTCTTTGCTAGCACTACAGCCTGTTACAGGCGAAGGCTGTCTCGCTAATTTTTCCCCATTTAGCTTGATCCCGTACAATGGCTGTCCATCAGTTCACTCCAATTGTTTTTAGGTCCTTTCCTACCTCATCCAACCATCTGGTTGGGGGTCTTCCTCTTCATCGCCTTCCCTCCAAATTTGAAAAGGTGACTTTTTTTGTGGGAAACGTGTCATCATATCTGAATATGTGGCCTAGCCACCTAATGCGAGATGCTTTTGCCACCTTTAGGAAGTTGGGTTTGCCATACTTTTTATATATTTTGTGATTATAGGCAATTCTCCAAATGTTGTTTTGCATAATTGGTCCAAAAATCTTCCTCAAAATTTTTCTTTCAAAAATCAATAAACAATCTTCTTCTGCTCTGTTCATGGCCCAGCATTCACTCCTGTATAAGACAATAGGTCTTATCAGGGTCTTATATAACGATCCAGTTTTACCATTTCTCATTCTTACATCTATGATTGGAAACAACTTGGCAACAATAACATTTCATGTTAAGTGGTGCCTCACTAATGGAAAAGTACCAAAAAAGCTTAAGAATGAAAACAAAGGTTCTAACAAGCTGACGACAAAATCTTTAATGCCAAAATTTATTTTAGTGCATTTGAGGAATATTTATAAGAGCATATCCTTTAATACTCTACCTACACAGTTTGTGGGGACTGTTCTTAAGCACGGACCTCACTCTAACTGTATAAACATCTGAATAAACTGCTACTAGACTGAATTAGGTTGCTTTAGGTAGAGATAGGTGCCTGTTGGAAACCATTATTTTTGCATAAGCATGTAACAAGTGTCAGATATAAATAATATTAACAATAAAAGCATTCATTTAAACTAAATTTGGTATAGCTATTATATATTTTTAAATATATCGCAAAAAAAAATGAAAAATTTGTCAAGAAATTTCTCCCATGAAAACTACATTAGTTTTAATGTTCTCTTACTATATACAACGGAAAATTTTAAAATAAACTTTACATGAAATTGAGTCTCTCATTTGTCTATATTGATGATATTGTGTTTAAACATTTATAAATCATTTTCCCCACAGAAAAGGAATTTAACATCATTGAATAAAAAGTATTTAAAATAAACCTATTTCCTAAAGAGTTATTCTGGTGACTTGATTTATTCATTTTTCATCAGTATTCTCTGAGCACATAAGAATATTTATCAATAATAGGGTCTTCACCATTCAAAACTTACTTTATGTAAATTGTAACCTGATTCATACATAATGGGAGGCAATAAAACTAAGAAAAATGTAGTGGGATTAAAGGCTTCTTCTTTCTGTAAAAGAAAAAAAGGAGGTCAAGCAAAATATTTCCATTCATAGTTCTTTAAATCATATATTTTCAAAATTTAAAAATTTTATTACAGGTATGATATTGTGGTGGTATCAAAACCTGTCTTACTAGGATCATTCTCTACCCATTACAGCCTAGATAATCATTTAAAAAAAAACCCGTTGTCACAGGAGAATCATTGGTTACCTACAGCTACTAGAATGGCACTTTTACAAACTACATCTGATTAACTTGCAGAAAACAAAATGCAGTATACCAGCAAAGGAAAACAGGGAGAGTGGATGTGAACAACTAAGTATAATGACGAATATATTAAATTCATAATAGATTTTGGGTACTTCTATGTTCAAAATTGAGCAATAGATAGTGAATCTAATGAGTCTTTATTCTCTGCCTTATCATGGCAGGAATGACTTCATGGAGGTCAGAATAAGTTTTTTCAGTGCTGAAAAAATTTAAACAAAGCTGTTACTTACTTAAATATTAAAATGATGGCCAGTTTAATGGTTTAACATGATCATAAACAACCATGATTTATTAAAGAAACACACTGTATAATTTTTTATGAATTAAGATCTATCCTAACAGTAAAGTCATCTGTTTGATGAAGTTTTGTGAATTAAAAATACTAATTTCAATAAACCAAAAATAAATTTTTAAACACATTAAAGCTATTTCAAATTATTCAAAATAAGAAAATAAAACCAGCATAGAAAAATGTACAATATAGCAGTGAAAAATATGAAATAAAAAAGGAACAATAAATGATATTTTATATAATATACATCTCTTATAAACAGAGAGAATGATTCTTAAAAACAACACAAACATTACAAAAAATTTTAAAAAAGAGTATTGAATACATTATATAAATTTCTAGGTAATTTTTCTTTTCCACAGAAAAAACTACACATTGAAAGTCAGTGACCATGATTATCAATAGTATTTTGGAATTTGCTTTGAAGGCAGATATAAATTTATATGAATTATTTCATGACATACAAAATTAGATAAATGAATAACACATCCTTTAAAATCTAATTCAAAAGATTAAATTTATAGATATATAATATGAAATTTAAATTAAAAATGAAATTTTATAAATTCTTTCAAACATTAAATATCATTGAAAAAAATTATTCACAGATCTAATAATATCTTACCTGCCAGTTACCCAAATTATTATTTGAAAAGAGCTTTAATATCAAGCCAATCAAAGCACCTGGAATAAGTATGAAAATATACCATATTAAACATACACATAACTTGATACAAATTGATGAAGGAAATTAACCACGATATTTTCAACTTAATTGCACCAATTCTTAATTGTGTAAGGAAGAAGTAAATTAATAAAAAATATCCTATCATTTGGCAAGCAATAAAATATTTATCCATAGAAAGTTACCATACCCATAAATTTCTAATACATAGTGCAATTAAAGCTGTCCGGCCCTCAAATTGATGTATATACATACATATATGAAAAAAATAATAAAACTAATAAATAAATGTGCATATATATCCATTTTTTACTGACTTTTACAGCTCTTTCTACTAAAATAATTTGCATTTTATCCTTTTGTATTCAAGTTCATAAGAGAGAGACTAAATGCAGTTTTCCCCATTTTTAAATATTAATTGCAACTCCTCAAAAGACAGAAAATAGTCACAGAACTCAGATGAGTAGAACAGTTTTCATTCCTGTAGCTCCTCACCATAACTACTTTTAAGTCAACATAAAATGGTGCACAATGTGCCTGGAAACAAGTAGATGTGTTCCCATAATAGGGGGTTAATAGGGGCTTACTCCTCTCTCCAAAACACACACACTGTATCTATAGTACCATGAGACCTAGGAAGCTGAAATTTTGTATGGTGGTTTCTCTTAGGCCCTAGGTGCACACTGAGAAATCTATTTAAAAATACAAATTTAAGGGGGGGCTAACACCCCTACCCCCAAATAAATGAATAAACACTATATTTTTGGAACCATAAGGCCCAGGAAGCTGAAATTTTGTATGGTGGCTCTTAGATCCTAGATGCGTACCAAGATTTTTTTTTTTTTTTAACACAAAATTTAAGGGATAAAAAGCAGCTTAATCCCCCCCCCCCAAAAAAAAAAAAAAAAAAAACACTATTTCTGGAACCATAAAGTGTAGGAGGTTGAAATTTTGAATGGTGGTTCCTCTTGAGCCCTATGTGCTCACTAAGATTTTTTTTTTAAAGATAGACTTTAAGGGGTCCCCCCCCCCCCCAAAAAAAAAAAATCCCCACCTCTGGTGCCATACTTTCTAGGAAGTCAAAATTTTCTATGGTGTTGCTTTTAGGCCTTAAGTGCTCCCTAAGAAATATTTTTTAAAAATTCAATCTTTAAGTGGGTTAAAGAGACTTAATCCCCAAAATAAAATACTGCCTAGCTAATCATGGTATCTCTGGCTAAAATTTTGTTAGTTTATATTTTGAAGGGGTGTTCCTGCTGAGATGTTGCAAGTAATAGCTCTGCAGCTAGACACTACATGAATTAAAATTGAAAAAGTATATAAATTGAAAGAAAAACCTAACACCAAATTTAGAGAAAATGTTGCTCAACTACATTGTTAAGCCTGTTGGCTAAATTTATGCACATAAAAGCCAAATGTCACTCACTGACTCATCACTGTAACTCTGGAACCATAAGTCCAAGGAAGTTTAAATTTTGCAAGGTGGTTCCTCTTAATCCCTAGGTGCTCATTAAGAACTCTCCTTAAAAACTGAAACTTTAAGGTGGTTTAAAGTGGCTGAAACCTCCCCTCCCAAAGTAACATGCTGAATGACTGATAGTCCAGAACCATAAGCCCTACGAAGCTGAAATTTTGCAAGGTGGTTCCTACAAGGCCCTAAGTGCCTACTAAATAATATATTTAAGAAATTCAAAACTTAAAGGAGTTTAAAGAGACATAAGCTCCCCCAAAAACACTGACTGATCTCTGTAAACTGAAGGCCTAGGAAGCTCAAATTTTGCCTTTTGGTTCCTCTAATGCAGTGGTGTGCAAACTGTGGGTCGCGATCCACCAAGGGGTCACGGATAGTATGAAGTAAATTCATGTCATTTAATTATTTAATTAAGCATTATACTTTAAATTTTCTATAAGATATTTATAATATTTTTATTTATTTTTCTTATATGATATGTTACTGTTTTTTATAAATATATGATATGATATTGTTATATAAGTCTTGCAACACTATACATAAATTTTTACACTCACTTTCACCTATCTGTGTGAGAATGGCATTTCAAAATTAGTTGCTATTAAAACAATATCACTATCAAGACTTAACCCGGAAGATGACGCAAGAGTAATTGTCAAAAATATTTTAACAAATATTATTCAATGTCCAGGCCTACTTTACTCAGTAATTTTTTTCTATTTAAGTTTTAATATAAATAAATACAGTTTGTAAATTTCAATGTTTTAATATGAAGCTTGAAATTTTGAAATCATGCTCTTTTATCTAAATGAAACACAAATACATATTAATATTTCAGTATGAAGTTTTGGTTACATGAGATTTCGCAAAAACAATTGTAGAAAGTGAGAGCAACTTTTTTTGTTGTTATTAGGCAAAATAAATATATAACCATAATATACACCACATTGATGTTTAAAATAGTTTGTAAAAATTTACTTATTTCTTTATCAATATTCTCTTAATTATTTTAACAAAATTTGCTACTACCATAAAAATGTTCAGTGGGGGTCACGTGATACTTTTATTTAAAGAAAGTTGCTCACCACTGCTCTTATTCCCCATGTGCTCAATCAGGAAGATTTTTTAAAATAAATTCAATCTTTAAGGGTGATAAAATAGGGGATTAAATCCCCTAAAATTAAAAATCTATATATAAAACCCATTATTTAATGTCAGATTACTGTCGTTAAATACAGGGTAAACACTTTACTACTAAAGTTAATTTAAATTTACCAAATTACATAATTGATGGTAGTAATGTATTTTGTTGTAAAGCACGGGTATTCAGCTAGTTTTTATTATAAATGAAAAAATAAAAATAAAAAGCTAAAAACGAAGCTTATAATCCAAAGCCTGGACAGCAAAAAGCAATGAATCCCAGGAGCGATACTAACAACAACGAAGGCACATAATTGGCACTTTATTGCCCTTTTCTCGCCAAGTGACAAAGTTTCAGCTATAACATGTAAGTACCTTTTCTGTCTATACATATTTGAACATGCTTTTATATGTACAAAAAATTTGAATTTTCAAAAGCAAATGAGGTGCGTCTTACCAAGGAAAACGACAGATACACTCTCGGGCAGGTACTGGAAATTAGTTTGGATCAGCAGATGAATCAGCAAAATACACAGAGCTAAGGCATAAAAAAGAAACAGATTGCTAATACTGATTGTTTTTGAAAATAAAGACTGGTCTAGCTACTTTTATTACTTACTTATATTGATTCTATAAAAGAATATGAATTTAAAATTTCAAGCCAAACAAAGAGGATATTAGTTTTTGGAGCTTTTCTTTCACATTGTGAGAATCTACTGCAACGGCATGTAAACCTGTCACTTGGTGGTCTTTATTCAGTTTTGACACTACAGAAGGCATAAAACTAGTCAGGATATTTTGTGGGGTCAGGATGTTCTGTGTGGCCCAGAACAAGTGTTACCCCAAAAGTCCAGCCGGACCGGACTGGACTTTTGGGGTAAACTGCAAAAATGGGCATCCAGTCATTAGAGGGTCAATCAGTTTTAATAATTTCTTATTGCATATTTTAATAAAAAAAGTCAGCATGTTTTAAACATACTGAACAGAAAGTTTGAAAGTTTCTCAAGTGCTAGAAAGTTTCTGCTTAAATAGTTTGCTGACAGCTAATGGCATGAACCACTGTTATATTTTGGAGCATTGATTTTGAAACTGTAGTCAAGTCAGCTTGATCTAAGTTACTAAATCTACTAGGTCTAAACCAATCAGATATTTTGATTGGCTTTTGAATTGCCAATCCAAAGATCTGAACAATTGAAAGATCTGAATTGCCTACAAATCTTTTGATTGGTAACAAATGATCTGTAGGCAATCTTTTGTTGCCTACAGATTCAACAAATTCTGTAAATAAAAAGTCTATTGAAATTCAATTCTAATATTAAATATAACAAAAGTATACAAATTAGAATAGATTTAGTTGATAAAAACTTAATGTTTGTCAATTGTATTAAAAGGAAATGCACTGAATAATATAATTCCCAAATAAATATATGTTTTTTTAATATTGCATAGAAACATAAATTTGATGAAAAATGATTATGTATAGTTATATTCTTCAGAAATGTTACTGACTGATAAAAATAAAAAAGATTCCATAAATTCATACATAAATGAATATTATAAGTAATTATAATACAACCATTTTTTATAGGGAGAAAAAGAGAAATGTTTTCATGTTTTTATGTATTAAATAACCCTATATTATTTTTGCTATGCAAATAAAGTCCTCTGTCTTATATTAATCTACTTTTCATGTTATCAGTAAAAATCTGATGCTTATAATGTTCAACTATGACTCGATCATAATTGAAAAATTTTAAACGCAAGGCATGAAAAATGTTTTTTAAAAATGTTAATGCTATTATTTTTAAACGTAACTTTATAAGCAATAAAAAAATTACAAAATATAAAACAGATGCATATGAAGAAAACATACAAGCAAATAAATAAATTTTAATTCAATATCATTACCCATCACAATTAAGACAAAGAAAATAGCCATGCTTGAATGATGTTCTTCCTCAGCTGATCCTTTATGAGGAAGTACAGCATCTAATAATGCAGTAGTAGATGTTGTGACACTAGATGTTTCATTTGTGACATCTGTATCATTAGCTGGCTCAACATGTGAGCTAGAAGAAAATGAAAATAAATGATTAATATTAAGAATATTATGTATGTGCATAAATGTATATATATGTGTGTACTCAACAATTTAGAACTCAATATGTAAACAACTAAAAAATAGTCTAAACTTGTCTAAAAAATAGAGAAATTAAAGTGTTTAAAAAAAGTTTACTCTTTTATGTGGTTGCTCATAGAAAATTTCTACCTTTTGCCTTAATTCATCAAATTAAGAACTAGAAGAATTAACTGCCAAATAAATACTAAAATCTTTAAAGTACAAAATTATTACAACAATGAATCTAAAGTCTTTGAGAAAGAGCACATATATAGCTATATTGATTTATTGCGATACAAGTTTTGTTAGTCAGTACTTTGTACTATAAGTGTTATTTTATTGCACTAAGAGTAACTTGTACCATTTAAAAATTAAATTACAAAATTATGCTCGATGTAGTTAAGAATTTTTTGAAGTAATTAGGGCTTTATACCAGAATAAGGATAATTGAATTTTAACGAGACTTTGGAATTTCATCAAATAAGAAATATTCTTTTTTTCAGGGGCTACCTTAAATTTTCATTCTTAATTGTTACTAAAACTTTTTCTCAAATTGCTTTTTCTTTAACTCAGCAATATCACTAGCTCTAGTTTCTTCTGAAATTTCTAATAGTTGAGTATGTTGAACATATTTATCATGATTTTAGAATGTGCAGATTTAAAAAAAATCGTCACAATAGCAATTATAATTTATGCATATATATATATATATATATATATATATATATATATATATATATATATATATATACATATATATATATATACACATATATATATATACATACATATATATATATATACACATATATATATATATACATATACATATATATATATATATATATATATATATATATATATATATATATATACACACACACACACATATATATATATATATATATATATATATATATATATATATATACACACACATATATATATATATATATATATATGAATAAGTCATTTCTTTCATTGCAAAGGTAATTTTCATCAACATATCAAAACTTTCCCGCTTTCCAATATCACAGGTACTTTCTTACATATATTAACTTACTACACTCAACTATGAAGAAGTTATATTCTGTATAACAATAGAGAAATGCTTATAGGTTGAAGAAGGGTAAGTGAGAATGCAAAATCATATAGTTCCACTTTGAATCTAAATAAGTTTTTAACAAATTGTTGTATTTTTCTGAAAATTTACATACATACTTTCGGTTATGTTCTACATTTACAGTTTTATTTTTTAAAAAATCTATTCACAACCTTTTTGCCATAAATATTCAAAGATTTTGTGTTTCGCGTTCTCACTTGCCCCTGTACTTGGGGCAAGTCAGAACGCGGGTCCCAATAAATCATAATTGCTTATAGCAAAATAAGTACGGCAAGGGAAAGAATAGATATTTCATGCTGAACAAGACTAATTTATTTTTTTTTACATTCTTTTGTTGTGGAGGTATTTGTTGTTCAAGTTAGCAGTGTCAGCAAGTCCAAATATTAACAAAATAAGTATATTTGTATTATTTGTTTTAGAGTAACAAATGTATGTTAAAAGTTCAAAAAAAGTTTTTTTTCCTTTGCCTAGGCCCTACTGAATATTGTAGGACCAAAAAGACATGGAAAAAATTAGTTCACCATGCCTTCCAGGCCACGGCTCTTCCAGGAACACTAATAAGTCATCATCTGGTACAAAAGGTAACTCAGAAATAGTGACAACAGAATTAGCAATTCAATATATTCACACCAGTTTGTAACGTCCACTCCACTCATAATCACTAACAGTTAGTCTAAACAAGTTACTTTATTACAATTCACTTCTTCAAACCTACAACATAAA
Source organism: Dolomedes plantarius (assembly GCA_907164885.2). Classification (NCBI taxonomy): domain Eukaryota; kingdom Metazoa; phylum Arthropoda; class Arachnida; order Araneae; family Dolomedidae; genus Dolomedes; species Dolomedes plantarius. Next base: position 18,004,019 of record OU015495.1, on the reverse strand, counting down.
AACTAGTTTCAGTTGCATAATTTACTACTTTTGAATGTTAAGGAATTAAAAACAATTATCAACTGTTAAAGAAACATAGCAAAAGGTGGTTGGTTATGAAGTTTTTCCAGCTAGAAAACATATGATGGGAAGAAAAACTATTTATATGGCTGTTATAACACAAAGGTAGTTTTTTTCAGTATATGGGGAAAGTGAGAACTGCTGTTCTCACTTGCCCTGACACAAAATGTTTATGGAGCAAGTGAAAACCCTGTAGTACTGAAGTAATAATGCAAAAAAAAAAAATGGTTTTTATATATCTTATCTGTAATCTTCCTCTCTTAATGAATAAGTGGGTATTTTCAATAACTCTACATGTTGTAGTTAATTAGTTATGATTTTTTTTTTTGGGCTAGTACTCGAACTTGGGTACTTTAGTTAAAATGCAAGGGTTTGGTAGGTATAAAAATTTTCCATCTTACAATTTTATTTCTGTAAATAAAAACAAACATAACATTAGTGCAAGAATTTGCCCCCAAAGTATATTTGAAATTTTTTTTTAAGTTAAATTTTTTAAGGGTTTTAAGCCTACATTCTCACTTATGCCACTTTACCCTATAAAAAACGATGGGTGACATTTTTGACTTAAACCTATAACACACTACAGATAGATGTAAATAGGTATACATCATACCACCTAAAATAATACCGTCTCTGGTACTAATGCAATTATTTATCATCTTTTGTGTTCTATTACAAATTTATATTACTTAGAGATTTTAAAAAAACATGTTACTTGTATTGTACCGTGGATACATTCCTGAAATGTTACAAAAGTTACACAAAAGGTAAGAGGCAACAAATTCTGTATAACGTCTAAAATTAACATAGCTCTATATTCTCTTTAAATATCAACTAAGTTTAAACATTAGCTGCCTTATCCTGTGAAGAAATATATTAGCAAATCTAAACCTTATATTACATAACCTTAAATTATCTCATAATAAAGTTCTACCATCTATAATGAAAAATGATTCTTTAATACTTTACTTGTATGAGAAGATAATGTATTTATAAATATATAAATAAATGCTAAGAAACAATTTTGAAGCTTCCCATAGAATGTAGTTTACACACTTAGGGTATATCTATTAAATTCTGGGTAGATAAATTTTGCAAACTAGCTAGTATATTGAAAAAAATTGTATACTGATACCAGATATATGAAAGAAATCTGTAATATAACAGCAATTAAAAGAGATAAGAACTTTTCGATAAAAACACAAATATAAACGCTGGAATGACTATCCAAACAAAATCATGCTCAAATAATTAAGCATAAAAGATACAATATTCTAGAATTTCATTACTGAAAAGAATAAATAAATATGTCATTGCAAATTTTTTTTTAAGAAAGCCTGATACAACACGTAAACTTAAGAAGTAAAATTAAATATGACTTTACTTACTGATTAGAAATGACTGACAAATTCTGAGTAGATCCATTAGATAAATTAGTTACTGGCGATAATTTCGTCGATCGTAGATATCTGGTAGATGTTTCATATTGAGTTTCCGATGATGTGCAAGAGAAAAAAAAAATTAATAACAAAACACTACGACTGGGGAATCGGAAGCTCATTTCTGAAAAGTTTAAATGGAAAAAATATATATATCAGGAAAATCTATGATTCTTTCAAAATGTTACACATAACTCAACCCATTGCGAGATACATTTAAAAGTCTAGTATCGAAAGTTGAAATCAACAAATTCGATAAGTAGCAAACATTCGAATATCCGTAGAAGACTGATCCTGTTTTAAACCGAATTTAATATGAAATTTTTCCCTTGTATGTGTGAACGAGAAAAATAAGTTTTAAAAAGAGATTCTTTTATACTGGAGCAAATACAGGATTTTTTTTATCGAGAAATTCCTGGAAAAGACCATTAAAATTACACAAGTTAAAAAAACAGAAACATGCTGGTTGATATTTATTCATCATAGATTAGATTGCTCTAAAGGGGTTTGGTTTGGAGCTCTACGGTCAACTTTTTGCTAACACGGGGGATGTTTAGACCGGGACCTACAGTTTAAAGCCGATTCCAAACGGTTACAAATATCCCTGCCAACATGGGATTCGAACCCACAGAATCCGAAGCGAATGCCAGTGCCTTAGCCATTCGGCCATCCCCTGGGCTCAAGGACATCCTCATTATGAGGTGATAAAATCTCAGGCTTCTACCGTGCTGGCCTGAGTTTGAAATCTGGCAAAGACAAGGATGCCCCCTCATAGAAGGCAATGTTTTTTCAACTACGGGGTGTTCTCATAATGAAGTAGCTTATAAAACTCATGTATATTTCTGACTGTCTCCCTGTCGCACTGGAACAGAAAAATAAGGGAAAAGAAAAGTCAGAAAAAAAATTTCTGGTAGTCTCTTCTAACGAAACTACCGTGGGTTATTAACGTAGAATTACTTATCATCGCTTACCTCTTTTCTTTTTATTTTTTCTTGATACATTTTGGTACTTTTCTGTTTAACTGTTTACTGCTATGGGGGGCCAGGTGGCCCAGTTGGCAAGAGCAGCGGGCCAGAGATCTGAACGTCCCTGGTCCGATGCTTGTCGCAGTAAATCCACTGCGTGTTCAATAATGGGGGCCGGGGCACGTAAAATAGGTCGTGGGTGCAATGTCCTCTAAGTTCTCAAATTTACCTTTGGAGGTACGGGGTCTTGTGTTCCGGTCTCGTCACTTGACTCGGTTCAAAATTACAGGACAGGTCATTTAGCCGAGCCGGACTCCGACCCTTGTAGGGCTAATTTAAAACAGGAGTCGCCCCTTTCAGCCCAATAGCCTATTAGGATCTGATGAATGGGACTTCCAACCAGGCATCAGCAACAACAACTGCTACTGGATTTGGCGCGCTGCCAAAATTATAATTCGCGAGTCCAGACAATTTTTTTCTCTCCGAAGGACCTTTATTCAGGAACGTAATCCTACGTTAAACGATCCTCTAAAGCAGGGGTGACCAACTTTTTTGGAAGAGTGCTACTATCTGAAAAAAATATATTATGCGTGCCACTTTCAACTTTATCAACCAACAAAAATAGCCAGCAGATAGACACCAGCAGACCACGATCGCCCGCCTGAGAAGCCCGTGAGATTAGTCGCCAAGCACCGGTCAGACTAACGGTACCCATACAGTAGAGTCAACGCAGCTGATAGCCCGTTACCCGTCACCAGAATAGCCCGCACTGTCCATCAAAAGTCTACCCTGAGATGGGACGAATTCCAGTTCACCGGCACATGTAGCCTGAGCCACGCCGACCCCCTCGTCGAATGAGTCCCGCTAGCGAAGGAACATTTTCCCCGGCAACCAATTTTGGCCAATAGGAGGGAGGAGAAATCCCAGCGAAATCCCCATCACATTCCATTGTTCGAAAGGGGCCTTTCATTGTGGTCACAAGAAAAGAATCAACCAAAGGTATGGGAAGTTTGTTTTTGCCTTTCTTGTTTATCGTGTCAAAGTTGATTAGCCCATATTTAGGTAGGTTGTTGTTAATTGATGATTGCTATTTATATAGATACAGAAATATATCACATGATGGTACAATTGATATGGTTAGCGTGAATATTTGTATAATGTGTTTTAATAATGAAATGCATATGTATACTAGCTCAAGTACTCGGCGTTGCCCGGGATTTTAAGAATGTTTGTTAACCAAAATCAATTTAAAAAGTAAACACTGTATAAATTACATAGTAAAAAAAAGCATGTGGAATGTTATAAACATGAATAAAATTGAAAACCCAATATAAAAATATATAAATTTATAATAAACTCCTCAGAATTCAGCTAGATTTAGCCTTTCATCATTGGAGCAAAAAAAGCTTAAATTACAGGTTTAGCAGAATTTTCCAATAAAACTATGAAAGGACTCCAGCATTGCCTCTTAAAATAATGGAGTGTTAGATTGAGGGCTGCAAACCATTAACTCCTCTCCACATTAAACTCCTATAAACATCCTCTACACGTTAAATTCCTTTTCAGGTTAAGTTGGGGGGATCACGTCCCCCCCCATAAATTAAAACGTTAATAGAAGTTCAGTTAAAATCGGAAAAGTTGTTTGAGTATAATAACGGTAATTTCTTAAAAAATTATATGGTTAACAATTTATGGCTAGGTACAGATATTTCTTAATTAATTTCTACTGTTTTGTACTGCTTTATTATCAGTGTTATGTTATGTTATATGTTTCTTTCTAAATATATGATTTTATTAAAATTTAAATTAAATGATTTGATTTTTATTGAAAATAAAAAATATGTACCTTTATTTAAAAATTTGTATATATATATATATATATATATATATATATATATATATATATATATATATATATATATATATATATATATATATATATATATATATATATATTCTTAAGGAGCGGCAATTTGTCTTTTTGTCCGGGGCGATGTAACCGCTAGCGCGGGCGCTGCATATACTATTGGAATATTTGCAGTACCTATATTCAAATAAAGATCTAATGCTGATATTATATTATATTTATAATGAAAACTAGTTGCATATTTGAACAAGAGATGGCGGCACGAAAAGTATATTGCAAACGTGCTGTCTTGATCCACTCCTGACCAAAATGCATACGCTGATACACGTGCAGTCGTTCTATTATATCGCCCTAGCCGAGTAGACTAAGCGACGCGTAATCCTGCGACCATTTGTTCAATATGAACGGTAAATGTGGCCAGCGCGTCTCGTTTGTACTGATCATGAGAAAGGCAGTCGGCTTACCGCTGTCGAATCATGTAGACGTGTACAATTGTTAGTTAACCTAGAAGTAAATGTAATATAATTTCTGTCAATGGATTCTTATGTAAAAATGCCTGAAAAAAACTATGGTGAAAAGTCTACCCCTCGCTGGAGGTGCGTAGGCCTAATATGGTGGAACTTTCAAAATGGCCGCTTTGAATTTTTAGTTTTATAGCCAATAAGTCCTAAAATACAGGGTGGTTATAATTAAAGTTCCACTTTGAAATGGTCATAAAAGGAAAACTACTGGACCAAATGTTATCAAACTTGGAAATAGTTTGAAGGGGAATTTCTTTTCCGCCCCAAAAAAGTTCAAAAACGCACCACCAAGGAAGGGGGGGGGGTAAATGGCGCTGCATGCAATATTGTTAAACGAAATAAGGGTCGGAATCTAACTTAACCTTGTGTTACACGGGTTTAACATTTTGTATACCCTTAAGAAACATTGACCTAAACAAAATTACCATTTAAAGTGTACGCATTCCGGAAATCGTTTTCTTAGGGCCTGTTCACATAGGAGTTCGGTATCGGAGCGATAAAGTATTGAAATATATTTAACCAATGACAAACCTCCAAACGATTAGCAACGAAATTTTTAACACCTATGATAGGTTTATTTTCGTCTCAACGTGATCTTTCCTTTAAAGCTCCGCTACCGGACTTCCCATGTGAACAGGCCCTTACAGATCGCTAATTTGTGAATTTTGAAGCCTAAATTCGGCCCTAAGACATGAAGATATCAGTTTAAAACGTTTTTAATCAGTTTCTAAAACGAAACTGTTTGTGAGGTTATGCAAAACCGCAATGACTTGTAATTGGCTTACGGCAGGAAGAACAGGAAGAAGCAAATGATTTTTGCAGATGCGCTTTACACGTCATTTGATTTTCCAGATAAAAGTGAGCCTGTTTGTCAGAGTTCTCATTGTTACGAATCGACAATGTCTCTAACCATGCAGGACCGTGCCTTTCTCGTTTAACAATATTGCATACAGCGCCCCCCCCCTGGTGGTGAGTTTTGAACTTTTTTTGGCGGAAAAGAAATTCCCATGCCCTACTTTAAACTCTTACCAAGTTTGATAACATTTGGTCCAGTAGTTTTCCTTTTATGACCATTTCAAAGTGGAACTTTAATTATAACCACCCTGTATTACGAGTAGCTTAAATATGTAAATCAGTAAAATTTAAAGAATTAAATTGCGCAAATTTCAGTGTATAACAAGTATTTTTAGTAACATTTTATTAGGAAAATATAGTTCCTAAACAATTGTAATCTATTATTGTTATTCGGGGAAATTTAGTTTTATGGATTTTAAGTTGGCAGTAAGGATTATTTTGTACCAGCTGACAGTATTGTGCGATATGGTGATATCAATTGTTGTTGTAAATAACTTGTGTAGGTTATGCTTATGTTCAATAGTAGCGTTGTAATTGAATTTAAATACGTTAAAAAGTTTTGCATTGTGTCCTTTAATCCACTCTAGTATGATGATAACTGATAGTAAAAATAATTACAAGATAAAAAGAACTTTTTGTATACCATGTTTTTAAATTTTCTGTTGAATCATATAAACTTGACAATTGTATGTATTAATAAATACTTTTAAAAAAAATTTTCGATGAATTATCCCATCCACTTGAAAGAAAATGAAGTGAATTGGAAGTGAACTTGCGTTTAACTTTTCGTTCCCGTCCCGGCCGACAGATGGCTGCACCAGTCTACAAAACAAAATTAACTGAAAATTAATTTAATTCTGCTTAATGATGGCTAAAAGTATTTAAAAAATTCATTGTCATCGTGTTCTGAGCTATTCTAAAAGTTTCAAATGTCTAGCTAGTCGGGAAGTTAGTTAAAAATCGATTGCAAGATTTGTACTTGGCAAACACACAAGAAAGCAAATTACTAAAAACATGGTAAAAATGGACAGCAAAATCTGTATAATTTGTGAAATGATTATACATGACAGTTATGAGGTGTCGTCTCTTACTGAAAAAGGACTTGAAGGAATACACAGAACATGTATGCGAAAAATAGTAGAATTTCATGTTACTGTTGGACAGTGTCTAGTAAACTTTCGAAATGGAAAATCAACACCACAACAATTTAGTGACAATCCTAAAGCTCCGCCAGTCACCCAGAGGATGAAGTGCTGGCTCTTTAAGCCAGCAAAAGGCTTTCGGAGATCTTGTTAAAAGCTGCAAGCCATTTCAAGATTCTTTTATCCATTGTGAAGCGTTGTGAAGGGGAATAACAATTAAGAAAGGGTCAGCTATAAAAATTGTATACGCAGAGGAAGGATAGATTGAGGCGGCTGTAGTGAAAGTATAAGAAAAGGCCTTTTACATAAGTTTAAAAGATTGTTAGAAAAGGGAAACGTACGCAATAAAAATATATTTATGGTAGAGAGGGGAAGGTTTGGAAATAGCCGCCGCTCCCATATAAAAGGCCCCCATAAGAAAAGGCACAGTAGTAAAATTAGATCGCGGTTAGTCAAAGGCCCCATGATAAAAGAGTTGCGTTGGACGAGGGTCAGTCGAAAAAGCCCCTTTAGAATAAGGAATAAGAATTGAAAGGATTGTAGTGAAATTTACACAACAGTAGCAGTATTGTCGGATCATGGTCAGGAAAAGATGTTATAAAACTGACCAGGTGTTAGAAATAAATATAAGAAAATGTAGAAAGGAAAAGGGGAAAAATGTGAAAGAATATGAAAATGTGAAATAGTATAGGTCCAATGAGAAGTGTGATTCTAATAAAAGAGAAATATTAGGGCCAATAGAAAAGGGTTTTAAGACGTAGGTGGAGTTTATATGGAGAAGAAAATACTGTGATTGGAAGGTGAAAACATGTATGCAAAAAGTTGAGATAAATATTAAGGGGTAGAAAGGATACATGGAGAGATAGAGAGAAAGTTTTTCAGAGAGTTGAGATCAGACGAGATCCTTGGCGCAGAGAGTGAGTGGCTTTCGGGCCCCCGCTCTGGGGTGTGTTGCTTTCGAGCCGCCCTACGTCAAGGATAAAGTGATGCAGTTTTCCCTTAGATAGCCGAATTGGGGTAAGTCAGTCTTTACATTTCTGTTGCCTGTTGACAGTACTATTTTAAGATTTAAATTTAAATTAAAATCCCGTAAATGATACATACCTTGTTTTATCCGGTGAGGACCCAATTTGTTATTTGAAAGAATATTATTTGATAGTGTAGTTATTTGAATGTAGTTATTTGAAGAATGATTTTAATACTGTAATTTAATTGTTTATGTGTGTAATAAATATTTGTTGTTAACCTTTAAATATTGGTCCTCATCATTTATATAAAAACATTTAAGTTGTGTCTATCTTCTCTACAGTGTTTACATGCTGGGGTTAAAACGAACCTGGGTAATTAAGTAATGGGTAATAACCAATTAGTAATCAAACCCTGTGAATATTTTAACTTTAATCTTTTAAAACTTTAAACGGCACAAAACCCAGTAAAACCGCCCAGCAGAAGTACGTCATGAAGCATTTATAAAAGTTATAATGTATACATGAGAGAAAACGACGAAGAACAATTAACCATAAGATATTTAACTAATAAAATGAAAGAATTTGTTCCTGCAACCTGTGAATATGAACCTTATTCAGTTAGTTTATGATACAGAGGCTAACATATTATTTTAAGAATGAAATCTTTATTGGCACAATAGCTGGCACTAAGGATAATGTCACCTTCAAAAGTACAGCTTCTTATGTGTTGCAGGATTATCACAAATCAAAAACCAATGAAGAGACACTGGAGAAGATAAAATGAACCTTATTGAAGCTGCAGCAAAATTAATACGACTTGAAGGTAATCAAGGATGGCTAATAATACTTATTAGGCATTTATTTAATACTAAAAGTTAAAGCATAAAGGAATCTTAGTTACAATGTGACACACCACACGGTGTGTTTTCTAGGAGGCCGCCAACTCACTGTAGGCAGTTAAAGTTAAAGTACATAGGCATAGATTTATACATCAACACTTCCCCTAAATCTATACCTGTCATGAAAAGAAAACACGAATACAAATTAAACAGTCTTAAAAAAACACTAAACAAAAAAGGATCAAGTTAGAGTCTTAATGTCAGACATGCCAAGACAGTCTCGAAGTTTCATGTAACGAAACTTTGGCAAGGGTTTTGTGAACAAATCAGCCACTTGTCTTTCACTTTCACGATATTGAACATCTAACAGTTCATTTTGATATTTTCTCTATCAAACTTAAAGCGAATATCTATGTGTTTTGTTCGACTGTGAAACTCAGGGTTTTTTATTAATCGAATAGCACTTTCATTGTCAATTTGTAGCACAGGCCTATCAACTGAGGAACATAAATCCAACAAAATTCTATGCAACCACACAGCTTCTTTTGATGCCTGACTTGCAGCAACAAATTCTGCTTCTGTAGTCGACAAAGCAATGCATGTTTGACGTTTACTGGCCCAGGTTATAGCTCCGCCACTGTACTTGAACAACATACTTGAAGTAGACTTTCTACTTACTGGATCACCAGCAAAATCAGAATCACCGAAACATTCTAGTTTGGTGTTTTCACCTGATTTATACTTAATACCCCAACTAGAAGTTCCTTTTAAGTATTTCAATACTTTCTTCACTAAGCACCAATGGATTTTTAAGGGTTTATCCAAAACTTGAGATAATACACTTATGGTATATGCTATGTCAGGTCTGGAAACTGTAGCTAAATAAATCAAACTTCCTACTGCTTTTCTATAAGGTGTTTGTTCATCAAATTTTTCTGAGGTTTCTAAACAGAGCACATTTTTGTCAATAGGAATGCAAACAGGATTTGCTGTAGACTTATTAAAATAGTCCAAGACCTTCTTACAGTAATTTTCTTGATGTATAAAAATAGAACCATCACTTAAATATTGAATTTGTAAGCCCAAGTAATAATTAGCTGGTTCAGTCCTTACAGTGAAGTTTGCTGACAATTTTTCAAAGAACAGTTCTAGAAGTGTTTCATCTCTTGCAGCAACCAGTCCATCATCAACATAGAGGACCAAAAACAAGGATTTGTCCTTGTTTAAAAATAAGCAAGGATCGCTGTCCATCTGGTTTAAGTCACAGCTCTGAAGAAATTTTTTAAACTTTTCGTTTCAGCATCGAGGGGCTTGTTTCAGCCCATATATGCTTTTCAATAGTTTGCAGACTCACCCAGTTCCATCATTATACCCTTGAGGCTGCTTCATGTAAATCTCTTCTTGGAGCTCACCGTACAGAAATGCACTTTTGACATCAAACTGTGCCAATTTTAAATTCTCACTTGCAGACACACTAATTAAAGTTCTATCACTGTCCCAGCGAACCACTGGACAAAAAGTTTCTTGAAAATCAGTCCCAAACTTTTGAGAGAAGCCCTTTGCAACAAGCCTGGCTTTGAATCGATCTACTTTGCCCTCAAAATCTCGTTTGATTTTGAAGACCCATCGATTCTCAACTGCTTTTCTGTCTTCTGGCAAGTTTATTAACTCCCATGTGTTGTTTTCAGCTAAGGTTTTTAGCTCTTCTTGCATTGCAATAGTCCAATTATCTTTGTAACGAGAATTGAGTGCTTCATCAAATGTTGTTGGCTCATCTTCTGCAAACATAACATAGTCACTAAATCTTGCAAGTTTTTGCATTTGAGATCTATCTCGCAAATTTAATCCACTTCCAACCGGATCAGTATTTTCTGTATCAGAAGCTTCTATGTTATTACTACCAATAAAATTACTTTCTTCACATGTTGTTTCTGTTGAGCATGTGGCATCGGCTGTTCAGCCAATCACAGCAGCCCATGCTCGCACACTCAGTTGAAGAAATGCCAGCCATAACTCGAACTTCGAACTACAGTCTAGTAAGACACTGAACGTATTCACTGTTTGTACAACTCTCGTACAAACAGTGAATACGTTCAACAACTCGTACAAAAGGTGAATATGACGCACGTGTGAGTTCCGATGGAACATTTTGTAAAAATCAATGTAACGCTACGCTGCCTGTAGCCTAGTTTTTATATGTGAAGTGTAATGTCAACGGCTTTACGATTTTGCTATAATTAAAGTTTTTGTCAATTATGATTGTTTAATCTTTACAACGACGACTACACTTCTCCAAAATGGTGACCCTTGTGAAGAACTTCGTTTTTTTTTCCGGCATCTTAATGTTACGTCCCACGTGCGAACAGGAATCTACTTACATCCTCGCAGCGGCCAGCGAGTATTCTAATTTGGATGTGCAGAAGCAGCGTATGCAGATGACTTATGCATTTTAAAAGCTTATTTCGCTGAAATATATATTTTTTTCCACGCCGAATTTCTAAAAATTCTCGACCACGTGTTCCTTTGCTTTCCGACGACGAGTGATTTTCTCCGGAGTACGTGACAACGACGAAGCCGAAGATTGTGTGTGCGGTGCTAACTAGCTCGAAATCTTGCTTGTGGTGCTATATTGCACGAAGATTGTGTGTGGTGCTTCATAGCACGAAGAAATTGTGAATTTTCATTTTTATTGTGTTGTGTGTTCTATCGATTCTCGGTAATTATTTGGATATACTCTATGTTTACGTCTTCTCATCGCTCCTCATGGTAAGCCCTTTCCATTTATTTCTATCACCTAAGAATGTTGCTCTGCCAAAGAAAAAACTTTCAAACTAGCAACGAACTGAAAATTTGACTTTTTAATGACAATTTTTTTAAACATGCCGTTTCCTTCTACATACTAGCCGCATCGCCATTACTGTTGCAAAGTGTCATTTTTCGTAATATTGTGTATCATTTATGTATTATACTGATAATTCATTTTAGTATCATATTTTACTCATCTTTTAAAGTATTGTGAATTGCCATTTTCTGCTATATTTTCATTTTTATATTTTGCTCATATTAAGTATTGTGTATAGCCATTTTCGATTCTATTTTATTTTGAATATACTATCTTGTATTGTTCACATCTGACATGGCACTACCTGAAAATATGGCTGATACCCCCGAACTGGCACGCGTCGCAGTTAAACCTGTCGCATTCTGGCCGAAAGACCCTGAAACCTGGTGTCTTCAGCTTGAAGCTCAATTTAGGCTAGGCGCGGTCACTAACGATGAAACCAAATTCTATACAGCTTGTGATGGCTCCAAGGCGAAGACGCTTCACTGCTGTGCCCCGGGCGATCACCTGCTAACTGTCCCGGCTTTGACTGGCCGTGACTATCTCCACAACCCAAAAAACTGACTCGAGAAGCGGAGTTCAGTGTTTCAAACACTTTATTCTTTTCTGGAAAGGTTCACAGGGAAATGCACTGTACATAAAAGTTAACATACGCCAAGGCAAACTGCCTTTCGGTTCACACGGCCCACAGCCGAAAAAAACGCTCACGCTTCGACGGTCCTGTCGAGCCACGTGGCCCGCTGACGAGATCACTTCAGTCCGCTGAAAATCCGGCGTCCAACGCCTCGCAGAATCTCCCAGCAACCAGCCGCCGTCGAGGGCATGCAGTCCTTTATATAGACCTCGTTTCTCCCCTGAAACTCGTCCCTGGTGACGTCAAACCTGTTCGCGCCAAAAAGGGACTCACCTGAAAATTGTCTTTTCGTCCCCCACACACCGTTTGGGGGACAAAACCCTTTCTTCACCAGATTCACTTCTGGCACATTTTCGTAAGCGTTATTCCCACGCTATTACAGCTTTCCCCCCCTAAAAAACTTTTTTATACTTCAAAAAGTTCAGAAGTTAGTCCCTTAGATGCGTCCAGCTGAAACACACTTCTAGAGAGGTATCTATATTGTCGACTTCTCTGGTCGTTAATCTTAGCAATTATACCCGCCTGTTTGAAGAGCTACGCGTCTGGGACACAGTACTCAGGTTAGGACAAACTGCCATGGGTTTCTTTTCATTTTTTTTCGACCGGAATGCAGGACATCGTTTTGTTCCCGCAAAACCACATAAGATTCACACTGAATCTATACACATACAATCATGACATAGGACATATGGATACATACACAAAAACAACAAACATAAATAAATTTTGCACAAATCATATACATAACACAGAAACATACATTTGCATAAAAGATAAGTACGCCCTCGACCATTACATGTCTTCTAGAGACGGCTCGAGGTGCCCTTCTTCATCTAGACTCTCTGTCCTACTCAAACCATCCGCGTTTCCATTCAACTTTCCGGCTTTGTGTTCTATCTCAAAGTTATATTGTTGTAGGCACAAATCCCAACGGGTCAGCCTGGCGTTTGTTCCCATCATTTTCCTCAGAAAAACGAGAGGATTATGGTCCGTTTGTATTCGAAACTTTTGGCCGTCTAGATAATGATTTAGCTTTTTAAGCCCGAATACAATGGCTGCCAATTCCCTTTCTACGGTGCTATAGTTACGCTCCGCCTTTGAGAATTTCCTACTCAGAAACACTGGGGTGCTCCTCGCCTCCCTGATTTTGGGACAAGACCACTCCCGCCCCGAATGCACTTGCATCCGTTTGCACGATAAATTCCTTACTGAAATCCGGCGCATACAAAATCGGACTGGTGGTTAACCGGGATTTTAACTCTTCGTACGCCTCATTTCTCTCGGGGGTCCACTCGATCTTTTCTCTCTTAATTTTCCCTTTTAGCGCGTCCGTTAGAGGGACGGCTATGGCGGCATAATTCGGGACGTATCTCGAGTAATAACCTGTCAACCCTAAAAACGCTCTCAACTGGGTCTTTGTTCTAGGGATGGGAAATTCCTTAATTGCCCGTATCTTCACCTCACTAGGTGACCTCCTCCCCGAGCCTACCTCGTGTCCTAAAAACTTCACATGATCTTGGGCGAACTTGCACTTGGTGGGTTTCACCGTTAGTTTCGCCTCCCCAAGTCTTTTCAGCACAACATCAATATCTCTCACGTGTGTCTCCCAGTTGGGGGAGAAAATTGCGATGTCGTCAATGTACGGCAGGGCAAATTGTTCCAGACCGGTTAAAACACTCGCCATTAATTTACAAAAATAGAACGGAGCGTTCACCAGCCCAAACATCATTACCCGAGGAATAAAAGTTCCGAACGGGGTGATAAAAGCCGCATACCGTTGCGCCCGACTCGTGAGGGGTATCTGAAAATAACCCTTCGTTAAGTCCATCACGGTAATTAACGACGAGGCGCTGACCCTTTCAACTACTTCCTCGATGTTTGGAAGGGGGAAAAACTCTGTACGCGTCTTGGCATTTAAACGGCGATAGTCCACGCAGGGCCTAGGGTCTTTCCCGGGACATTCTACCAGTATCATCGGTGAGGTGTAATCCAATTGCCCCACTTCGATTACCCCCAAAGCTAACAGCCTCCGGATTTCCTCCCTCAGAATTTCGACCTGGCGCGGAGACATTCGGTAGGGTTTTGCCCTAACCGGGGTCTCATCTTCCAAAATGATGTCCATTTCAGTCAAATGCGTCCTCCCTGGATCGGAAGAGAAAACCCTCCCCCGTTTTTCTATCATTTCTCTAAATTTGCCTATCTGATCAGCCGACGCACGGCTTTCTAAATCGCTTCCGCTGACGATTTCCCAGAAGTCGAGCTGGGTGGAGTCTGCGGAGGGATAAGGAATTTCGACTTCGTCCACTCCTTCCTCACTCCCCTGATCAATGATCATATTTATAAATTCGGGTCGGCGATGGTATGGTTTTAGCAAGTTGACATGATATATAGTGTTTTTATCCCTTTTTCCCGGTACGTCTACCACATAATTAGTTTCGGATAAAACCCTGGTCACTCTGCCGGATCCCACCCAATTAACCGCCATCTTATTTGGTTTTGACGTGGCCAACACCAGGACCGGGTCCCCTTCTTTAAACTTTCGTAGGACTGCGTTCCTATCGTACCACACTTTACGCTTCGCCTGACTCTCTATCATACTTTTCCCCGCCAGTTCTTGACAGGTTTTCAGTCTTTCCATCAAGTTCAGCACATATTCGACCACGTTCTGATCTACCTCCTCCCGCTCTAACCAATTTTCATACACTAATGAATGAGGAGCCCTCAGATTCTTACCGTGTACTAGTTCAGCAGGACTAAATCCCGTGCTCTCGTGACTAACGGACCGTAAAGAAAATAAAGCCATGGGTAGCACCGCTTCCCATCCGCTTCCCGTTTCCAAACATAACGCCTTAAGGACCCTTTTTAAGGTAGAGTGCACCCTTTCCACGCTATTTGACTGAGGGTGACAGATGCTGCTATGTTTGACCCTTATTCCAAATTTGGAAAAGAATTCCGACGTTAACTCGCTCGTGAATGACCTCCCCAGGTCGCACTGAACCTCTTTCGGGAAACCGGTTCGGGAGAATATCTGTAACAAAGCTTCAATTACTGAGGTGGAGCTTATGTCCCCTACCGGGATCGTATCGGGATACTTAGATGCCACACAAATTGAGGTAATCAAGTATCGGTTGTTTTTCTCGCTAATTGGTAACGGCCCCACCGCATCCACATTAATTTTAGAGAATACTTCGGTGATTATCGGGACTAATTTTAACGGCGCCTTCCGTTTGTCTTTATGCTTACCCACCCGTTAACATACATCACATGATCGGACGTACTCCTCGATTTCTTTGTAACAATTGGGCCAATAATAGCATTGCAGAACCCTGTCTTTTGTTTTAATCGAACCGAGATGTCCGGACACGAGATTATGACACAAGTCCAAGATCTCTCTGCGAAAATCAACTGGGACGCATAATTGAGTTCGTTCTTCTCCCTGCTTAGACTTCGTAACCCTCACGAGTCTCCCTTTTAACGTCACAAATTCTCCGGGCGGTTCTGCCTTCGCTTTTTCCCACAGGCTCGATAACGAGGGACACGCCTCTTGCGCTCTCACAAACCCCTCGGGGCTGATCGCCACCAACCGGGATTCCTGGAAGGACTCGCCTGAGAAAACCTCCATTTCTTTGGCTTCCCCCACCGTTTTCCCCCCCGTTCTCTGAAACCTCCTTTTCTCCTACTTTCCCCTTTATATCCGAAATCACGCTCCCTTCAGCTTCGTCCCGAGTCTTACTTCTCGTGAGAACAGCATTCACGGGGACACAATTTAATTTCTTCTCTATTAATTCCGCAGTTTTGTTACCTAACAGGTAATAACCCTGCTCTACTCCGACGGGCTTAATTGCGGCCTTCGTCACAACCCTTCCGAACTCGCCCTCAATTGACACCCATGCCAGAGGCAAACAAACACATTCGTTGTCTAGGGGTTGTCTTACCCAGGTGACTTCACCTATTAGGTCTTCGTTTTGTACCCAAGAATGATCGCATAAATCAACCCCTGCGCCTGTGTCTCTCAGGTATTGCCTGGGGACCCCATTTATTACCGCTTTCTTCAGGTAGGGCTCAAAACAACTGCTCAAATTCCCTTCTGTCCCTACGTGGTTCACAATTTCCCCTTTGGCGATACTTTTCTGGTACTCCGGACACTCATATTTGAAATGTCCAGCCTTTGAACAGAAATAACAGGTCAACGCCTTCTTTTTTTCAAAACCCTGCTCTTTGCGCCAATTTGAGCTAACGGAAACCTCCCTCTTATTTCCAATTTCTGGTCCGGGTTTAATTTAGGCTTTATCCTTTACGTACGACTGGCCTTTGTTTTTCTCCCCTAATTTCTTCTCTGGCCTCCTAGTGCCCTGTCTTATGGTTTCGTACCGATCACACTTATCTGTTAAGATAGAAACCACTTTGAGCTCATCCCACTCGTCTAGATATTTTTCTCTTATCTCCATCGGTACCCGTTTTTTTATTTGTTCGGTCACCATAAGCTCTTTAAGGGACTCGAAATTGGTCACCTCCACCGACTCCAACCAATTTTCTAGATATCCCCTTAATTCATATGCCAGATCTGACCACAACGCCCCTGGTTTTCGCTGATGCGTCAAAAATTTCGTCCTCAAAGCGCCCGTGCCCAGTCTAAAACGTTTTAACAGAAGACTTTTCATATAAGGATAGCCGTCGCCCTTTTCCCCTGGTTCCTTCACGATAATTTCGGCCATATCTGCCGGTAATAACGGGATCAATTGGCTAACCAAATCGTTTTCGGGTAAATTAGCCTTCTTTGCCTTTCTTTCAAAGATCATAAAAAACAAAGTGATGTCTCCCTCCTTAGGGTCAAATTTGGAGACTAGATCTTTTATGCTGTTTCTCGGACCCCTAGCCCTCTCTGTGTTAGAGCCGTTCGCAATTACCCTGCTCGTCTCTGCCGCACCCTGTATGCGTAATTTCTCTAATTCAAATTTCCTCCCTTCCTGAATTTCTCTCGCTTCTCTTTCTTTCTCTTCTAGAATTCTTTCTAGACACGCCTTGGTCCCTACTTCACTATAATTTTCCGCTCCAATGATTCGTCGGACAATTACTATTTTTTTATCATTTATCGACGCCTCAACGTCCAAATCATCGGCCAAAGCCAAAAGAACTACTTTAGTCTGTTTAATTAGAAGAGCTTCCATTTTCTGCAGCTAAAGACTACCCACACTATACCCAGAAATCACAATTTCTTATTCTTAACCTAGTGCCGTACACTGAATACACTCCCAGAAATACACATGTAATTTCACTTGCCCTACCTAACACGGAAATATAGGACAGGTACTAGATATAACGACACTAAAATTATTATCTTAGAATCTTCACTTATACACATAAACTGGTACAATTAATCACAAGCAATCCTATCAAATTACATAATAATAGCTCAAACATATATCACAATATATTATCAAACATTTAAAAGAAACACACATGTATCACATTATATTATAGCATACAACATTCCAAACTGAAATTGCTTATTCACTTCTAGAATTATGACACTAATACAAATATACTATTTGAAATCAGCGTTTTGTCCCAAACTGAGTACATTTCTTATCAAACCTATGTTCTTCTAGAACCTAACCTGGGAGATTTATCCCAAAAGCAAACACTTTTCTTCTATTTTTACACAACACGTGCCCGTGAGGTTCCCTGTGGATTTCCTCACCAAATTTTTGATTACTCGAATCACTTTTTAACACCTCCCCTCAGAGATTTATAACCCAATTACAAAAATCAGAAATACATTAAAACCTCTCTAGAAAAAGTTTCAAAATGGACTCACCTGTCCTTGTGTCACAAACAGCTTCAACCGCTGGTCAATTTCCACACTACGGTGCCTCTGTCGAGTCACACTCGTCCGGCTCCTTTCACTGTAATCCTGTGGTATCACTCTCCTTGTGTTACAAACAGCTACAGCCGCTGGTCAATTTCCACGCTAAGATGCCTCTGTCGAGTCACACTCGTCCGGCTCCTTTCACTGTAATCCTGTGGTATCACTCTCCTTGTGTTACAAACAGCTACAACCGCTGGTCAATTTCCACACTAAGAAATCCTTAGCACTAATGCTTGAGTCCGTGTACCTTATCTTCCGGCACAATATTCCACGAGCTGCCACCAAGCTGTGATGGCTCCAAGGCGAAGACGCTTCACTGCTGTGCCCCGGGCGATCACCTGCTAACTGTCCCGGCTTTGACTGGCCGTGACTATCTCCACAACCCAAAAAACTGACTCGAGAAGCGGAGTTCAGTGTTTCAAACACTTTATTCTTTTCTGGAAAGGTTCACAGGGAAATGCACTGTACATAAAAGTTAACATACGCCAAGGCAAACTGCCTTTCGGTTCACACGGCCCACAGCCGAAAAAAACGCTCACGCTTCGACGGTCCTGTCGAGCCACGTGGCCCGCTGACGAGATCACTTCAGTCCGCTGAAAATCCGGCGTCCAACGCCTCGCAGAATCTCCCAGCAACCAGCCGCCGTCGAGGGCATGCAGTCCTTTATATAGACCTCGTTTCTCCCCTGAAACTCGTCCCTGGTGACGTCAAACCTGTTCGCGCCAAAAAGGGACTCGCCTGAAAATTGTCTTTTCGTCCCCCACACACCGTTTGGGGGACAAAACCCTTTCTTCACCAGATTCACTTCTGGCACATTTTCGTAAGCGTTATTCCCACGCTATTACAAGCTATTTCGGCAATCGATACGGGTATTCTGCAATCGTTCCGGGATCTTCTCCGACATCCCCTGGCTGAAAACAAATACGACACACTCAAGCAGAGACTGATTTCACATTTTGCCGAATCTGAAACCGCTCGTCTGAACCATTTGTTGCAAGACACTCAGATAGGTGATTTGCGACCATCACAGTTGCTCGCTAAGATGCAAGACTTAGCAGATTCCAACTTCGGCGACACGGCTCTAAAAACTCTTTGGCTTAGTCGATTGCCCAGCCAAACGCAGGCGATTCTGGCCGTCAACTCGGAGCCACTACCTAATTTGGCCAAGATGGCCGATAAAATTCATGAGCTGTCTTTACCCACTTTCCAAGTGCAGGCTGTAAAACAGGAGGCGAATGTTAACTTAGCTCTACAGCAACAGATTGATGCCTTAACTCAACAGATTGCCCGTCTGTCTACAGAAAAATCACATCAACACAAGCGCCCTTATGGCAGACACTGGCGTTCTCGCTCTCGTAGCACTTCGCGCCATAGGCAGCAAAATAAGTCACAAATCTGTTTTTACCACTCGAAATTTGGTGATGAAGCCCGTAAGTGTAGACAACCATGCAACTACAAAACTCAGGGAAACTAGCTGCGCGGTCCCAGGTGGCCACCATGGCCGACCGCTGCAATTTTCTTATTTATGTGGCCGACAATAAGAACAATATGAGATTCCTCATTGATACGGGTGCCGATGTCTCCGTCATTCCCCATCCTAAAAATCTTAAGTCTGAAAAAGGAAAACTCACCTTATACGCAGCCAACAACTCTTCGATAGCGACGTATGGCACAAAGCTTCTCACGTTAAACTTAGGTCTCCGAAGACCCTTTGCTTGGCCATTCATTGTTGCTGATGTTTCCACTGCTATTATCGGTGTAGATTTCCTAAATCACTTCAACCTTTTGGTAGACGTCCGACGTCGCAGACTCCTCGATCTTGCCACGAACATTTCAACCCCTGGGCAGATCTCTAAAGAACCCACCGAAAGTATTTTAATGCTCACACCGACTTCCGTTTATCACAAACTTTTGACAGACTTTCCTGAGCTCATAGGCATGTCGAGCTTGACTAAAGCCAAATCTAAAGTTGAGATTTATCACCATATACAAACAACCGGCCCTCCAGTTTTCTCCAAGCCGAGACGTCTAAGTCCGTTACTTCTTAAATCTGCGAAAGAAGAATTCCAGTTTATGTTGCAGCAGGGCATCGTCCGCCCCTCAAAAAGTCCATGGGCGAGTCCTCTCCATATGGTACTAAAAAAGTCTGGTGATTGGAGACTCTGTGGCGATTATCGACGGCGGAACGCTGCTACTGTGCCAGATCGGTATCCGGTCCCACATATTCAGGATTGCACGCAGATGCTGGCTGGAAAGAGAATTTTCTCAACCCTCGACCTTACCCGTGCTTACAACCAGATTCCTGTCTTTCCGGAAGACGTGCCGAAGACAGCCGTGACTACGCCCTTTGGCCTTTGGGAATTTGTTTCCATGCCATTCGGTCTGAGAAATGCCGGGCAGACTTTCCAGCGATGCATAAATAGCATCCTCCAAGATCTCGAATTCTGCATCGCCTACCTGGACGACATCCTGATATGTTCGGCCGACGAAGCAGAGCATATAACTCACCTGAAGGAGGTGTTCTCCAGATTGCAACATTTCGGCCTTACTCTAAATCCCTCAAAGTGTGTCTTCGGGATGAAGGAGGTGAAGTTCCTGGGATGTCTTATCACAGCAGACGGCGTCCGTCCACTTCCAGAGAAAGTGGAAGCCATCACTTCTTTTCCTCAGCCAAAAACGGTTGCAGAACTCAGACGCTTTCTAGCAATGCTAAATTTTTACCGACGTTTCTTGCCATCAGCAGCGTTACACCAAGCCCCTCTGACCCACTATCTCAAGGACAGTAAGAAAAACGACAAGCGATTAATTTCCTGGTCGGATGACGCCATCCAAGCTTTCTAGAAATGCAAGGACGACCTGGCTCACGCTGCCACCTTAGCATATCATGCAGAGCAAGACAAGCTTTCTCTCGTTGCCGACGCCTCAGACACAGCCATTGGTGCTGTCCTGCAGGCTGAGACTCTCGAAGGCATCAGACCTCTCGCCTTCTTCTCGCGAAAGCTAGCCTCACCAGAATCGAGCTACAGCACGTATGATCGCGAACTCTTAGCTATTTACGCTGCCGTCAAACATTTTCGACCTTCTCTCGAGGGCAGAGAATTTAAAATCCTAACTGATCACAAACCACTGACCTTCGCTTTTACGAAAAACTCCAACCTCTCTCCTAGACAACTCAGACAGTTGGATCTGATTGCCCAATTCTCGACGGATATCGTGCATTTAAAAGGCCTCGACAACGTTGTTGCTGACAGCTTGTCACGCATCAATGACATCACCGCACCTTCCGACATCGATTTCTCTTCTCTGGCAGAAGCACAGAAAATAGACGACGAATTGCAGACAATCTTGGAAAACCCGAAAGTCAGTGGCCTCAAACTACAGCCCCTGAAGGTTGATGGGCAGTCGGACATAATTTGCGATACCTCGCAGGGAACAATTCGCCCATTTTTGCCAAAATCCTTTCGGCAGCGAGTGTTCCAGAAACTTCACAATTTAGCACATCCTGGAATCCTCGCCACGAAGAAGCTGATCCAGCAGCGGTACGTTTGGCCTGCAATTCTCACCGACATCACCGAATGGACCCGTGCATGCATTCCATGTCAAAGATCGAAAGTGCTGAGACATACTAAGAGCCCGCCCCAACCCTTCCTAGTGCCAGAAAAACGGTTCGATCATGTTCACCTCGATCTGGTCGGTCCCCTTCCACAATCTGAAGGTTCAACCTATCTGTTAACCTGTATTGACAGATTTACCCGTTGGCCTGAAGCGTTTCCCATTCCGGATATGTCCGCGGAAACTGTGGCTCGCACGTTTCTCTCAGGCTGGATCGCACGTTTTGAAGTCCCTTCCACCATCACAACGGACCAAGGAAGACAGTTCCAATCTTCTTTGTTCTCCTCACTGTCGACCTTGCTAGGCATCAAGCATTTCCGAACAACACCATACCACCCTGCTAGTAACTGTCTCGTAGAACGTTTCCATCGCTCGTTAAAACAAGCTCTACGATGTAAAGGAAACAACAGCTGGACTGAATCTTTACCCTTAGTTCTTCTCGGACTAAGATCCGCATTCAAGCCAAACCTCCAATGCACCACTGCCGAACTGGTATACGGGTCGACAATTCATATGCCAGCCGAATTTTTTGTGCCATCTACTGAAACCAACATTGGTACGGCAGAACTCCGAAAACAAATGCAAGACCTATCGCCAGTGCAGACATCGGCACACGTCAGCTCGAAACCCTTTGTGCACCCTGCGTTGGCGACTTGCACACATGTGTTCGTCCGGCATGATGCGGTACGGAAACCTCTCCAGCAGCCATACGACGGACCATACCAAATTCTTGACCGTACCACAAAACATTTCAGCCTAATGGTGAACGGAAAAAAGACGGTCATCAACATTCATCGCCTAAAACCAGCGTTCGCAGAACTTGAAACCGTGTCCACTTCGACAGGTAAAGTCACACCTTCATCGGCTTCAAGACAGTCGCAAGGGGAATCTCCTCCTAACCCTGTGGCTACGCCTACACCAGTTACTGTGATGCGTGCCGGAAGAAAGGTCAGATTCAACCCCAGGTTCCTTCATTGAACCAAAGTTCATATGGTGATTTTCCTTCTTCAGGAGTAGGACCTGTGCGATTTAATACATATGCAGCAGTATTGATAGCTTCACCATACAATCTTTCAGGTAATTCTTTAGCATGCAGCATAGATCTTGCAGCTTCGACTAAAATTCTATTTTCTCTCTCTATAGCACCATTCTGCTCTGGGGTATAGGGCATAGATGTTCGATGATGTAAACCAGCTTTTTGCACTATGTCATTGACTTCAAATTGTCAAATTCTTTTCCTCCATCTGTCAAAAATTCTTTTAAAGTATAACCAGCAGTTTTCACTTCAGCTAAAAATCTGGACAACATCATTTTAACTTCAGATTTTTTTTCATCAAGTAGACAGTTCTGTATTTAGAATAATCATCTTTAAAGGCTTGGAGATTACTTACTACAATGTCAAGCCCCGCAAAATAAAATTCTATTTTACATTGCCCTTCTGCCGAGGTGTGATGATAAAAAGATTCAGCCGCATCATTATATTCAAGCCTTTTTGGTGTCTTCCGTTTTCGAGGCAAGGAGAGTCTGTCAACATACAAGCCTTTGGAAAAAACTTTGCAAAGTTCTTCTGTTTCGTTCCATAAGTGAATGAAACCTTGATCATTTCGTTGAAGTTTTATACTGTCGATAACAGCTTCAACTTTACTGAACAGTTTGGAAATGTCTAACGTTTCACTTTGAAGCTCTTTCGACAGTATGTCAGTCAGGCTTAGAACGTTGTACATGAGTTTAAGGCTGAAGATGAATTCAAAACTACTCGCCTGCTTTATTAGTCCATCTGCTTCAGCTGCAACCTTTCTATTGGAAGCGTCACTTGCCACAACTTCCATTGCTTCCAAAACTTCTGGGAGCTGCTCTAAGATAACCCTTATAGCACGGTGACGAACAGTCCATCTTGTTTGTGACAAACTAATCAGCCTTTTACTTTTAGCCTCTTCATTTTGTTTACATATAGATTCAAAAATAGAAAACCTCTTGGCAGAAGCATTGATAATATTATACAGAGAATTTATTATGGACAAACAATTTCACAACTGTCTTACTTCTTCACAAAACCGCATAACAGCAAGATCCAACAAATGGGCATGACAATGAGTGTCTCTTCCTGAAACCTTGCAGCTACGCCATTGAACTTTCCACTCATTTGACTAGCACCGTCATACGCCTGACCACGCATTTTATTAAGATTTATCCCAATTTGCTGTATATAACCTTTAATAACCGAATGTAAGTTTTGACCTGTTGTTTCTGCAACATCAACAAAGCCCAGAAATCTCTCTTTAATTCGGACATTTTCGTCATTGTTAGTGATGTAGCGAATGCATATGCTCACTTGCTCACGAGTGGAAACATCTGTTGTTTCGTCACAAATTATAGAATAGGCCGTAACCTCTTCTAACTCTTTCACGATATATTGTATCATTTCACTTTTTATACAATCTATAATTTCATTCTGTATCTGGGGACTCCTGTATGAATGAACTGATGAATTCATCAGTGCTGTTATATCTTCTCCTTTATCTTTTGACCTAAGGTCAAGTAGCTCCTGTAAATTACCTCTATTTAAAGACACCGAACCCTCACAATATCCTCTTACTGCAAGACCTTGTTTTGCAAGGAACAAAATAGTTTCAATAATGAATTTTACATACTTTCGATTTTCTTTAACTTTTTTAGTGTGTGCTGAAGACAAAGAGTCTGCAACTGTTTTGTCAGATTTTCGGTATTCTGTAAGAAATTAGGTATATTTTAGATGCATATCACTTTTTTCGTGTTTTCTAAATTTTTCCAATGCTTTTTTCCAGTTTGTCACCCCAATTTTAGTAAATGACTCCTCTCCACGCCCTGTTTTATCTTCGAGCAAAAAATACGATAAAAAAATACGACAAAAAATACGACAAGAGAAACAAAATGCAGCATCCAAAATGGGGATGTATTCAACCCAACCAAATTCAGAATACCACGTTTTCTAAAATGTCTAGATTTTAACTGTATTTTGCTTACCTTGAAACAATCAACAGGCTGGAATGGACCCTAGAAATATCCGCTGATTGTAGACCCAGAGCAGGATCTCTACCACTACTTTCCACCACGTCCATAGGCCTAGGCCATTTTTCATCCACATCGAGATTTGTTGACCAGGATGGTATCGGCATCAGCTGATTATCACCATAGTTGGACTTGGCACATTTATTAATGCTACTGTCACTACTTGCTTCTAGATTTTTTTCTTGGTTTAACAAATCAACTTTTTTATTCGAGCTATCGACTTTTTTGAAAAAAGAAAGTACTGATTTCTGTTTTGACATTTTCAAACGTACAAAAACAATGATTTGATAAAGCGTGCACGAAAACAAAGAATTGAAACCAACACACAAAGAATTACTGACTGGTAGAGGTGGATATAGAAAGTGGTGTGGTCTAGGCCAGCCGCTAGACCATTAAAATTCTCCACCCAGCGCCTGCTTCGTGTTTCCAGGAACACTGATAGCGACCCTTTGTAGCGCATTCCTTGAAGGGGTGCGGGGGAGTAAGTTCAATGACCCCAAAGGGGTAAAGAGTGTGGTCTGAACGCAAAGGATTTTTAGCCGAGGAAAAAATATAGCATCGAATTTTTGTTATGGATCGTATCGTTGTTAAAATCTATGTTAAGACATAATCGGAATATTCAGTTTCACAGTTTGAAAAAGCGGGAAAAAACCCAACTTTCTTAAAAGTTTTCTACAATTTTCCGATTTGAACTGAACTCTATTAAGTTTTAATTTATTTCAAGTTCAGTTGGGGGGCACGTGCCCCCCCCCCCCCCCGTGGATACGCCTATGCTCAGGAACATACCAAACTTTAGTGAGATGACCTGGTTTCCATTTACCATTGACGAGCATCTCAATTTTAATTTCGCCAATTCCAATGGCAAACATTGCTCTACCATCTCCGAGTCGTAAGGGTTTTCGAGAATCAAATTCTTTGTAGGATGAAAACCAGCTAAGCTTTGAAGATATATGATGTGAAGCACCTGAATCAATAAGCCAATAATCTTTACTGTTATTTTCAGCAACTGTCATAAATGCTTGACCAAGATTTTGCTCAACTTTCTCAGCACCTTTTCCTTTTAGTGAATAACAGTTCTTTTTCAAGTGCCCTAGGCAGCCACAAGCATAGCATTTAATCTTCTTATTCTTAGAAACCTTCTGAGAATTCACACCATTTTTATCAGAATACTTTTTATCAGCAACATTATTTGGCTTTACTATAAATGCTACACTGTTATTTTCTGTAAAAGGTTTTCCCTTAATTTCTTCCAACCGTTGCTCATGTAGACGCAGTCTTTCAGTTAAACCTGATATTGTTCTATCTTTGGAAGGCACTGATTCCCAAGCATTTTTAAATTCCAAATACTCATTAGGTAATGTATTCAATATTCTATTCAAAAGCATAGACTGAGGGAGTTGCACTTTTTCAGTCTTTAACTCTTCTTGTAGCTCTTGCCAAATTCTTTGCAATTTAGACACATGGATAGCTATATTGTCCATTGGATCTTTGACATAATTAAATACCTGGGAATATAATAAATCTAACCTCCTTTCATTCTTTTGCTCATAAACAAAATGTAGAGCATCCCACATTTCTTTACCACTTTTGCAGGTAAGAATATGTTGCTTAGGTTCAGGTCTTACACTGGAGCCTATAATGTACCGAGCAATTGCGTCCGCCTCTTCGTAAGCTTTCAATGAAGTTGCATATTGTTTGCGCACAGCTTCCGTAGCATCCGCTTCCGGCACTTCGGGTTTCGTCTTCTCACCCAACACCAAGGGCATAGCTTTCTGTACAGTAAGTTGTAATTCTACATCGAATTTCCAACTTATCCAGTTCCTTTCGCCTTCTAATTTTTCTATGAAGCTGAACTTATCCATGTTCCCGCTTGCAAAAAAAAAAGAAACACTGTTCTTAAAAACTGTCCGAAAAAGAACTTACGCCAGTTAGGCCTAACAGAATGCCGATCACGGAACGAAGTCCACGTTTAACAAAGTTCAAACTCCTAGCGTTACCATGCTGGGCCCATAACCACTTGAAGGTAATCAAGGATGGCTAATAATACTTATTAGGCATTTATTTAATACTAAAAGTTACAGCATAAAGGAATCTTAGTTACAAAGTGACACACCACACGGTGTGTTTTCTAGGAGGCCGCCAACTCACTGTAGGCAGTTAAAGTTAAAGTTAAAGTACACAGGCATAGATTTATATATCAACAATACGGAACGACATTAAAGATATTCCTATTGATCTAGACAACTATCCTTCCATTGAAGACATAGATAAGTTTAGAATACAATTTGAATTATGTTCCTGAAACATTAAAGGTGTTATTGTCACCAGTAAGACAAATAAGAACAGAAAGATATCTGCTATCGGACAGGCAATTATGCAAGCTGTGAGTCCTCGAGGATTAGTGACACCATTACAGATAGGCATAGGCGTAGCGTGCTTCAAACTTTTTTTTTTGGGGGGGGGGGGCACAAATAGAATTCAGTTAGGGTCCTCCTCAGCGCATTGACTGCCAGACGGTCTTTAAAATATGAAATATTATGATTTTTTAATTGAATAACAATGGAATTGATGTTTGAGTAATATTCAAAAGTTATACAATGAGAAAAATAAATATAATATAAATAAAATGAGAAAAAAAATATAGCATCGAATTTTTGTTATGGATCATATCATTGTTAAAAACTATGTTAAGGCTAAAGACATAAATCGGAATCTTCAGTTTCACAGTTTGAAAAAGCAGGAAAAAAAATCAACTTTCTTAAAAGTTTTCTACAATTTTCCGATTTGAACTGAACTACTATTAAAGTTTTAATTTATTTCAAGTAAAGTTGTGGGGGGACGTCCCCCCCCCACCGACGCTACGCCTATGCAGATAGGACTTGGAGTCCAACTGCACGACAACACAAGCTCAAAATTCATAGTCAAGTCTGTCAACCATATGGGCTTTCGTAGTTCATATGCAGAGGTGCAGAAATTTGAACGTTCAGCTGCTGCACAAAGAGGTACAAGTATGCCTGAATTTTTACAATCCTCATCTCCTGAGCATTTCATTCAATAGGCTGCTGACAACATTGACCACAATATTGTCAGCAGCCACTACCCTAGTTGGTAGTGGAACTTTCCATGGCATGGGTATTATAGCTAGTGTAGTTTCAACAGGGAAGTTTTCTACGGTCATTAAGAAACTTAATGTTTCTTTTGAAGAACTGAAAAAAGTGAAGAAAATTTCCATCATTATCGTGGGGAACACAAAGAGACTTACGAATGTCAATGCTTACTCTCCCCTATAACTTTTTCACAAACCCAGGTTCAAAAGAAACAAGTAAAGTAGTCTTGGTTGCCTCTGCTCAATATATGTCCATTGTGTGAATTAAAATGACAGATACTATGAATTACAAACACATACATTTAATAAAAATACATTTCAATACACATCAAATAAAAGAACTAATTATCTCTCCTACGAACATTCATAAAAACAAGGTAGGACCAGGCCAAAAGGAAATTAACCTTACAAGCTTAAGGAAAGAATTGCGGGGGACTCTGACCTGCAGAATTTACGTTGGATTATCAAAATTAATACTCATAAACTTCCTGACTACACAATACACATAATATAAAAAATTAGTAAATATCACAAACAATGTCTAAATTACCCTAGAGGAAAGGCTTCTCCTTGGCGTAATAAAAAAAGAGGAAAGGTAATTATAATAAAAAAAGGAATAAGAATATCACCCGATTCACAAAATCCACGCTGTGAAGGAGCTTGCTTGAAGTTCCGAAATTGTAGCTCTCTAGGCTTCCGTCAGGTACTGTACTCCCATGTCGTGGGAAAAATGGCTACTCCTGGATCAAAATTTCTGCTAACCACGGGCACTCGTCTGGTAAGTGGAAAAACCGTGAATCATCGCAGGTAAACAGGTGGATAGATAGGAGACACGATGTCTACTAACTGGAACGTGTCTGCACGGAGGTTGTTCTGAAGCACATAATTCCTCGGTGTTTTCAGCACATCCAGCGTCACAGCGAGTGAAAAACTCCTGACCTACTCTCTCACCCACTCCACCGATACTGATCCACTACCCCCGAAAACCTGTCTGGCTTCTCCAATTCTCCTTGCGTCACCGTTTTTCATTGGACCAGGAAGCGGTCATTCAGGCCTAAGTCCGGCCCTTCTTCCCCAACTCCTTCAAAAAACAAAAAACAAAATATGGCGGGCAGCCTGAACGAAATGGCGGGTTCGCCATTTAGTCAAACAAAAGGGGGAGGGCGTAAAACAAAAATAATTAAACTATTAGAAAATTATGTGAAAATATTATGATTAACTAATAATTAATATAGAATTAGCTTTTAAGTGAGATGATGATAAATTACTATGATATTACTATTATTTGGTTTAGTTAAACAAACTTATGGAGTGATGAAAAAAAAAAGAAATCGTTATTCGACAGTTAGAACAATCATCACGAAATCATACTTTATCCTTCTCAGGCTAGTGGAAGGAGTTTTTGAAGTATAAGCATGTCAATGAAATCCAGTATCATGACACTACGGAAAATCTGGACATATTGTGGAATATGCAGGGACACGCCAAGCATCTTCTGCGCCGTCGTGCGAAATACTGATAAGCGCCTTTATTGAGCCAAAAGTATGATTACGTTAAATTTTAACCTCCGTTAAGTTTTTGTCTTCGTTAGCCCTTTGACTTTTTACATGATTTGAAAAAAGACACTAATTTGATGATCGTTAAAATTTAACGTAGGTAATCGTTACAGAATTAACACTTCAGACTTGTTGCTCGTATGTATTTTTTATTTGAGGCAAACAGTAAGTACACACACAAAAAAGTGTTATTAAAATTTTTACTGCACAGTAACAAAAGAACAGTGTTAAAGTTATAAAACATGTATTCCAAATTATTAAAAAACGAAGGGTCAAATAAAATATATTTAGATTGCCCACTTTTTAAAATAGACACATTTGATGAAATAGACGGAAATATCTTATAGAAATTGCACTTTTCTAGCTTTACTTTTGGCAAATTCGTTAATAAGATTTTCAATATCTAGCTGCTTTAAAAAGTCAGACTCTATAGAAATGATAGCAAGATTTTCTAACCGCTCCTGGCCCATTCTAGATCGTAAGTAATCCTTAATTAATTTTAATTTAGAGAATGATCTCTCAGCTGTAGCTACAGAAATTGGTATAGTTAATAATATACGTAATGCAATAGTAATGTTTGGGAATGAATGAGTTAAATTATTTATCATAATGTAATTGAGTGTTTCTAGTACAGACGACGTCACATTTTTATCGCAATTTTGCAGAAATTGTAATTCATGTAAAAGTTCTGTCCCGTCTATATATTTTTCGTTTCGATCTTTGTCGGTTAAAGCTTCATCAAGCTTTCTACAAAAATTAAATTGGTCTTAGTCAGAATACTCGCCAAAATCCCCAATATTCCACAAAAATTTAAAAACATCAGAATGAGAGGATAATAGCTCAAATCTTTCATTAACAGATGAAAGAGTAATGTCTAACACTGCAAAGAAACAATTGATTTTAAATTTTAATTCTGGGTTTTCAATTGGCTGATCTTCACTTTCGTAGGAAAATTGTTTTTTTACTTTTCGTGGTCTTAAAATTTCTGAATATTTGAATTTCGCATCTATTTTCAATCAAGATGCTAATTCTTTGGCATCTACGAGCATGTTTCTAAACCCTTTATCTGAACGATATTCCTTTAAAAAGGCATTCAGGTTGTTCAAACTTTCGCAAGCCGGTGAAATATTAAATTTTTATGTTTGTAGAATCTGGGTAACAATATCAACTTTACTTAGTATTCTGTACCACAAGACTAACACACACATAAACTCATAATTTTTAATTTTTTTTAACTAGAGCAATGGCCAAATGTTTTGTATTGTTATCGAAATTTGTTCCAGACAAAGAGCATCGTAAATTTCGTCAAACTGGAATCTTAGAGGTGTTATTGCATCAATTATGCTAGACCATCTGGTATCCTACAAAGGTTTTAACGTTAAATTTGAAACATTACTTTTCAAAACAGACCACCGATTGGTTGAGGCAGAAAAAAATTATATAACTCTTGAACAAGCGAGAAAAAATTTATACTGAAAATATTGGATTTTACAGCATCGTTTATAACAAGGTTCAAACTGTGGTTACAGCAAGGTACAAATATTGCTCGTGAATTAATGTCTAAAATTCTTTTTTGTACACCTTGATGTTTACCCTTCATATTCGAACCATTGTCGTATCCTTGTCCGCGCATATTATAAATGTCTAAACCATAATCTTCTAAAGTTTTGAGTAAAAAGTTGGTTAAACCTTCACCTGTTGTATCACTTACAGGAAATGTTAAAAAACGCTCTTCAACACTAAATTCATTGTTTTTTAAATTAACATATCTAATGCAAACAGAAATTTGCTCCTGGTTGCTTACATCCGGAGTACAATCAAGTAATATAGAAAAGTACACTGGTGTAAGAAATTAAGAGAATTTGCAGACCTGGTCGATTATCTCTAGAACTACTGTACCGATTTTAATCAAATTTGATATGTACATACATTGATACAATGCAAAACAAATAACCATTCAATAATTGTAATACACACGCATGATCGTGCGTAACCGTCGTTGGAGTCGGAAGGTATGAAACAGCGGTTGCAGAATAAACAAAAAAATGGGTTAATTCTTGGTGTTATTGTGCAGCAATCGGTTAATTTCAAATTGTAACAGTAAAAATGAGTAACCATCAACGTTTATAGGAGGAAATGAGGTGGCGAATTGTGGGGAGGCTAGAAACAGGCCAATCTCAAGTCCAAATTTGTAGAGAGTTCAATTTAACGCCCAGCGTCGTGTGTAACTTATGGAAATAGTTCCAGGATACCAGATCCATTGAGAGAAAGCCTAGGCAAGGTCGTCCAAGAGCCACGACAGCCAGAGAAGATCGCCATTTGTCGATTATAGCGAGGCGTAACAGGAGTGCTACAGCTTCTCAGTTCTTTCTTGACTTGTATGCAGCCACAGGAACCCGTGTATCAAGGGTGACTGTTTCCAAAAGACTTCATGAGAGAGGGTTGTTTGCAAGAAGACCTGCTCTTTGCGTCCCGCTCACTTCTACGAACAGGAGAATCTGTTTGTCATGGTTCAGAGAGCATAGAGATTGGAGTATGGATCAATGGACGACAGTTCTCTCCACTGATGAGTCCCGGTTCAGCCTAAACACTGATTCTCACCGTACGTTCATATGGAGAGAACCAGGGACCCGCTACCTACCCTCCAATGTCCGCAAAATCGACCATTATGGCGGAGGAGGTTTAATGGTCTGGGCAGGCATCATGTTGGATGGCCGCACACCTCTCCATGTCTTTGAAAGAGGCACTGTGACTGGTGGGAGGTATAAGGATGAGGTCTTGGAGCCCTATGTTCGCCTTTTCAGGGGTGCAGTTGGACCTGAGTTCATTTTAATGGACGATAACGCGAGGCCACATAGAGCTCTTCTGGTCGACGAATTTCTAGAGAGTGAGGATATTCGCCGGATGGATTGGCCAGCCAGATCTCCAGACCTTAACCCTATAGAGCATGTCTGTTACGCTCTGGGGAGGGCAATTACGACTCGCAACCCCCCTCCGAGAACCATACAGGTAATGAAACCAGCGTTGCTGAACGAGTGGGACCAATTGCCACAGGAAATGATAAACTGCCTTATTTCAAGTATGAAATCACGCTGCGAGACCTGCATATCTGTAAGAGGGGACCATACCCCCTATTAACCCATCTATTAACCCATTTTTTGTTTATTCTGCAACCGCTGTTTCATACCT
Source organism: Dolomedes plantarius (assembly GCA_907164885.2). Taxonomy (NCBI): domain Eukaryota; kingdom Metazoa; phylum Arthropoda; class Arachnida; order Araneae; family Dolomedidae; genus Dolomedes; species Dolomedes plantarius. Next base: position 17,971,507 of record OU015495.1, on the reverse strand, counting down.
TCCGACTCCAACGAGTGTTACGCACGATCATGCGTGTGTATTACAATTATTGAATGGTTATTTGTTTTGCACTGTATCAATGTATGTACATATAAAATTTCATTAAAATCGGTACAGTAGTTCTAGAGATAATCGACCAGGTCTGCAAATTCTCTTAATTTCTTACACCAGTGTACTTTGCTTTCTTAATTTCATTTAAATTATTATTTGTTATATTATCACCTAATAATTTTATCGTTTCATTTTGAATTTTATCTCCAAGATAAAGTGGCATACTTTTTTGAGATCTATTAATATGTACAGATATAACTGGATCAAATTTTGCTATCATTTCTACACATTTTAGGAAATTTCTATTATTTCTTTCAAATAATTTATTACTAGGACCACGAAAAGCCAAGTTTTGTTCAGCTAAAAATTGAATTGTATAAATTATTCTTTCAAAGACACTCCACCAGTGTTTAGTTTCACTTTTTAAAAAATTTTGCATTTCGGAATCCAGGGCCGCCCAGAGACTTTACGGGGCCTGGGGCAAACTTCTGTTGGGGGCCCCAAGAAATCTGATGAATCGAAATAAAATTTTTTTTTTTTTTTTTTTGGGGGGGCCCTTTTTTCAGGAGATTATTTTGAATTTTGAAGTACGGTACAAGTTTCAGAATTTTCTTTCGGAGGAAATCTAATAAATAATTTTTTAAAAATTTTTTGGGGCCCCTCCGTCAGTTGGGGGCCTGGGGCAAAGTGCCCCAGTTGCCCCCCCCCCCTTGTCGTGTTGCTACATCCAGTTTTTAGTTGCTTGGGCTCGTATCGTAAATTTATTTTTGTTAGTACAATTTATTTTTCTTAGAAATTTATTTGGGTGTGTTGTGTTTTTATTGATTATTTTGTTGAATACAACCCAAAGCCCTGGATGTCGAATTTAGCAACCGAACAAAAACCAATAAACTATTCTCAATTTTAGACCATGTAATTTAACCCAAGCAACTTTCAATCAAGACAAACAAATAGATTTTAACATAACAAAACTTAGTTTATTTACACATTTAATATTTACAAGTAACCAAAAGAATCTTTCATTTCCCGAAATCAATGCACAATATTTTTATTTTTCACTAATTGTATTATATTACTACCTTGACAAGGTTAGGGAGCGTCCCGAGGGCAAAAAAAACAAGATAAATTTAACTCTTAGTTCAACACTAAAACACCTTCTCACTAAAAAACTCCTTCCTTACGAAAAATCTAAATTACCTCGCCTGAATTGGAACTGAACAAATCAAATTTGAGATTTAACACTCACCCCAATTGCTTTTCATCAACTCACGTTACTATCTTGGCCTTCTCGACTCGCCGAGGGTTCGGGGTCACACTGCTCCACCGGGCAGGGGGCTATCTCTATTTCTTTCACGATGAAGGAGCAATTTTTCTCAGTTGATAATTGTAGTCGGGCTTTCCTTGGCGCGTACCTTCACTATTTTGCACTGGCGATAGGGATCACTTCACGTCGTGAAACGGGGCGCTGGGCTCTCCTCGTCGTGTAACTTCTCGATTTCTTTCTCGATGGGGATTGCTTTTCGGCTGTGGCATGGGAGCTGGGTCTCTTGGTCTCTGCTGCAATCTGAGGGCGGACCTCTCTATTTTACTTAGTCAACGCAATTCGTTTTCTATAAGATTATCGTATATGAAATCTGGGGAGCTCTTCTCTCTACCCTCGCAGTGGCCATAACAGGTTTATGTGGAACCCTCAAGTCCACTTAAAGTATATCTTTTTAAGTCGCGTTGGAGATGGGGACCTACAGCCTCCCCGATCCAGACTCTCTCTCCCTCTCTTTCTTCCAATCTCCTTCTATATATTTTATTTTAATCCCCTTCAATCCGGACACCTTAAACTTTTCATTCGCTATACTCCCTTCACACTTTCTCATTGGCTTCTGAACTTAAAAACCTCACGCCCTCACTGCCTGCCCTTTACAGACCACCCAAGATTTGCACGTGGCGATGGGGATCTCTGTATACTATAAATTAAACATAAAAGACCTTTGTAACATGATGTCATTTTTTGGCTCCGTCATCTAATCTGTGTCTCCATCTCAGATCTTCCCCTCTTCAAATCTCATAAAGCTGTCTCGTACGGGCTTCGTCCTAAATAACTCTATTCAATAATTACTGTCGGCGTTAAGTTTGATTGCGACCTTTTATCACCAACATGTAATAAAGCTAGCTTTTTATTTAAAAGCGCTTTACTACCCCCCCCCCCCTCTGGGCGGCCCTGTCGGAATCTGCAGTTCGATTCTCTTTTAATCTTTCCAGTAAGTCTGACCAGAAACGCAAATTTTGAAAATGAGATTTACTTTTTTCGTGAATTTTCAAATGTTCACTTAAGTGATGCCAATCATTAAAACCGTCTTGTTTACTTAATTTAGTATTTTTAAAGGTCAATGGATTACTGGTGTCATTGAATATCTTACAACAGAAACAAAAAACTACATTTTTCTTGATAGAATACAGTAACCAATCTCGCTGAACCTTTTCACCATTTGACAGAATTCGAGTGAAATATACATCCGAAAACTTACGTCCACTTTTGTCTTTAGGATACATAGTTTTATTTTGAAAATACATAGGACCTTTTTCGACTAGTTCTTGCACCTGGGATGGAGATAATATACTCGGCCAAAGACCTGGATCGTTAGAGAGCGAATTCGTGTCTTTGGATGATTCGTCTTGCTTACTCGAACATGATGATAGAGTGAAACGTATCAGAACTTGAATCGCCATTGGCTTGTTTTCCTAATTCGGATGGCAACTTCGATATTGATGGAGTTGGAAAACCACTGTTATACTTCTCAGTAGCAGTACTGTCTTGAAAATCTGTGGGCTTCCGAAAAAAGTTGGTAATTTTAAAATTGTTCTTCTCCAAGTCTTCCTCCCGTTTTCGCTTGTTAAGCAAGCTTTGATAACCAGACAATTTCTTTTTTCTTCTCTGGCCATTTAAATAAAATCAATAAAAAGTTAAGAAACAAAGTTTTTTTTTGTATAAAAAAATTATTAAAGAAAATTCAAAATATAAAATTTTGTAATTCAGTTGCTATTTATAGCAAAACATGTTATCTGCCTTTTTTACAAATTGTACTTATAAGTATTTTGCCATTTTAATTTACAACGTCGCTTAAATAGTACATAGTGATTTTTAATTTTCATTTTTTACAACTAAATTCACTATACTTACCCTATTTGTGACTATTTAATGTGAAGAAGTACCTACATTTTGTAAAAAAAGCAAATAGTGTGTTTTGCCATAACAGTACTGAAATATTATAACGCCAGATTTCGTTAAGCATTTAAAATTAGAAAAACTGAATGTAAAATTAAAACTATGTAATTTTTAAAAAGCATTATTATTAAAAACTACAGGGGAAAAAGACGTATTGTCACATAATATCAATAACGAGAAACATCCATTTTAAAGTTTAGAACTTCTAAGGATTCTTAAACACTAATGTATCAAAACAGGGTTGAGATGATTTAAATCAGTAAAAAATTATCTAAAAAATCATTAAATAATGATTTTTTTAAAAAATTGTTGATTTTTGATTTTTTTTAAAAATCGTGATTTTTATCAACTCTGTATAAAAATAAAGTGAATCAATTTTTATTCATAAAATAAAGGTATCTGTATTGAGTTTTTGAAACGATTCTAACGGAAAATGCATTTTTATGAAAAATAATGTACAATAAACTTGAATATTTTTCCACCCCAAAAAAGAGGGAATGTTTAAAAAAAAATTAATTACCTAGTTCAAAAGGAGGTACCTCTGTCCAGTACTCTAAGGTGCCTGAATAATAAAAATATAGATACTGTGATGGCTCCAAGGCGAAGACGCTTCACTGCTGTGCCCCGGGCGATCACCTGCTAACTCTCCCGGCGTCGACTGGCCGAGACTATTTCCACAACCCAAGAAGTGACTCGAAAAGAGGTGTTTAGTGTTACAAAAACACTTCATTCTTTTCTTGATATGTTCACACAGAAATGCAACTGTACATAAGTTATTACAATACGCAAATGCAATCTGCCTTGCGGTTTACACAGCCCACAACCGAAAATCAAAAACGCACACGCTTCGACTGTCCTCTAAAAGTCCGGCGACCAACGCCTCTCCAAATATCTCAGTAAAAGCCCCCTTCAAGGGCTCGCAGTCCCTTTTTAAAACCTTGCTCCCTCGCTGAACTGGTTCCTGGTGACGTCAACCCTTCCGGCGGGGAGCCTTTTTCCACAGCCAGGCGACTTTCTAAGACTCTGTCAAACCGGTCGCGCCGAGCGTGACCTGGCATGAAATTGTCTTTTCATTCCCACAAATCGTTTGGGGACAAAACCCTTTCTTGACCAGTTTCACTCCTGGCACATTGTCGAAGGCGCTATTCCCACGCTATCACAATACTTTTCTATTAGATGACGGCATTAACTCAATTTTCGATATTTTGTGACATTCTTGTTTTTCTCCTGTAGTCTTAAATTTATGTAAAGCTGATTTGTTAATCACTTACCCTATTTTTAAATGATTTTTCACAATCAATCATCCTTATAGAAAATCACGCTCACCGGCTCACCGCTCACGACAAAATTAAAAAAATTAATGAACCTGCACTGACCCCGAAAGCGTTTAAATAAACCCAACTGATTATATTAATTAACACTCTCAAACGCAGTTTATACAAGAAATGGACTGTAACACTAATTTCACTCACAAGAAATATTTATTATCAAACACAGCACTGAGCTAAGCGAACACTCTGGTCACCATTGCTCCACAAAAACATATACTACACTTTTCAAGTTCGGCGTGGAGACGCTACCAGCCACACCCTTTTACACACTTAGGTTGCGGCGTACATGAGTTGGGGCCTTAACACCAACATTTTGCAAGCTTAAACCTGAAAACTAGGTAGAGGAGTAGTATAATTTCACCACTGTTCTGGCCGGTCAGTATTGGTAGATGGCAGATAATAAAATTTCACCTCTGGTATTGATAAATAATCTTTGGTTTTATGTAAATTTGTTGTAATAGAGTTTCAAAATATGTTTAAATTTAACTTGACGGCGCCTTTCACGCTTTGGCGCCCTTGGACCTTGGCCATATGGACGGCGCGGCCCTGGGAACATGTCACGTCTTTTAAAACCGACAGTACCAGCATGGCAAGGTGTTTGTTAGCTTCTCCACAAAGGTGATCACTCAAGGGTATCATCAGTAGTTTTTCTGCCAATGATAGACTTGTATCCTCTCAACCCTACTGTTTGTTGCTGATCATGCTAAAAAATTCAAACACCTGTTCTGACTTTCGATCAGCCTCTATTTCATAAGTCTTTGAGTATTATTCGCAATGAACCAGAGGCAAGTATTTTGAGGAAAACTGTCCTGTAAGATTAGTTGGGCTACATACAATAATGAGCTTCCTTGGATGCATTGGATTTGTAATGACTGGTACAGGAGTGGCTGAAAGGACTGGGCTTAGACTTCGAACGTTCACAATAAAGGCAACTAGATCCACCAGTCATGTAAAACTAGAATCATTACCTCCAACGACAGATGCAAACTCTTTTCCCAAATTAAGAGTGTACCATCAAATTCAACAATGGCTAGGCATTGAAACTGACCCACTAAAATGGGGTTGGGAACTAAGTCAAAGAATGCTAACACCTATAAACATGTCAAAAGCTGTTGGGTGGATTAAACCGCATAATTTGCCCCATACCTAATTTTCTAAAATAAAAAACCTTTCACAAGAAAGTAGACTTGATGAGGCTAACTAAAATGCCTTTAGTTTTCTTATTTTACATAAAAACATAGTAAAAAAGGGGATCGATTTGATCCAATAGCTTGGAAGAAAAATATTTACAAAAACTTAACCATTAAACAAAAAAGAATACAGATAAGCGTGTCATGAACGGGCGAAAAATTAACCTACTTAAATTTTGAAAAAACTACTTAAACTGAATTGTAAAGCTTGGGATAGTTATAGGAAGAAAGGAGGGATACAAGCCTAATGGTTCGACAATTCGTCGCAAACACATCTAAATATCAAACTTGCTGCGAAAACAGCTACTAACACTATGGCTGAAAGTCCCAACTCACTCACAGAATAGTTACTGCTTAAAACCCCCACTCGCTGAAAAAAAACGTACATCTTAAATACTTGTTGTATTTACTTGTACAAACCCCATTGGCTGTGACACGAGAGCTTCGTAATTCGAGTCCTGCCTTCAAAGTTGAAAAATCTGCATATTATTTTATTTTTATTTTAAACCATCCGTTCATGACACGTTTTTAAATATCGCGTTTTCCGACGAAGAGAGAACAAATACTACAAAAGCACTAGCGCCAGACCACTTGATGAAGTTTGTGAAATGCGGCTGTGCCACAATTCAATGTTCTACATGACAATGCATTTGTAGAACGCAAGGAATGTTATGAACAAGTACTTGCACCGATTGTCGAGCCATCGGTTGCTGCAATTCTGCATGTGTCAATGTTTATGAGGAGGACTAACTAACTAGGCCACTACTGGCCTAAATCACTAATATGTAACATGAGTAAAAATTTTGGAATTGAAATCCCTATGATAAAACAAATTAATCCCTTTTTTATAATAAACGTTGTTAAGATGTAAACTGTGTTTATTTTTTATAATACATGTTATATATTTTTGTTGAAGGTAGTGTCTGTGAGTGTGTGTAGTCATAAAAAAGCAAGATGATTTTAAAATTTTACATTGCATTTACTGTTTTCGTGGTAATCATGAAAATAAATCAATGTCCATAAGAACCACAATCAATGTCCATATGGGCCATAAGATGACAACAGCACGTTCTTCGAAAACTTTTAGCAGCATTTCAGGAGTCTCTTTCGCTGATTTTCCAAGTTTGAAACAGAACAGCATATTCGTTCGCTGATCCATTTTGAATTTCGACCGAGCACACAACACCTTCACTCTACAATAAACTGTTTCCACACGATACGCTACTTCGCAGCTCCGCCACTCAGAAACTGGTTCAGACCAGTCCTCACCTGTCCGGCACGGTATGCGCCGGTTGCAAACTCTTACGACCGTGAGCTCTATGACGTCATTTACCGAACTTTCTGGACAAAGGTTGTATATCTTTTGGCACTAATTGCATACACTGACCGTTGTATTTGATTTGAATGCACTCCGTAGAGAAGCACGGGTATTCAGCTAGTGTAATATATAACAAAAGCATTTTTTAATTGCAAGTTTTTACTTCGCCTCTTACGTATTCTCGTAAATCAATATTTATTTTTTTGTGTTTCAATCTCTGTTTCACGATCAGATAAAGGTTTCCTGCGAAAAGAAACAAGACAACGGCGTATGACATAGATAAGCATAAATGTTATCGTGGTCTCCTAGATGGTTGTATGAGAAGGATCCTTAGGAATCCTTGCAAAGGGACGTGCAGGGTAACGGGAAAAGTCGGCAGAATGCAGTGAGCGAGAGTATCGTGTGTTTGCATTTATGTTTTGATTGTGTGTGAATACTGTGGCAATATCTTCTATGTAGTGCATGCTGTTAGCTGTCTTCGCTCAAAATACAAAGGATAAAATAGACTTCCGACATTCGCGTCCCGGATTCACAGATTGTGCGTAAAAAGTTGTGTAAAACCGTATTCAGATGTTAGTTGAGCATTACTCCGAAAGAAATTGTGTTATCTTGACTTTTTGGGGACACTTCATTACTATATAAAATGAATAAATTACGGACTTTTTTTTTATCGCCCATGTCAAAAAGGATGAAAAGTACCGATGCAGAAAATACGTCTGAATCGATTCAAGTTTCGACACCGCCATTTGCTGCAAACGCAGATGAACAGTATGTGACCTTCTTGTTGGTCTTTAGAACTAAAGAATGATATCTGTGAAGTACAATAAACAAAAAACTTGGCTGTGGTGCTTATCATATAGTTCAAACGCTTGGAATTGAAACGTAAAATGGGTATGAAGATACCAAAAACCAATAATGAAGTTGGTAATTTTGGCTCAAATCGAAAACAGCAGTCTCTACAGACCAAAATATTCAAACGCAAAGAAAGTCCTGGGTATAAAACTGCCATGTAGATATTGGATGAGGCAAAGAAAGTGTGGCATCGGCTGTTCAGCCAATCACAGCAGCCTTGCGCGCGCACGCGCGGTTGAGGTAATGCCATGACCCGAAATTCGAACTACCGTCTAGTAGGACACTGGACTACTTCACTTTTTGTACAACTCTCGTACTTGACGCACGTGTGAGTTCCGATGGAACATTCTGTAAAATCAATGTGACGATACGATGCCTGTAGCCGAGTTTTTATATGTGAAGTGTAATGTCAACGGCTTTACGATTTTGCTATGATTAAAGCTTTTGTTAATTATGACTGTATAATCTTTCCAACGACAACTACACTTCTCCAAAATGGTGACCCGGACGTGATTTGAACACGCAACCTTCTGATATGTTCGGCCGACGAAGTAGAGCATATAACTCACCTGAAGGAGGTGTTCTATAGATTGCAACATTTCGGCCTTACTCTAAATCCCTCAAAGTGTGTCTTCGGGATGAAGGAGGTGAAGTTCCTGGGATGTCTTATCACAGCAGACGGCGTCCGTCCACTTCCAGAGAAAGTGGAAGCCATCACTTCTTTTCCTCAGCCAAACACTGTTGCAGAACTCAGACGTTTTCTAGCAATGCTAAATTTCTACCGACGTTTCTTGCCATCAGCAGCGCTACACCAAACCCCCCTGACCAACTATCTCAAGGACAGTAAGGAAAACGACAAGCGATTAATTTCCTGGTCGGATGACGCCATCCAAGCTTTCCAGAAATGCAGGACGACCTGGCTCACGCTGCCACCTTAGCATATCATGCAGAGCAAGACAAGCTTTCTCTCGTTGCCGACGCCTCAGACACAGCCATTGGTGCTGTCCTGCAGGCTGAGACTCTCGAAGGCATCATACCTCTCGCCTTCTTCTCGCGAAAGCTAGCCTCACCAGAATTGCGCTACAGCACGTATGATCGCGAACTCTTAGCTATCTACGCTGCCGTCAAACATTTTCGACCTTTTCTCGAGGGCAGAGAATTTAAAATCCTAACTGATCACAAACCACTGACCTTCGCTTTTACGAAAAATTCCAACCTCTCTCCTAGACAACTCAGACAGTTGGACCTGATTGCTCAATTCTCGACGGATATCGTGCACTTAAAAAGCCTCGACAACGTTGTTGCTGACAGCTTGTCAAGCATCAATGACATCACCGCACCTTCTGTCATTGAATTCTCTTCTCTGGCAGAAGCACAAGAATAGACGACGAATTGCAGACAATCTTGGAAAACCCAAAAGTCAGTGGCCTCAAACTACAGCCCCTGAAGGTTGATGGACAGTCGGACATAATTTGCGAAACCTCTTAGGGAACAATTCGCCCATATTTGCCAAAATCCTTTCGGCAGCGAGTGTTCCAGAAACTTCACAATTTGGCACATCCTGGAATCCGTGCCACGAAGCTGATCCAGCAGCGGTACGTTTGGCCTGCAATGCTCACCGACATCACCGAATGGACCCGTGCATGCATTCCATGTCAAAGATCGAAAGTGCTGAGGCATATTAAGAGCCCGCCCCAACCTTTCCCTGTGCCAGAAAAACGGTTCGATCACGTTCACGTCGACCTGGTCGGTCCCCTGCCTCAATCTGAAGGTTCAACCTATCTGTTGACCTGTATTGACAGATTTACCCGTTGGCCTGAAGCGTTTCCCATTCCAGATATGTCCACGGAAACTGTGGCTCGCACAATTCTCTCAGGCTGGACTGCACGTTTTGGAGTCCCTTCCATCATCACAACGGACCAAGGAAGACAGTTCCAATCTTCTTTGTTCTTCTCCCTGTCGACCTTGCTAGGCATCAAGCAAATCCGAATAACACCATACCACCCTGCTAGTAACGGTCTCGTAGAACGTTTCCATCGCTCGTTAAAACAAGCTCTACGATGTAAAGGAAACAACCGCTGGACTGAATCTTTACCCTTAGTTCTTCTCGGACTAAGATCCGCATTCAAGCCAAACCTCCAATGCACCACTGCCGAACTGGTATACGGGTCGACAATTCGTATGCCAGCTGAATTTTTTGTGCCATCTACAGAAACCGACATTGGTACGGCAGAATTTTTGCAACGACTCAGAAAACAAATGCAAGACCTTTCGCCAGTGCAGATATCGGCACACGCCAGCTCGAAACACTTTGTGCACCCTGCGTTGGCGACTTGTGAGCAAGTCGTCAATGTGTTCGTCGTCATGATGCGGTACGGAAACCTCTCCAGCCGCCATACGATGGACCATACCAAATTCTTGACCGTACCACAAAACATTTCAGCTTAATGGTGAACGGAAAAAAGACGGTCATCAGCATTGATCGCCTAAAACCAGCGTTCGCAAACTTGAAACTGTGCCCACTTCGACAGGTAAAGTCACACCTTCATCGGCTTCAAGACAGCCCCAAGGGGAATCTCGTCCCAACCCTGTGGCTACGCCTACACCAGTTACTGTGACGCGTGCCGGGAGAAAGGTCAGATTCAACCCCAGGTTCCTTAAAGTCTCGTACCTTTGGTACTTGGGGGAGTACTGTGGCATCGGCCAATCACAGCAGCCCGTGTTCACAGCAGGCAGTGTTCAGCCAATCACAGCAGCCCGCGCGCGCACGCGCGGTTGAGGTAATGTCATGACCCGAAATTCGAACTACCGTCTAGTAGGACACTGGACTACTTCACTTTTTGTACAACTCTCGTACTTGACGCACGTGTGAGTTCCGATGGAACATTCTGTAAAATCAATGTGACGATACGATGCCTGTAGCCGAGTTTTTATATGTGAAGTGTAATGTCAACGGCTTTACGATTTTGCTATGATTAAAGCTTTTGTTAATTATGACTGTATAATCTTTCCAACGACAACTACACTTCTCCAAAATGGTGACCCGGACGTGATTTGAACACGCAACCTTCTGATATGTTCGGCCGACGAAGTAGAGCATATAACTCACCTGAAGGAGGTGTTCTATAGATTGCAACATTTCGGCCTTACTCTAAATCCCTCAAAGTGTGTCTTCGGGATGAAGGAGGTGAAGTTCCTGGGATGTCTTATCACAGCAGACGGCGTCCGTCCACTTCCAGAGAAAGTGGAAGCCATCACTTCTTTTCCTCAGCCAAACACTGTTGCAGAACTCAGACGTTTTCTAGCAATGCTAAATTTCTACCGACGTTTCTTGCCATCAGCAGCGCTACACCAAACCCCTCTGACCAACTATCTCAAGGACAGTAAGGAAAACGACAAGCGATTAATTTCCTGGTCGGATGACGCCATCCAAGCTTTCCAGAAATGCAGGACGACCTGGCTCACGCTGCCACCTTAGCATATCATGCAGAGCAAGACAAGCTTTCTCTCGTTGCCGACGCCTCAGACACAGCCATTGGTGCTGAAGAAATTTAACTACTATATTCTACTAGAAACTAAACAAAGGAGTGAGAAATCCTCAAAACGAAAGTGGTGCAAAGTTTAAATCATCTTTACATATTTTTTAATGAATTTAATATATTTACATATTTACAAGAAGATAATAATAGGCTGGAAAGCCTCTACATTGACTAAATTCGAAAGAATAGACATATTATGGGATCTTAATCCCTTTCAAAGAAATCTACATTCTAACAACTGATTCAACACTCTATATTAAGACAAGAACAAGCGAATTCTAAACATTTGAGAATAAAATCAAACCGATGGGCTTACAGCGCCATCTCTTGACATATTATTTCTCTACACACTCCCCACCTGAACTCTGATAGGAGTTCATCTACTCCAATACAATCATAAACAAAAAATTCCCATTTCTAAAAAGCAAAATTTCTAATCAATCAGATTTTTCAAAAATACAGTGCAAAAAGGAGAGAATAAACAATAGGTTAATACTTGAATTAAATCACATCAATATCAACAATACTTTTCAATGTCTAGAGTATATAATAGGCATAAAGTTCTATCTAAAATAAAATAGGAAAGCGTTTAACAAATTAAAAAGTAATAAGAATTATTATTAAAATAAATGCAAATATAAAGAAAATTATTATTAAACAATTCAAATAGTGAAGTTTGAAACTTCAAACTTAAAAGAATAATAAACTAAAGAACATTTCAAATTATTCAATTCAATATTTAAGTAAAATAAAAAAGGATATATAAACGTTAGAGTTCAATATAGTTCAAGAGGATATAAGTGTTGTGCAGTTCGTTTCAAAGTCCCATTTCCAGTTTTTAATTCATAAGATCGAACTTTACCGTCACGTCCAGGAACGGCTTTAATGATTTTACCTAGTTTCCATAACAGTTTGTTTTTGCTATCTCCTTGAATCAGCACAACATCTCCTAATTTTAGTTCGGGTTGAAAGTCAGGATTTTTTAAAGAATGGGCGGTTCTAAGGTCTAACAAATATTGCTGTTTCCATTTACTCCACAACTGTTTTAACAGCAATTCTTGATAGCGTTTTCTTTTTAAGAGAGTCTTTCTTGTTGTTTCGATACCGATGATTTCAGCGAAAGTCAAAGGGTACGTAGGATCAGTTCGTCCAAAGTTCAGGAAACACATGGGAGTCAAGGGTTGTGGCTCATCATTTTCATTATAAACGTAGCTCAAAGGTCGTGAATTAAGAACAGTTTCTACCTCGACGAGTAGAGTAGACATTTCTTCGAAGGTCAACAACGCTTTTCCTATAACTTTTCTCAAACAGTTTTTGACGGATCTTACGAGTCTTTCATAAAACCCTCCCCACCATGCGGCTCGCTCGATGATAAACTTCCACTGAGTTCTCTCTTTGGCAATGAAATTTTTAAACACATCATCTTCTAAAATTCTAGAAAAGTTCTCAACTTCTTTTTTAGCCTTCTTGAAGGTTTTTGCGTTATCAGAATAAATGATTTTACAGTTTCCCCTTCTACTCAAAAATCTGCGAAATGCAAGTAAAAATGATTCTGTCGACATGTTTGAAACTAGTTCCAGGTGTATAGCTCGGGTTACAGCACATGTGAATAATGTGATGTATGATTTTTGAGTATCCTTTGAATTCTTTACGTAAACCGGTCCAGCAAAATCAACTCCACAAACAGCAAATGGGGGTGATTCAAGGATTCTGTCTTTAGGTAAGGGCGCTGTCATCTGGTCTGCAGGTTTGGCTGAATATTTTTGGCAAATTAAACAACTTTTTATAGTCTTTTTGACTAACTGACGTCCTTTCGGGACCCAGAAGCGAGATCTAACTTTAGCCAAAGTTGCAGCAGTCCCTCCATGCATTGTCTTCTCGTGTTGTTTACGTACAATTAAATAGGTCAATCTAGAATTTTTAGGCAGAATTATTGGATGCTTATTACCTAGTGTAAAGTCAGAAAATTCTAATCTTCCTCCTAATCTCATGATTCCCTTTTCATCAATATATGGGACAAAGTTGTACAGAGGGGAGTTCTTGTCAATCGGTTTACCTTCTATTAAGGATTTATATTCTTCGGCAAAAAACGTTTTTTGTTCAGACCGAATCCAGAAATTTTCGGCTTCTAATAGTTCTTCTGTTTTTAGAGTTCCCTCAACACTACTACATTTTCTCAATTTTGAAACGAAGCGTTTTATCCAAGCGGTGACCCTCAACAGTTTCTCTAAATTACTATATTTTGATAAGTCAAAGAGGTCATCAATATTTACGGTAGTACATTCAAGCTGATGTACATCAGTAGATTTTTTCCGATATTCAAGTTTGGTTTCGTCAATTGTGTCTGTAAGGTCTAATTTTGGCCAAAGATCAGGAGAGAGCTGAAGCCACCGTGGACCTTGGGTCCAAATGGGTTCATTCGTTAATTTAGATATTTTCGTTCCCCGAGATACGAGATCTGCAGGATTGTCTACCCCTGGACAGTAATGCCAATTTTGAGGCGGGGTCAATTTTTGAATTTCCTCGACACGATTCTTTACGAAGGGTTTGAAAGTTGCCGGTTGTTTTCTGATCCAAAAATAAACAATTGTCGAGTCTGTCCAAAAAAAGCAAGGTATATTTAACTTTATCTATTTCAAAATATTGTTACTTAACTTTGCTGACAATAGTGCTCCCATCAACTCCAATCTAGGCAAAGTGAGAGCTTTTAGTGGAGCTACCCTATTTTTAGAAGCAACGAAGGCAGTTTTAATTTCATTATTGTTTGTTGTGAAACGTAAGTAGGCAACTGTACCATAGGCTTTCGTGCTTGCGTCTGAGAAACAATGTAATTCGATATTTTGGACATCAAAGTTCGAGAATTTGAAAAAGTAATGACGAGGGATAGAAAATTCGGCCATTTGAGGAATCTCCTCACACCAGTTTCTCCATTGGGAGGTTAAATCTTCTGGCAGTGGTTCATCCCAATCTATACGCGATGACCAGATCCTTTGTATCAAACACTTTATTCTAACAGTGAAGGGTCCTAAAATTCCTAGAGGGTCGAAAATCCGACCCAACACCTGTAGGATAAATCTTTTTGTTTCTATAGGTTTAGACAAAAATGACAATAGACTTCGAACATCAAAATACAACAGATCGTTAGAATTATCCCACGCCATACCTAGGACTTTAAATGGGAGATTTTCTTTATCAAAAGTTTCGGGATCTTCATCTGAAACGATACCTTCCTTTATCCACAGTTCATGTAATTCTTTCGAGTTAGTACGAAACTTATGCAAATGCATACTAGCTTCTTTGAAAATTTTGATCGATTCTAGAGTCGTAGTCAAAGTTTCTCTGACTGTCAGCTGACTTCCGATTGCGTCATCTACGTAAATATTGTCATCTAAAAGGTCCACAGTTGTAGGATAGACTTCTCTATATTTTTTCAGGTGGTATCTAATAGTCGCTGCCAACAGAAACGGAGAACAGTTCATCCCAAATAACACTCGAGTAAATCTATATATATTAGGGGGGATGGTTTCATCAGAGGGAATTTCGGAGAATAGAAATCTAGTTACATCTCGGTCTCTTTCATCTATGAGAATTTGTAGAAAGGCCTGTCTGATGTCTGCAGTGAATGCAATAGGATTATATCTAAACCTTAATAGGATGTCGAATATCTCAGGGTACAAATTGGGTCCTACATGAAGACAGTCATTTAAAGAATTCGAGCCTGGGGGATGCGATGACGCATCAAAAACAATACGTAATTTGCTCGTGGTTCGATTCTCGCGTATAACTTCCCTATGTGGCAAGTAAAATGTAACGTTTTCTTCACCTTGAACATCTGTTACTCGTTCTATGATATTTTGATTTAAGTAATCTTGTATTACATTTTGATATTCAAAAAATAGATCTGGATTTCTTTTAAACCGTTTTCTAAGTCGATCGAACCTTTGTTCTGCGATTTCCCAGTTATCATTCAAATCTGAAGTGTCATGTTTCCAAGGTAATCTAACTTTGTAGCGAGAATTTTCGTATGTTATATTGGATTCGAAATGTTTAAGTGCTTCATTTTCGGTTGAATCTAAATTTTCTTTTTCACTAATAAGTCCTGAATTTTCTAGACTCCAAAATTTTGTTATTTGTTTAGAAATTAGATCTTCCCCTACAATAACATTGAATGATAGAGAGACTTCATTCTGACTCTCCCTTCCTTGTAAACACCAACCGAAAATAGTCTCTACTGCGACAAGATTTTTATTCAAACGCTTAATGTGTCCCATGACAATATCATAATAATAGTCTGCTCCGATTAAAATACCAATTGATTCTTCACTATCGAGGGAATCTGCGAGTATCAAATTCTTTAGTTGTCGAATTTGTCTAATTTCTTCTAATCTAGGAGTCGGAACGTTTGAGCCTGAAATTTGATCCGTTACTAATAATTCAACTTCTATTCTAGAGTCAGAAGAACTTTTATGTTCCAAACTCAATTTAACCACGTCATAATTTCTTTGAATAGGTGTGGTGTTCCCAAAGGTGTAAACAGTTAATTTTTCTTTCCTAGTTACTTCGAGATTTAATTTGTTAGCTAATTCGCGTGTGACGAAACTTTTCATGCTACCCGTATCAAGAAGGAGCCTGGCAAACATTTTTTCTTTTCCTGCTTTAATTTTTATCGTGCAGGTCTGCAGAAGTATCACATTGTTAACATGCGAAACGGCGGAAACAATTTTTTCACTTCGTGGTTCAACTTGTGTTTCAATTTTTGAAATTGAAGAAACCTCACATTTATCAGCTTCCGAATTTTTGACTGCCGTGTTTGATTTAAAACATATACCTTCATAGTGTTTGCCCCCAAGGATCCTACAAGCCTTTGTTTGTCGATAAGGGCAAAATGCAATTTTATGTTTCAAAGACGTGCACAAAAAACATCTATTGCTCTGCTTTAAAATGTCTCTTTTTTCATTTACTGTAAACACTCCGCAGTTTTCCGATAAGTGTTCCTGAGAACAAAAAATACACTTCCGGTTTGGTAATGTTGTCGCAATAAATTCATGTGTGGTAACCGACGGTTTTTGTTTTGAATATTTGTTAAAGTCTTTTCTTTTAACATTAGAATTCCACGTATACTTTGAGTCAAATTTGTTATATGTGTTCTTGAATTCCAGAAGTTGTTTTGATTTGTGAGAAAGCGACAAACAGGAGATTTTTTCCCGGGATTCTATCTCAGTCCGTAAAAATTTGAGAAAATTGTCTAAATTAAAGGTTCGACTATCTATATTAGTACGATGGAACTCCAAAGCAATATCGTTGGGAATGGTTTTCAACAAAACCGGAATTAACATGTTAGAATAGGATTCTTGTTTTACATCGAGAGAGGAAAGACTTCTAATTTGAACATTTATTGTGTCATACAATTTTCTTAATTTTGTTACATCATTCGAGTTTTGTACAGGGTTTAAATTCAAGAGATTTGACATATGCATATTGATTATCAACTGGCTTTGACCAAATCTATTGGTAAGAATCTCTACAGCCGAATCATAATTGGATTCTGAAATCGAAAATCCATCAATAGAACTTGCTGCATTTCCACCTAAATACGATTTTAAATAGTTGAACTTCTCTACTTTTGAAAGCGTTGTATTTTCATGAATTGTAATTTTAAATGAATTCCAAAAGTTGCTCCATTCATTACAATCGCCATAAAACTTTTGTATCGACATTTTGGGTAATTTAACATTACTTTCAGATTCTTTTTCTTTTTTACTTCCGATTTCTGAATGCGAGTCGCTAGAAATATTTAAGTTCAATTTTTGAGATTCGACGTTCTTGAAATAACGTTTGATTTTTGATTTCGTTATTATTATTGTATCACTATATTCCATGGAAGTTACAATATCTAATTCTAATTTACCATCCTCATTTTTAATCAAACTTTGGATTTTTTCATCTAAATCCCGAATTTCTATCTCTTTCGAACTTAAAAGTTCAAAACAATCATCCAATCCTGATTTATCCTGGTCTTCAATCAATTTATCAACATTTTTAACGATATTCGTGATGGAAGAACGCAAAGTAGCTCTTCTTTTGTTTAACGCCTTGACATCCATAATAAATAAAGTATCAAAAACTTTACCTTTGGCAGTTTTCGCATAAAATGCTATCCAATTGCTTGAAAATATCACGAACACACAACGATTACTAAATATTTTTACTCTATACTAAACTATTAGGTTCGCGAGACCGATGCACCATGAAGAAATTTAACTACTATATTCTACTAGAAACTAAACAAAGGAGTGAGAAATCTTCAAAACGAAAGTGGTGCAAAGTTTAAATCATCTTCACATATTTTTTAATGAATTTAATATATTTACATATTTACAAGAAGATAATAATAGGCTGGAAAGCCTCTACATTGACTAAATTCGAAAGAATAGACATATTATGGG
This sequence comes from Dolomedes plantarius, assembly GCA_907164885.2. NCBI lineage: Eukaryota > Metazoa > Arthropoda > Arachnida > Araneae > Dolomedidae > Dolomedes > Dolomedes plantarius. The sequence continues at coordinate 17,953,560 of OU015495.1, read as the reverse complement.
ATCTTTCATGTGTATATTATGTGTCCCAACCCTGTGGCTACGCCTACACCAGTTACTGTGACGCGTGCCGGGAGAAAGGTCAGATTCAACCCCAGGTTCCTTAAAGTCTCGTACCTTTGGTACTTGGGGGAGTACTGTGGCATCGGCCAATCACAGCAGCCCGTGTTCACAGCAGGCAGTGTTCAGCCAATCACAGCAGCCCGCGCGCGCACGCGCGGTTGAGGTAATGTCATGACCCGAAATTCGAACTACCGTCTAGTAGGACACTGGACTACTTCACTTTTTGTACAACTCTCGTACTTGACGCACGTGTGAGTTCCGATGGAACATTCTGTAAAATCAATGTGACGATACGATGCCTGTAGCCGAGTTTTTATATGTGAAGTGTAATGTCAACGGCTTTACGATTTTGCTATGATTAAAGCTTTTGTTAATTATGACTGTATAATCTTTCCAACGACAACTACACTTCTCCAAAATGGTGACCCGGACGTGATTTGAACACGCAACCTTCTGATATGTTCGGCCGACGAAGTAGAGCATATAACTCACCTGAAGGAGGTGTTCTATAGATTGCAACATTTCGGCCTTACTCTAAATCCCTCAAAGTGTGTCTTCGGGATGAAGGAGGTGAAGTTCCTGGGATGTCTTATCACAGCAGACGGCGTCCGTCCACTTCCAGAGAAAGTGGAAGCCATCACTTCTTTTCCTCAGCCAAACACTGTTGCAGAACTCAGACGTTTTCTAGCAATGCTAAATTTCTACCGACGTTTCTTGCCATCAGCAGCGCTACACCAAACCCCTCTGACCAACTATCTCAAGGACAGTAAGGAAAACGACAAGCGATTAATTTCCTGGTCGGATGACGCCATCCAAGCTTTCCAGAAATGCAGGACGACCTGGCTCACGCTGCCACCTTAGCATATCATGCAGAGCAAGACAAGCTTTCTCTCGTTGCCGACGCCTCAGACACAGCCATTGGTGCTGTCCTGCAGGCTGAGACTCTCGAAGGCATCATACCTCTCGCCTTCTTCTCGCGAAAGCTAGCCTCACCAGAATTGCGCTACAGCACGTATGATCGCGAACTCTTAGCTATCTACGCTGCCGTCAAACATTTTCGACCTTTTCTCGAGGGCAGAGAATTTAAAATCCTAACTGATCACAAACCACTGACCTTCGCTTTTACGAAAAATTCCAACCTCTCTCCTAGACAACTCAGACAGTTGGACCTGATTGCTCAATTCTCGACGGATATCGTGCACTTAAAAAGCCTCGACAACGTTGTTGCTGACAGCTTGTCAAGCATCAATGACATCACCGCACCTTCTGTCATTGAATTCTCTTCTCTGGCAGAAGCACAAGAATAGACGACGAATTGCAGACAATCTTGGAAAACCCAAAAGTCAGTGGCCTCAAACTACAGCCCCTGAAGGTTGATGGACAGTCGGACATAATTTGCGAAACCTCTTAGGGAACAATTCGCCCATATTTGCCAAAATCCTTTCGGCAGCGAGTGTTCCAGAAACTTCACAATTTGGCACATCCTGGAATCCGTGCCACGAAGCTGATCCAGCAGCGGTACGTTTGGCCTGCAATGCTCACCGACATCACCGAATGGACCCGTGCATGCATTCCATGTCAAAGATCGAAAGTGCTGAGGCATATTAAGAGCCCGCCCCAACCTTTCCCTGTGCCAGAAAAACGGTTCGATCACGTTCACGTCGACCTGGTCGGTCCCCTGCCTCAATCTGAAGGTTCAACCTATCTGTTGACCTGTATTGACAGATTTACCCGTTGGCCTGAAGCGTTTCCCATTCCAGATATGTCCACGGAAACTGTGGCTCGCACAATTCTCTCAGGCTGGACTGCACGTTTTGGAGTCCCTTCCATCATCACAACGGACCAAGGAAGACAGTTCCAATCTTCTTTGTTCTTCTCCCTGTCGACCTTGCTAGGCATCAAGCAAATCCGAATAACACCATACCACCCTGCTAGTAACGGTCTCGTAGAACGTTTCCATCGCTCGTTAAAACAAGCTCTACGATGTAAAGGAAACAACCGCTGGACTGAATCTTTACCCTTAGTTCTTCTCGGACTAAGATCCGCATTCAAGCCAAACCTCCAATGCACCACTGCCGAACTGGTATACGGGTCGACAATTCGTATGCCAGCTGAATTTTTTGTGCCATCTACAGAAACCGACATTGGTACGGCAGAATTTTTGCAACGACTCAGAAAACAAATGCAAGACCTTTCGCCAGTGCAGATATCGGCACACGCCAGCTCGAAACACTTTGAGCACCCTGCGTTGGCGACTTGTGAGCAAGTCGTCAATGTGTTCGTCGTCATGATGCGGTACGGAAACCTCTCCAGCCGCCATACGATGGACCATACCAAATTCTTGACCGTACCACAAAACATTTCAGCTTAATGGTGAACGGAAAAAAGACGGTCATCAGCATTGATCGCCTAAAACCAGCGTTCGCAAACTTGAAACTGTGCCCACTTCGACAGGTAAAGTCACACCTTCATCGGCTTCAAGACAGCCCCAAGGGGAATCTCGTCCCAACCCTGTGGCTACGCCTACACCAGTTACTGTGACGCGTGCCGGGAGAAAGGTCAGATTCAACCCCAGGTTCCTTAAAGTCTCGTACCTTTGGTACTTGGGGGAGTACTGTGGCATCGGCCAATCACAGCAGCCCGTGTTCACAGCAGGCAGTGTTCAGCCAATCACAGCAGCCCGCGCGCGCACGCGCGGTTGAGGTAATGTCATGACCCGAAATTCGAACTACCGTCTAGTAGGACACTGGACTACTTCACTTTTTGTACAACTCTCGTACTTGACGCACGTGTGAGTTCCGATGGAACATTCTGTAAAATCAATGTGACGATACGATGCCTGTAGCCGAGTTTTTATATGTGAAGTGTAATGTCAACGGCTTTACGATTTTGCTATGATTAAAGCTTTTGTTAATTATGACTGTATAATCTTTCCAACGACAACTACACTTCTCCAAAATGGTGACCCGGACGTGATTTGAACACGCAACCTTCTGATATGTTCGGCCGACGAAGTAGAGCATATAACTCACCTGAAGGCGGTGTTCTATAGATTGCAACATTTCGGCCTTACTCTAAATCCCTCAAAGTGTGTCTTCGGGATGAAGGAGGTGAAGTTCCTGGGATGTCTTATCACAGCAGACGGCGTCCGTCCACTTCCAGAGAAAGTGGAAGCCATCACTTCTTTTCCTCAGCCAAACACTGTTGCAGAACTCAGACGTTTTCTAGCAATGCTAAATTTCTACCGACGTTTCTTGCCATCAGCAGCGCTACACCAAACCCCTCTGACCAACTATCTCAAGGACAGTAAGGAAAACGACAAGCGATTAATTTCCTGGTCGGATGACGCCATCCAAGCTTTCCAGAAATGCAGGACGACCTGGCTCACGCTGCCACCTTAGCATATCATGCAGAGCAAGACAAGCTTTCTCTCGTTGCCGACGCCTCAGACACAGCCATTGGTGCTGTCCTGCAGGCTGAGACTCTCGAAGGCATCATACCTCTCGCCTTCTTCTCGCGAAAGCTAGCCTCACCAGAATTGCGCTACAGCACGTATGATCGCGAACTCTTAGCTATCTACGCTGCCGTCAAACATTTTCGACCTTTTCTCGAGGGCAGAGAATTTAAAATCCTAACTGATCACAAACCACTGACCTTCGCTTTTACGAAAAATTCCAACCTCTCTCCTAGACAACTCAGACAGTTGGACCTGATTGCTCAATTCTCGACGGATATCGTGCACTTAAAAAGCCTCGACAACGTTGTTGCTGACAGCTTGTCAAGCATCAATGACATCACCGCACCTTCTGTCATTGAATTCTCTTCTCTGGCAGAAGCACAAGAATAGACGACGAATTGCAGACAATCTTGGAAAACCCAAAAGTCAGTGGCCTCAAACTACAGCCCCTGAAGGTTGATGGACAGTCGGACATAATTTGCGAAACCTCTTAGGGAACAATTCGCCCATATTTGCCAAAATCCTTTCGGCAGCGAGTGTTCCAGAAACTTCACAATTTGGCACATCCTGGAATCCGTGCCACGAAGCTGATCCAGCAGCGGTACGTTTGGCCTGCAATGCTCACCGACATCACCGAATGGACCCGTGCATGCATTCCATGTCAAAGATCGAAAGTGCTGAGGCATATTAAGAGCCCGCCCCAACCTTTCCCTGTGCCAGAAAAACGGTTCGATCACGTTCACGTCGACCTGGTCGGTCCCCTGCCTCAATCTGAAGGTTCAACCTATCTGTTGACCTGTATTGACAGATTTACCCGTTGGCCTGAAGCGTTTCCCATTCCAGATATGTCCACGGAAACTGTGGCTCGCACAATTCTCTCAGGCTGGACTGCACGTTTTGGAGTCCCTTCCATCATCACAACGGACCAAGGAAGACAGTTCCAATCTTCTTTGTTCTTCTCCCTGTCGACCTTGCTAGGCATCAAGCAAATCCGAATAACACCATACCACCCTGCTAGTAACGGTCTCGTAGAACGTTTCCATCGCTCGTTAAAACAAGCTCTACGATGTAAAGGAAACAACCGCTGGACTGAATCTTTACCCTTAGTTCTTCTCGGACTAAGATCCGCATTCAAGCCAAACCTCCAATGCACCACTGCCGAACTGGTATACGGGTCGACAATTCGTATGCCAGCAGAATTTTTTGTGCCATCTACAGAAACCGACATTGGTACGGCAGAATTTTTGCAACGACTCAGAAAACAAATGCAAGACCTTTCGCCAGTGCAGATATCGGCACACGCCAGCTCGAAACACTTTGTGCACCCTGCGTTGGCGACTTGTGAGCAAGTCGTCAATGTGTTCGTCGTCATGATGCGGTACGGAAACCTCTCCAGCCGCCATACGATGGACCATACCAAATTCTTGACCGTACCACAAAACATTTCAGCTTAATGGTGAACGGAAAAAAGACGGTCATCAGCATTGATCGCCTAAAACCAGCGTTCGCAAACTTGAAACTGTGCCCACTTCGACAGGTAAAGTCACACCTTCATCGGCTTCAAGACAGCCCCAAGGGGAATCTCGTCCCAACCCTGTGGCTACGCCTACACCAGTTACTGTGACGCGTGCCGGGAGAAAGGTCAGATTCAACCCCAGGTTCCTTAAAGTCTCGTACCTTTGGTACTTGGGGGAGTACTGTGGCATCGGCCAATCACAGCAGCCCGTGTTCACAGCAGGCAGTGTTCAGCCAATCACAGCAGCCCGCGCGCGCACGCGCGGTTGAGGTAATGTCATGACCCGAAATTCGAACTACCGTCTAGTAGGACACTGGACTACTTCACTTTTTGTACAACTCTCGTACTTGACGCACGTGTGAGTTCCGATGGAACATTCTGTAAAATCAATGTGACGATACGATGCCTGTAGCCGAGTTTTTATATGTGAAGTGTAATGTCAACGGCTTTACGATTTTGCTATGATTAAAGCTTTTGTTAATTATGACTGTATAATCTTTCCAACGACAACTACACTTCTCCAAAATGGTGACCCGGACGTGATTTGAACACGCAACCTTCTGATATGTTCGGCCGACGAAGTAGAGCATATAACTCACCTGAAGGAGGTGTTCTATAGATTGCAACATTTCGGCCTTACTCTAAATCCCTCAAAGTGTGTCTTCGGGATGAAGGAGGTGAAGTTCCTGGGATGTCTTATCACAGCAGACGGCGTCCGTCCACTTCCAGAGAAAGTGGAAGCCATCACTTCTTTTCCTCAGCCAAACACTGTTGCAGAACTCAGACGTTTTCTAGCAATGCTAAATTTCTACCGACGTTTCTTGCCATCAGCAGCGCTACACCAAACCCCTCTGACCAACTATCTCAAGGACAGTAAGGAAAACGACAAGCGATTAATTTCCTGGTCGGATGACGCCATCCAAGCTTTCCAGAAATGCAGGACGACCTGGCTCACGCTGCCACCTTAGCATATCATGCAGAGCAAGACAAGCTTTCTCTCGTTGCCGACGCCTCAGACACAGCCATTGGTGCTGTCCTGCAGGCTGAGACTCTCGAAGGCATCATACCTCTCGCCTTCTTCTCGCGAAAGCTAGCCTCACCAGAATTGCGCTACAGCACGTATGATCGCGAACTCTTAGCTATCTACGCTGCCGTCAAACATTTTCGACCTTTTCTCGAGGGCAGAGAATTTAAAATCCTAACTGATCACAAACCACTGACCTTCGCTTTTACGAAAAATTCCAACCTCTCTCCTAGACAACTCAGACAGTTGGACCTGATTGCTCAATTCTCGACGGATATCGTGCACTTAAAAAGCCTCGACAACGTTGTTGCTGACAGCTTGTCAAGCATCAATGACATCACCGCACCTTCTGTCATTGAATTCTCTTCTCTGGCAGAAGCACAAGAATAGACGACGAATTGCAGACAATCTTGGAAAACCCAAAAGTCAGTGGCCTCAAACTACAGCCCCTGAAGGTTGATGGACAGTCGGACATAATTTGCGAAACCTCTTAGGGAACAATTCGCCCATATTTGCCAAAATCCTTTCGGCAGCGAGTGTTCCAGAAACTTCACAATTTGGCACATCCTGGAATCCGTGCCACGAAGCTGATCCAGCAGCGGTACGTTTGGCCTGCAATGCTCACCGACATCACCGAATGGACCCGTGCATGCATTCCATGTCAAAGATCGAAAGTGCTGAGGCATATTAAGAGCCCGCCCCAACCTTTCCCTGTGCCAGAAAAACGGTTCGATCACGTTCACGTCGACCTGGTCGGTCCCCTGCCTCAATCTGAAGGTTCAACCTATCTGTTGACCTGTATTGACAGATTTACCCGTTGGCCTGAAGCGTTTCCCATTCCAGATATGTCCACGGAAACTGTGGCTCGCACAATTCTCTCAGGCTGGACTGCACGTTTTGGAGTCCCTTCCATCATCACAACGGACCAAGGAAGACAGTTCCAATCTTCTTTGTTCTTCTCCCTGTCGACCTTGCTAGGCATCAAGCAAATCCGAATAACACCATACCACCCTGCTAGTAACGGTCTCGTAGAACGTTTCCATCGCTCGTTAAAACAAGCTCTACGATGTAAAGGAAACAACCGCTGGACTGAATCTTTACCCTTAGTTCTTCTCGGACTAAGATCCGCATTCAAGCCAAACCTCCAATGCACCACTGCCGAACTGGTATACGGGTCGACAATTCGTATGCCAGCTGAATTTTTTGTGCCATCTACAGAAACCGACATTGGTACGGCAGAATTTTTGCAACGACTCAGAAAACAAATGCAAGACCTTTCGCCAGTGCAGATATCGGCACACGCCAGCTCGAAACACTTTGTGCACCCTGCGTTGGCGACTTGTGAGCAAGTCGTCAATGTGTTCGTCGTCATGATGCGGTACGGAAACCTCTCCAGCCGCCATACGATGGACCATACCAAATTCTTGACCGTACCACAAAACATTTCAGCTTAATGGTGAACGGAAAAAAGACGGTCATCAGCATTGATCGCCTAAAACCAGCGTTCGCAAACTTGAAACTGTGCCCACTTCGACAGGTAAAGTCACACCTTCATCGGCTTCAAGACAGCCCCAAGGGGAATCTCGTCCCAACCCTGTGGCTACGCCTACACCAGTTACTGTGACGCGTGCCGGGAGAAAGGTCAGATTCAACCCCAGGTTCCTTAAAGTCTCGTACCTTTGGTACTTGGGGGAGTACTGTGGCATCGGCCAATCACAGCAGCCCGTGTTCACAGCAGGCAGTGTTCAGCCAATCACAGCAGCCCGCGCGCGCACGCGCGGTTGAGGTAATGTCATGACCCGAAATTCGAACTACCGTCTAGTAGGACACTGGACTACTTCACTTTTTGTACAACTCTCGTACTTGACGCACGTGTGAGTTCCGATGGAACATTCTGTAAAATCAATGTGACGATACGATGCCTGTAGCCGAGTTTTTATATGTGAAGTGTAATGTCAACGGCTTTACGATTTTGCTATGATTAAAGCTTTTGTTAATTATGACTGTATAATCTTTCCAACGACAACTACACTTCTCCAAAATGGTGACCCGGACGTGATTTGAACACGCAACCTTCTGATATGTTCGGCCGACGAAGTAGAGCATATAACTCACCTGAAGGCGGTGTTCTATAGATTGCAACATTTCGGCCTTACTCTAAATCCCTCAAAGTGTGTCTTCGGGATGAAGGAGGTGAAGTTCCTGGGATGTCTTATCACAGCAGACGGCGTCCGTCCACTTCCAGAGAAAGTGGAAGCCATCACTTCTTTTCCTCAGCCAAACACTGTTGCAGAACTCAGACGTTTTCTAGCAATGCTAAATTTCTACCGACGTTTCTTGCCATCAGCAGCGCTACACCAAACCCCTCTGACCAACTATCTCAAGGACAGTAAGGAAAACGACAAGCGATTAATTTCCTGGTCGGATGACGCCATCCAAGCTTTCCAGAAATGCAGGACGACCTGGCTCACGCTGCCACCTTAGCATATCATGCAGAGCAAGACAAGCTTTCTCTCGTTGCCGACGCCTCAGACACAGCCATTGGTGCTGTCCTGCAGGCTGAGACTCTCGAAGGCATCATACCTCTCGCCTTCTTCTCGCGAAAGGTAACCTCACCAGAATTGCTCTACAGCACGTATGATAAGGAACTCTTAGCTATCTACGCTGCCGTCAAACATTTTCGACCTTTTCTCGAGGGCAGAGAATTTAAAATCCTAACTGATCACAAACCACTGACCTTCGCTTTTACGAAAAACCCCAACCTCTCTCCTAGACAACTCAGACAGTTGGACCTGATTACTCAATTCTCGACGGATATCGTGCACTTAAAAAGCCTCGACAACGTTGTTGCTGACAGCTTGTCACGCATCAATGACATCACCGCACCTTCTGTCATTGAATTCTCTTCCCTGGCAGAAGCACAAGAATAGACGACGAATTGCAGACAATCTTGGAAAACCCAAAAGTCAGTGGCCTCAAACTACAGCCCCTGAAGGTTGATGGACAGTCGGACATAATTTGCGAAACCTCTTAGGGAACAATTCGCCCATATTTGCCAAAATCCTTTCGGCAGCGAGTGTTCCAGAAACTTCACAATTTGGCACATCCTGGAATCCGTGCCACGAAGCTGATCCAGCAGCGGTACGTTTGGCCTGCAATGCTCACCGACATCACCGAATGGACCCGTGCATGCATTCCATGTCAAAGATCGAAAGTGCTGAGGCATATTAAGAGCCCGCCCCAACCTTTCCCTGTGCCAGAAAAACGGTTCGATCACGTTCACGTCGACCTGGTCGGTCCCCTGCCTCAATCTGAAGGTTCAACCTATCTGTTGACCTGTATTGACAGATTTACCCGTTGGCCTGAAGCGTTTCCCATTCCAGATATGTCCACGGAAACTGTGGCTCGCACAATTCTCTCAGGCTGGACTGCACGTTTTGGAGTCCCTTCCATCATCACAACGGACCAAGGAAGACAGTTCCAATCTTCTTTGTTCTTCTCCCTGTCGACCTTGCTAGGCATCAAGCAAATCCGAATAACACCATACCACCCTGCTAGTAACGGTCTCGTAGAACGTTTCCATCGCTCGTTAAAACAAGCTCTACGATGTAAAGGAAACAACCGCTGGACTGAATCTTTACCCTTAGTTCTTCTCGGACTAAGATCCGCATTCAAGCCAAACCTCCAATGCACCACTGCCGAACTGGTATACGGGTCGACAATTCGTATGCCAGCTGAATTTTTTGTGCCATCTACAGAAACCGACATTGGTACGGCAGAATTTTTGCAACGACTCAGAAAACAAATGCAAGACCTTTCGCCAGTGCAGATATCGGCACACGCCAGCTCGAAACACTTTGTGCACCCTGCGTTGGCGACTTGTGAGCAAGTCGTCAATGTGTTCGTCGTCATGATGCGGTACGGAAACCTCTCCAGCCGCCATACGATGGACCATACCAAATTCTTGACCGTACCACAAAACATTTCAGCTTAATGGTGAACGGAAAAAAGACGGTCATCAGCATTGATCGCCTAAAACCAGCGTTCGCAAACTTGAAACTGTGCCCACTTCGACAGGTAAAGTCACACCTTCATCGGCTTCAAGACAGCCCCAAGGGGAATCTCGTCCCAACCCTGTGGCTACGCCTACACCAGTTACTGTGACGCGTGCCGGGAGAAAGGTCAGATTCAACCCCAGGTTCCTTAAAGTCTCGTACCTTTGGTACTTGGGGGAGTACTGTGGCATCGGCCAATCACAGCAGCCCGTGTTCACAGCAGGCAGTGTTCAGCCAATCACAGCAGCCCGCGCGCGCACGCGCGGTTGAGGTAATGTCATGACCCGAAATTCGAACTACCGTCTAGTAGGACACTGGACTACTTCACTTTTTGTACAACTCTCGTACTTGACGCACGTGTGAGTTCCGATGGAACATTCTGTAAAATCAATGTGACGATACGATGCCTGTAGCCGAGTTTTTATATGTGAAGTGTAATGTCAACGGCTTTACGATTTTGCTATGATTAAAGCTTTTGTTAATTATGACTGTATAATCTTTCCAACGACAACTACACTTCTCCAAAATGGTGACCCGGACGTGATTTGAACACGCAACCTTCTGATATGTTCGGCCGACGAAGTAGAGCATATAACTCACCTGAAGGCGGTGTTCTATAGATTGCAACATTTCGGCCTTACTCTAAATCCCTCAAAGTGTGTCTTCGGGATGAAGGAGGTGAAGTTCCTGGGATGTCTTATCACAGCAGACGGCGTCCGTCCACTTCCAGAGAAAGTGGAAGCCATCACTTCTTTTCCTCAGCCAAACACTGTTGCAGAACTCAGACGTTTTCTAGCAATGCTAAATTTCTACCGACGTTTCTTGCCATCAGCAGCGCTACACCAAACCCCTCTGACCAACTATCTCAAGGACAGTAAGGAAAACGACAAGCGATTAATTTCCTGGTCGGATGACGCCATCCAAGCTTTCCAGAAATGCAGGACGACCTGGCTCACGCTGCCACCTTAGCATATCATGCAGAGCAAGACAAGCTTTCTCTCGTTGCCGACGCCTCAGACACAGCCATTGGTGCTGTCCTGCAGGCTGAGACTCTCGAAGGCATCATACCTCTCGCCTTCTTCTCGCGAAAGCTAGCCTCACCAGAATTGCGCTACAGCACGTATGATCGCGAACTCTTAGCTATCTACGCTGCCGTCAAACATTTTCGACCTTTTCTCGAGGGCAGAGAATTTAAAATCCTAACTGATCACAAACCACTGACCTTCGCTTTTACGAAAAATTCCAACCTCTCTCCTAGACAACTCAGACAGTTGGACCTGATTGCTCAATTCTCGACGGATATCGTGCACTTAAAAAGCCTCGACAACGTTGTTGCTGACAGCTTGTCAAGCATCAATGACATCACCGCACCTTCTGTCATTGAATTCTCTTCTCTGGCAGAAGCACAAGAATAGACGACGAATTGCAGACAATCTTGGAAAACCCAAAAGTCAGTGGCCTCAAACTACAGCCCCTGAAGGTTGATGGACAGTCGGACATAATTTGCGAAACCTCTTAGGGAACAATTCGCCCATATTTGCCAAAATCCTTTCGGCAGCGAGTGTTCCAGAAACTTCACAATTTGGCACATCCTGGAATCCGTGCCACGAAGCTGATCCAGCAGCGGTACGTTTGGCCTGCAATGCTCACCGACATCACCGAATGGACCCGTGCATGCATTCCATGTCAAAGATCGAAAGTGCTGAGGCATATTAAGAGCCCGCCCCAACCTTTCCCTGTGCCAGAAAAACGGTTCGATCACGTTCACGTCGACCTGGTCGGTCCCCTGCCTCAATCTGAAGGTTCAACCTATCTGTTGACCTGTATTGACAGATTTACCCGTTGGCCTGAAGCGTTTCCCATTCCAGATATGTCCACGGAAACTGTGGCTCGCACAATTCTCTCAGGCTGGACTGCACGTTTTGGAGTCCCTTCCATCATCACAACGGACCAAGGAAGACAGTTCCAATCTTCTTTGTTCTTCTCCCTGTCGACCTTGCTAGGCATCAAGCAAATCCGAATAACACCATACCACCCTGCTAGTAACGGTCTCGTAGAACGTTTCCATCGCTCGTTAAAACAAGCTCTACGATGTAAAGGAAACAACCGCTGGACTGAATCTTTACTCTTCTCGGACTAAGATCCGCATTCAAGCCAGACCTCCAATGCACCACTGCCGAACTGGTATACGGGTCGACAATTCGTATACCAGCTGAATTTTTTGTGCCATCTACAGAAACCGACATTGGTACGGCAGAATTTTTGCAACGACTCAGAAAACAAATGCAAGACCTTTCGCCAGTGCAGATATCGGCACACGCCAGCTCGAAACACTTTGTGCACCCTGCGTTGGCGACTTGTGAGCAAGTCGTCAATGTGTTCGTCGTCATGATGCGGTACGGAAACCTCTCCAGCCGCCATACGATGGACCATACCAAATTCTTGACCGTACCACAAAACATTTCAGCTTAATGGTGAACGGAAAAAAGACGGTCATCAGCATTGATCGCCTAAAACCAGCGTTCGCAAACTTGAAACTGTGCCCACTTCGACAGGTAAAGTCACACCTTCATCGGCTTCAAGACAGCCCCAAGGGGAATCTCGTCCCAACCCTGTGGCTACGCCTACACCAGTTACTGTGACGCGTGCCGGGAGAAAGGTCAGATTCAACCCCAGGTTCCTTAAAGTCTCGTACCTTTGGTACTTGGGGGAGTACTGTGGCATCGGCCAATCACAGCAGCCCGTGTTCACCGCAGGCAGTGTTCAGCCAATCACAGCAGCCCGCGCGCGCACGCGCGGTTGAGGTAATGTCATGACCCGAAATTCGAACTACCGTCTAGTAGGACACTGGACTACTTCACTTTTTGTACAACTCTCGTACTTGACGCACGTGTGAGTTCCGATGGAACATTCTGTAAAATCAATGTGACGATACGATGCCTGTAGCCGAGTTTTTATATGTGAAGTGTAATGTCAACGGCTTTACGATTTTGCTATGATTAAAGCTTTTGTTAATTATGACTGTATAATCTTTCCAACGACAACTACACTTCTCCAAAATGGTGACCCGGACGTGATTTGAACACGCAACCTTCTGATATGTTCGGCCGACGAAGTAGAGCATATAACTCACCTGAAGGCGGTGTTCTATAGATTGCAACATTTCGGCCTTACTCTAAATCCCTCAAAGTGTGTCTTCGGGATGAAGGAGGTGAAGTTCCTGGGATGTCTTATCACAGCAGACGGCGTCCGTCCACTTCCAGAGAAAGTGGAAGCCATCACTTCTTTTCCTCAGCCAAACACTGTTGCAGAACTCAGACGTTTTCTAGCAATGCTAAATTTCTACCGACGTTTCTTGCCATCAGCAGCGCTACACCAAACCCCTCTGACCAACTATCTCAAGGACAGTAAGGAAAACGACAAGCGATTAATTTCCTGGTCGGATGACGCCATCCAAGCTTTCCAGAAATGCAGGACGACCTGGCTCACGCTGCCACCTTAGCATATCATGCAGAGCAAGACAAGCTTTCTCTCGTTGCCGACGCCTCAGACACAGCCATTGGTGCTGTCCTGCAGGCTGAGACTCTCGAAGGCATCATACCTCTCGCCTTCTTCTCGCGAAAGCTAGCCTCACCAGAATTGCGCTACAGCACGTATGATCGCGAACTCTTAGCTATCTACGCTGCCGTCAAACATTTTCGACCTTTTCTCGAGGGCAGAGAATTTAAAATCCTAACTGATCACAAACCACTGACCTTCGCTTTTACGAAAAATTCCAACCTCTCTCCTAGACAACTCAGACAGTTGGACCTGATTGCTCAATTCTCGACGGATATCGTGCACTTAAAAAGCCTCGACAACGTTGTTGCTGACAGCTTGTCAAGCATCAATGACATCACCGCACCTTCTGTCATTGAATTCTCTTCTCTGGCAGAAGCACAAGAATAGACGACGAATTGCAGACAATCTTGGAAAACCCAAAAGTCAGTGGCCTCAAACTACAGCCCCTGAAGGTTGATGGACAGTCGGACATAATTTGCGAAACCTCTTAGGGAACAATTCGCCCATATTTGCCAAAATCCTTTCGGCATCGAGTGTTCCAGAAACTTCACAATTTGGCACATCCTGGAATCCGTGCCACGAAGCTGATCCAGCAGCGGTACGTTTGGCCTGCAATGCTCACCGACATCACCGAATGGACCCGTGCATGCATTCCATGTCAAAGATCGAAAGTGCTGAGGCATATTAAGAGCCCGCCCCAACCTTTCCCTGTGCCAGAAAAACGGTTCGATCACGTTCACGTCGACCTGGTCGGTCCCCTGCCTCAATCTGAAGGTTCAACCTATCTGTTGACCTGTATTGACAGATTTACCCGTTGGCCTGAAGCGTTTCCCATTCCAGATATGTCCACGGAAACTGTGGCTCGCACAATTCTCTCAGGCTGGACTGCACGTTTTGGAGTCCCTTCCATCATCACAACGGACCAAGGAAGACAGTTCCAATCTTCTTTGTTCTTCTCCCTGTCGACCTTGCTAGGCATCAAGCAAATCCGAATAACACCATACCACCCTGCTAGTAACGGTCTCGTAGAACGTTTCCATCGCTCGTTAAAACAAGCTCTACGATGTAATGGAAACAACCGCTGGACTGAATCTTTACCCTTAGTTCTTCTCGGACTAAGATCCGCATTCAAGCCAAACCTCCAATGCACCACTGCCGAACTGGTATACGGGTCGACAATTCGTATGCCAGCTGAATTTTTTGTGCCATCTACAGAAACCGACATTGGTACGGCAGAATTTTTGCAACGACTCAGAAAACAAATGCAAGACCTTTCGCCAGTGCAGATATCGGCACACGCCAGCTCGAAACACTTTGTGCACCCTGCGTTGGCGACTTGTGAGCAAGTCGTCAATGTGTTCGTCGTCATGATGCGGTACGGAAACCTCTCCAGCCGCCATACGATGGACCATACCAAATTCTTGACCGTACCACAAAACATTTCAGCTTAATGGTGAACGGAAAAAAGACGGTCATCAGCATTGATCGCCTAAAACCAGCGTTCGCAAACTTGAAACTGTGCCCACTTCGACAGGTAAAGTCACACCTTCATCGGCTTCAAGACAGCCCCAAGGGGAATCTCGTCCCAACCCTGTGGCTACGCCTACACCAGTTACTGTGACGCGTGCCGGGAGAAAGGTCAGATTCAACCCCAGGTTCCTTAAAGTCTCGTACCTTTGGTACTTGGGGGAGTACTGTGGCATCGGCCAATCACAGCAGCCCGTGTTCACAGCAGGCAGTGTTCAGCCAATCACAGCAGCCCGCGCGCGCACGCGCGGTTGAGGTAATGTCATGACCCGAAATTCGAACTACCGTCTAGTAGGACACTGGACTACTTCACTTTTTGTACAACTCTCGTACTTGACGCACGTGTGAGTTCCGATGGAACATTCTGTAAAATCAATGTGACGATACGATGCCTGTAGCCGAGTTTTTATATGTGAAGTGTAATGTCAACGGCTTTACGATTTTGCTATGATTAAAGCTTTTGTTAATTATGACTGTATAATCTTTCCAACGACAACTTCACTTCTCCAAAAAAGAAACGATAGAGAGTTTTCCCTTTCCCATCAAAAAGAGGTAACTGCAAAAATATTCGCACAGCCTACAAAGTTGCAAAATGCAATCAATCATTCAATAATTTTGAAAATGAAATTGACTTGCAAAAACTTAATGGTGTTGATATGAGGCGAATACTTCACTCTACAAATGCTTGCATCAACATTATCAATCACATTAGAAAGGAAACGAGAACAAACTTGGTCCACAAAATCATAACTTCCACATCAAAAATATCTTTAATCATCGATGAGGCAATCCCTTAATGAAAAGTTTACTTTGATCTTGCATTTCCGTGTAATGATTTCTGGTTGTGAATGACTGCTCCAGCGATTTTATTTATTGACTTGTTTGAGTTAGATCAGGGGTGTCAAACTCAAAGGCTACCTTGGGCCAAACAAACAAGGTTTAACTATAGGTGGGCCGCAAAAAAAATCAATATTAATAGAAACGTAGGTTTATTTTCCTAATTACAGTATATTCAACATAAATATATGCATTTTGTTTAATAATAGTAAAAAAAGAGTATCATTAAAAAAACATTTAGCGAATTATTCCTATCTTATTATAATTCTGCGTCGGTTATTTTATTATATATTACTGTGTGCCATTATATTGGCCGAACCGCAAAAATGTTCGTCGCGGGCCGCATGACACCCCTGAGTTAGATGATGTAACGGCGAAAGGGACTTTCTTCGCTTTGATTTGCCATCTACAATCTACTGGATTGACGGAATAATACCTGAATGATCATCTAGTTTCTGTTGCTTGTGACGGAGCAGCAGTAATGCTTGGATATCATGGTGGAGTCAAGAAATAACTGAAAGAAAAATTTCCATCTATAATTGTATGGCACTGTGCCAATCATAGATTGGAATTAGCCGTCCATGATGTTGTCAAGAGAATTTCTGGAATTAACAAGTTTAAGACATATATTGATAAGTTATATGTTCTCTACCACGCATCAACCCCTGTAATGATGCGCCTTTAATCTGGATAAAAGTTATCTGAAATATTGTAGAAGAAATATGTAAAGGCGGCAGCATTACATTTTGGAGAAGTGTACCGGCATAAGAGACTTTTAATTAAAGAATAATACGGTGTCTTTTATGTTTGGGCAATAGAGAAGGGGGACGAAAGCGGTTTGTTGGTAGTTCCCGATTCCAGACAAGATAACGGGGCTGGAGCCAGAAGTGACATTAAACTACAAAGTCTTTTGTGAACAAATTTATGAGTCAATGAGGGGGAATCTACGGCAGGACACGTGGAGTTGACTTTGGGTGGTCTTGAGGGACGAAATTGAAGTGCACACCCATTTGGAGAGAGATGTCCAATCGAAGATTTTGAGTTTTGGATAGACGAATAAAAAAACATTGCAGAACGTGGAATGGCTAGAGGTTTTATTAGAAGGCGGGATTAATTTTAGACAAAGAGAATGAAAGAAAATATATACATGGTTCTGAGAGAAAAAAAGAGGGGATTAAGATTTTGACGGGGAAGCTGTAGGGTCCCCGCAACCCTGTGTTGTCTTTCATAGAATTTTGAATCGGAGTTTTTTTTTGACGGGTCAGGCTGTTGGTTTCCCGTGAATCTAAATTTACGTAGAAGATTTAAATCGGCAGTTGGTCGAGTGCAGTCAGCATCTAAGTTAGGTAGAAGACGCAATCGACAGCTGTTGGAGTGGAGCCCGCATCTGGGTTTACGCATAGACGTTATCGACCGTTAATCAAGTGTAGACCGCACCTGAGTTTGAGACAAGGAGTTGATGGAATCATAGAGTGGAGACTACTTAGATATTCCGCCAGACGTCGAGAGGTTTTCCTCATCTTAAAGCCAGACGTGACCACCCCATGCCAAGGAAGGTTTTCGACCCCCGGACCCCATCGCATTAAATCGAATGTCAACAATCATCAAAGGTCAGCAAACTGAGTGAGTGTTTTACATTATTTTGATTTGTTCAGTTCCCACGGTTTCGAGTTAGTTTTGGTGTGTTAGAGAGATACAAAAAGAGTATAGTTTGTTTCGGTTAGAGTCAAATTTTGTGTTTGTTGGTTCTAAGTCTTTACGCTCCCTAATCCTATAAAGGTGGTAAATAAATTGATAAAATATTTTGATTAAATGATTGTGTATGCTTAAAATTTTGAAACATTGAAAAAGTTGGCATTTGAAAATTGAATATTTTGCTAAGAAGGTTATGATTATAAATGTTCGTAGCATAATTTGTAAATATTAGTTTTTTTTGTAAATAAATTATGATGTATTTTAAACGTAATGAGTTGGTTTAATTTATGTCTATTTAATCTGTTCGTTATTGTCAATTAGTGTCCAGAGTTTTGGGTTGGATTCAACAAAATAACTTAAACACAACGCAACCAAATAATTTTAATTATAAATAAATACGTACTAACCCAAATAAACTACGATTCGTGCCCAAAAATCTAATTTCAGGACAGACAATACGACACATGGTCCCGACCAGGATGCATATTACCATTCCTTACATGAATTCACGCCATTACATCGTTTGGCGGCTGCTGATTGGTCAATTGACTTTGCATCGGTAATTGCCATAATATTTGATCCTAATAGCATTTTAAATGAGATAAATGCTAAAATATATGTCTTAGTTGCTTTCATTTCGATAATTGCATAATATTTGATCCTAAAAGTATTTTAAATGAGATAAAATCTATTTCTTAGTTGCTTTCATTTTTATATATTTTTTACGCAATATTTTGCAAGGAAAGTGAATTTTTTAAGTGGCGCCACCTATTAATGCAAAAGTAATTTAAAGTGACAACTATTTGTAAAAGAAATTTTCGCCATAAATGCCTTCATTTTCTTTTTTGTGAATGGAAAATTTTAAGAAATTACCAATTTCCGTATTAATTTCACTGTAAAATTTTAGGAGTAGAATAAAATAGATGAAATATTACTCAAAATTGAATTTTTTCTTAAATTTAAATGTTGAATTAAAAAAATGAAAGCTTTCCCACACAACACACCGATCTCTATTAGACGTCTATAATACCTCACCTCATAAAAACGCGTACCTCTATAAGACGTCGAAAAATATCTACATCACGTGGAATGGAGCTCTATAGGAGCTCCGAGGTGTGCTCTCTTTGAGATCCATAAGACGTCTACGATATCTAAGCGGCGCTCTATAGGACGTCTATAAGAGCGAAAATTTCGATGTGGAGGGTACGCGATTTAGATATTTTGGACCTCTAAAGGACGTACTATTCCCCTCCAAAATATTGTATTTTGGATCTTAATTTCTTAATAATAAATTAAGCTTAATTTATTTCGAACAATTTGCATTCTAATAGGAAATTTTTATGCAAAAATAATTGCTACAGAGATTCTAAAACTAAAAGTAAATTTATGGAAGTATAACAAAAGAGTATAAAAATAATAGTTGTAAATGTATTATTATTTATTAAGTAATAATACATTAAGCTTAATTTATTTTGAACAATTTGCATTCTAATAGGACATTCTTATGCAAAAATAATTGCTACAGAGGTTCTAAAACTAAAAGTAAATTTATGGAAGTAGAGTATAAAAATAATAGTGTGTCTATTATTTTGATACTCTTTATTATACTTCCATAAATTTACTTTTAGTTTTAGAATCTCTGTAGCAATTATTTTTGCATAAGAATGTCCTATTAGAATGCAAATTGTTTAAAATAAATTAAGCTTAATGTATTATTACTTATTATTATTACTTAATAAATAATAATACATTTACAACTATTATTTTTATACACTTTTGTTATACTTCCATAAATTTACTTTTAGTTTTAGAATCTCTGTAGCAATTATTTTTGCATGAAAATGTCCTATTAGAATGCAAATTGTTCGAAATATATTAAGCTCAATTCATTTTTCTAAATTTATTAAGAAATTTAGGTCCAAAATACAATGTAAATATTAATATTTACCACTACTTTTGATGTTATTACGATGACAATTGTCATACATTATAACTGCCAAAAATAGTGATATATATTACTTAAATAATAACAGTATTACTAATGTTTAATGTAAAAATATTTAAAAATAATTATAATATTAAATATTATAATAATAAAACTAATATTTTTACATTAAAATTTGGTATTAATGCATTCTGAAATTTAAGAAAAAAAGAAAATTAACCAAAATGCTAATTTTTCAATTGAAAAACTAAACTATTATAAGTGCATATATAATTTTTTTAATGCAATTTTTCTAATTAATAAATATACATTTCACAATTAAAACATAAATTGAACACTGAATTACCTTTTAAATTTGCTTGAAAACAAGTTTCTTCCTTTTTAATAGCTATTGTGATTAAGACTTATTTATTCGTCATAGGTTTTTGACAGTTTAAACCAGTTTTTGATGGTTGTAATGTCAAAAACCCAATCCTGCAACAGTATACTGGTTGAATATATAGATATCTCATATCTCTTTCTTTTTTCAGCCATCATTACTTATAAAAGTAACTTAGTAGGACATAATAAATTAAGTTTCAAAAAGTATATCTATGAAAATCATAATTTATTTTTATAAAAACTTTTCTGCTTCAGTTGGATTTTCATTAAAAATATCTTCTTCAATAATTAATCCAGAATTGTTTGTGTTCACATTCTTTAACATAAATATATTTTTAATACTGCAACAAAGAAAGAAAGAAAAAATGTTTTAATAAAAGGCTTTATTGAATACAAAATCATAAAATTTCCCCAACACAATTTTTTTTTTGTTTTGAACTCCTAGCATTTGCATGCCTTAACCAGTCTTTGACGACGGTTTCAATTTTTGAGTCAGTCACCTGCTTGTACAATGCATTTCTCCTAGCTGCACCTAGAAGTACAATAAATAAATTTTTAATTCGTTAGAAAATATCACTAGGTTTACCTTAATATCATTCACATTTTGTGAGATGGGTTTTAACTTAATGCATACTCGTAATATGCACACATTTAATATAACTAAAATATTACATATACACACACACACACACACACACACACATATATATATATATATATATATATATATATATATATATATATATATATATATATAATATTAATCTAAAAATGAAACAATTTTAGGTATAAATAAATATAGCAAACTCAAAGGATGAAAACGATTTAAATTCTAAATAGACATATTAATGAAATAATAAAGAAAAAATTTGAATAATTGCTTACTAAATATAAGATGAGAAATTTTTAAGTTGCAGAAAGCTTTTTCTTTTGTGCCACTAGTCTGAGTAATTACTTCATACTAAAAAAAAATAATTTAAACTTAGAATATAAATATGAATTCATAAAACATACACAATATATTTACTAGAATATATTTCATAACATTCAAAATCTTGACTATTAAAATGAACAATTGATGTTAATTCTATACCATAAACTTTTTCTATGAACTCGAATGGGAAAATATTGCTGATCTACAATTTCACTGTTATTTCAGTAAATTTTTCTTCAGGCAATCTTTTAATTTTGTGAGTGTATATTCCATATTAAGTCTGCTCTAAAATATTTATCTTACTAAAGAGTAATAATAAAATTATATACTATCCAACAGTTCTTTAGTGTCATTATTGTGTAGCTCCTGCTCAAGGAGCTACACAATATAGTACAGTTAATATAGTAGTACAGTTATTACAGTTATTATAGTAGTACAGTTATTATAGTTTTCCTGTGGTTCAACAGTTACTGTTGGGAAAAAATGCAACATAGAACGACATTTCACAACAGTTCATAAAAAATATGATACTGAATATCCTCCTAACAGCAATTTAAGAAAATGGAAATTGAAAGAAATGAAAACCGCATTAATTGCCCAACAATCTTTGTTTACCGGGCCCGTGAATAAATCAAAAGCTGCTACTATTGCATCGTTTAAGATTGCACATATACTTGCAATGCACAAAAAACCTTTAATGGATGGTAACATAATTAAAGAATTAATGCTTGCTGCATCAGAGATATTATTTCAAGAATTTAAAAATAAGAATGAAATTATGTTAGCTATCCAGGAAGTTCAATTATCCAGAAATTCAGTAACTCGTAGAATAGAAGAAATATCTGTGAATATCAGAGAACAATTAAAAGAGGATTTACAAAAATGTGTTTTTCTAAGTTTACAGTGTGATGAATCAACAGATATCTGTAATGTAGCACAAATAAATATTTTTATAAGGATGGTTTTCAAAGATTGCTCAGCAAAGGAAGATATACCGTCAGTTTTGTCATTAAAAGGGAATACACGTGGGTACGATATATACCAAGCTATTAAAAATCATATTACAAAAATTATTCTTCCGCTTCAATTAATACTTTAATGTTACATTGTGAAATAAGGTGGCTTAGTAACGGAAAAGTCTTGGAACAATTTTTAGAGCTTCTTCCAGAGATAAAACAGTTTGTAGAGTCTAAATCAAAGCAAACAAATCATGAATAATGCATTAATATAATTGAAAATATAATGATAATAAGTAAACTAAAATATAAATTATACAACAAGGACCTGCCACTAACAACACAATATATTTACTAGAATATATTTTGCAACATTCAAACACTTGTCTATTAAAATGAACAATTAATGTTACTTCTATACCATAAAATTTTTCTATGAACTCTAATAGGAGGAAAATATTACTGATATACAATTTCACTGATCAAATACTCTATTTCTCAATTCAAATACTCTATTTACTAGCTGTGGTAAAGATTTATCAGCTTTTCTTAACAATTTCTTAATTTAACATATTTTGTTATATAGTGTTTCGGGTATGGTAAAATAAGAGGAATTTATATTTTGAGAAAACTGCAAAAATAACTTTTACCTTACTTTTTTTGCATTAAAAATAACAAATTGTGCATTAAAATGCTCCCGTTTTGTAAAATTCCCCTTCTTTACTTTCCAAAGCAGTAATTTTTTGTCTTTCTAGCTGCTCTCAGGAATTTCCTGCGTGTCTTTGATTTCATTTGACTCTGAAGTATTGAGTTATGAATTCTAAGACTATCCAAAATTTTATAGGTTTTCAAATTATATTATTTATGCTATTCTTTCGGGTTATTCGTGCTTGAAGCACAGTGAAAAAGTGCAGCTATGACATTTTGTTGCATTCCAAAGCTTTGTAAGCTGTTTTAGTCAGTGTATGTAAATTCAACGTTGAACATAATTTATATGCTACAGCAAAACCTTTACCAATCTGGTGCATGCCATACACTAGTCTGGTATTTATTTCAGAATTTACATTTTTTTTTTTTTGAAGATGCCAAACCTTTATGGAAGTCTCAGTTTTTACACTGAATATAAAAATGTGAGCACAGCCTATATCTTGATTCCTCACATAATGTTTGTTTATCTGCAAAACAGCTTGGACAGCAGAGTTATATTTAAAAGAATTCCATTATCCAAAATTCTAAAACCACTCATTGAACCACAGTTTTCATTTGTTGATATAGAACTAGCCGTCTGTAGCTTTGAAAAACTGGCAGAAAAACTTTGGTAATCACCAACATATGCAGAATTATGCATTTCACTTTCAACAGGACTATTATTTATTTGTAAATTTATTACCATAAAACTTACGTTTGCGTTTTCTAGAAGTACTTTTTGGCATTTTCGTTGAAAAAAACTAAAAATATCGAGAAAAATAAATGGATTTAGTGACTTTTAAATGATTATCAAAGGGCAAACTCGTACGTAAACAATGATTTGGAATGCACAGTTTAATGCCAATTTCTAAAACAAAATTCCGTAAATAACGTTGGCAGATGTAATTCGTAATATTATTAAGATGCTTAAAAAACTATTTTTGTGTTTTTATGTGCGTATATAATCAGTTTTCCTAACAAAATCATGAAAAACAGCAATGTAAACAAACATTTTTGCTTACTTCTGGTTTGCAGAAACGTACTTTCAGTTGTAAAATTTCACAGCCAAGCAATATTAAAATACCTAAAACTTGGGTTCTAGACAAGCTAGAAACAATATTCAAACAGATTTTGAAAGTAAAAGATCATTCATAAAATAGCAAAAATAAAAAATCAATATTTTGACAGAAATTGACGTTTCAAAGGTGTCATTATACCTTAAGCATAAATTATTTAAGAATTAACACTTACCTTAAAACAAATAAAGGAAGTCGATATAAACTTGTTGAGCAAGGATATCCGCAATATTCCGATGTGATTATAGATCCAAATGAAGCATTCAGGTGCACTCGGTAACAAAGAACACAGCAGCGGTGTAGTTTGTTCATCATGGCGCTTTGTGACGGTGCTGGTCTAAAAGAGCTCCATAAGATGTCTATATCAGTATCTTTTATAGACGTCGACCATAGAGACTTCATCTATTAGAGATCGAAACTTAGATGACTTATAGATGTATATAATACGTCTTAGATCTCTAATAGACGTCGAAGTGAAGTACGACTATTAGACATCTATTTTTTCATCTTATAGAGCTCTATATTACGTCCTGGATGTCATGGATGAATTTCGAGCTCTAATAGATGACCATTAGCTCTGTGTGGTTGTGTGGGTTATTTATTTATTTTTAAATTTAAATGTTGAATTTTAAAAAAATGTTTATTTTTGAAATTAAAATCTTAATCGCAAGATGCAAATTATATATTTTTTGCTATTTTGCACACTTTAGTTTTTTAACCTTACTCTTAAAAAATAAAAATTATAAATACTCTTCTAAAAATTACCAAAAATAGACTGAAAATAAAGTGTACAAATGCATAAATTTTATAATGCATAAACGTTTTGAACGTTACTGCGTACTACGATACTATTATTTGAAATAGATTCTATTTCGTTCAAAAATAGTGATGGAAGTTTTGAATCTTGAATAACAGACATGCTTTCATAAGCATTAGCACAGCAAATACACAAATACCGATGTAAACTCAATTGACCAATCAGCAGCCGCGAAACGATGTAATGGCGTGAATTCATGTAAGGAATGGTAATATGCGACCAGGATAATAAAAATAATTTGTGTTAGGCTAGAATCGTGAAAATTTTTTTTGCGTTAAAATTTTTTTTTTGTTCATGGTTGCCGCGACCAGTTTAAAAATTTTTATTGTTAAAAATTTTTTTTTCTAGTTATTTAAAAATTTTTCGTTAGGTGCATGATAGCCGGGACTCTGTCTCATGGTGTGTTAGAGACTGTTAAAAAAAATTTCTTTTTATTTTCAAGGTGAAGGGAGCCGCGCATTAAAATTTAGTTTGAAAGAGCGCGATGTTGGAAATTTAAATGTGTATTTGCCATATTTAATATTGAAGGTATACGAAAAATTGTATGAAATTATAATTTGAAATTTATGAAAACAAATAATTGTTGTAGAGATAATATGAGGCATTTGATATATTGAATATGTTGACTTGATTAGAAGAGTAAATGAATAACTAGTTTGATTTATGTGTGATATTTGTGCAGATTTGATTGATTTGGTACATGTGTTTCGATATATTGAAGTAAATTAATATTCTGCATATTGAGGAGTATTTTTGGATACAAATTTAAATTGAAGGAGTTTAGATAAAAATAAGAAAAATTGATTTTGATATATGTTTGAAGTGTTTATTGATATATGATTTAAAGTGATTGAATTTATTTAAGACGAAGATTTGGAAATAGTGTGAATTGTTAGAACGAGTTTATGACATAAGAGCTTATATTGATTTTAGTAGATAGATAGTGGTGTTTAGTTTTTTTTTCTTTGCTAACGAATTAAAGTAAGGAATATTTAATGAAAAATTTTGACTAGTTGAGAGTGTGTAACTTTATTAAAATCAGTAGAAGGATATTTGAGAGATATTTCGAAAAGTAGAAGTGTTTTGTGTGAAGAGAAAGAGAAGTTATAGTTATATGATATTTGAATTAAGTACAAGCATTTGATTAGTTTGAGTAGTAATTAGTAGGTTTGTGCATAAATTAATTGATGAAAAGTTACGAGTGTGCAAATATATATAGTATATTTGATTTGTGTTGTGATATATATATTTAAATTTGTGATTATTGTATATTGATTGTGCATATTTGTTTTTTGGGGAAAATATAGCATTATTGAAAAATTAAAATTTGGTGTAAGGAAATAATTAGTGAGTAATCAGAAGTATAAAATTAGGAGTTTGAGTTAGAATTTTGGTCATGATAGCGGGAATGGAGTCGCTGATTCCAATATTTAGTGGCAGCAGGAAAGAGTGTTTTGAGACTTTTTTAAGAAATTTAGTCTAGTTGCCCAGGAGGCTAAGTGGTCAGAAGGTGCGAAATCACTATATTTTAGCTCTCGGTTAACGGGTGACGCACAGAAAACATGGGATAGACTCGAGAAATCAGGAGAGGAAGTAGTAGTATTTACAGAAGTTTTAGCAGAATTTAAAAAATTCTATGGCGAAAAAGCAGAGGGGGTTAAATCGTTGTTTATTGAGGAAATTGTGTTAAAAGAGGGGGAAGAAATTAATTCATTGAAACTACGAATTGAATACGCGGTAAAAAAACATTTTTTGAAAAATAAGGTGAATTTAAAGTCCGAGGATGGTAAAAAAATGTTTGATAGCAGGGCGCTGGAACTATTAATAAAGGCCTTGCCGGGAAATTTAGCAGAAAAAATTTGTAGAGAGGGATTCGAGTCGTTTGATAAGGCGGTAAAAGTGTTAGAAGAAGAAGAGGCGGTGGCTAAAAGAATTAGGGAATTTAAGGCCATGGGAAATTTAGAAAAAGGAGATTTCTGTTATGAGGAAAGGCTGAAACAAAAAGATGAACAAATTGCATTTCTGGAGAAAAATTTAAATTTAATGCGGATAGAGACAAACAAGGGAAATTACAAAAATAATAATAGAGAGGTTCGCAGGGAATATTGTACTTTTTGTCGGATGTATGGGCACCATGAAAATTATTGTAGGAAAAGGTATGCACGGGGTAGAAGTTTGAATGAGCATAGAGGTAATAGTAGTAGCTTTCGAGGAAGGGGAGCGCATTCGCAACGGAATTTTATTAGGAACCAAAACGATAAAAGGCCGCATGTTTTAGTGTAAGAGGGGGAGTTTTACGAAATTACGATGTTCCGTCTCTCCATAACAATTTAAAACGGAATAATAAGTTTGAAGGGGGTCAGAAGTTAAATCCATTAAGGGTAATGTCGGTTAGACATAGGTTACATCAGAATCAGGTACAAAATGACGATTTATATGAGAATGTACCAGCTATTAAAATACATTTAGTCCCTAATACCCAAAATTATATGCTTCTGGACACAGGAGCATCGATTAGCATCTTGTCCCAAAGTACCTTTGAAACTGCTAAACGGTTAGGTCTAAAATATAAACATGTGGCAAGAAAGGTCAGGATTTCAACAATTAATGGCAGGGCGTTGGACTATTCAGGGTGTGTTGACATTAATTTCAAAATTGAAACCAAAACTTTTAGCAATAATTTTTTCTTAACTGACAAATTAGACGGAAATCCAGCATATTAAGGAATATTAGGAGCGGATTTTTTTGAAAAATTTAACACGATCATAAATCTGGGGCAAAAGAAATTAAATATAAATGGACATAATTTTAAATTTTATGAAGGGATTCATGAGCCAGAAATTGAGGAACAGGGTCAAGTTGTTAGGATAGCTAAGCAGGTACATTTGGAACCGAATTTAGAACAAATGGTACCAATAAAAGGAAATTTTGATATGAATAAATTGTATAAAATGAACTTCAAACAAAAAAAATTTGAAAATGATCAGGTAGTATGCGAAAATAGATTGGTGAGTAGAGATAGAAAGCCGCATTTGAAAATGAAAAATACAGGGAGATATAGGATTACGCTAAATAAACGTTCAATTGTAGGAGAAATATTTGGGCAAGCCGAGAAGAAAGAAAGTAGGCAAGAGCAGGTTTCTTCAAGTACTAAGGAGAAAATTAGAAAAGGGAATGATATAGGGAAAGGTATAGATTATGAAACAAAAGATAGTGGCAGCGAGGTTAGTAATGACGAAGGAATAAATTTCATTGAAGAAAGTAAGGGGCAGAAAAAGGTCCATAAAACGGGTAAAATTGCCGAGCTTCGAGAAATTAATGCAGAAATGGAAAAAGAAATTAAGATTCACGAAGTACAGTATGTAAGGAACCAAATGAATAGAAAAACTGAGACAAAGAATCCGGAGGTAAATAAAAATATTAAAGGTGTAGGAAATAATAATGCAAAAATTGAGAGAGTAAATACGATTAGGGATGAAATGGTCAGAGAAAACAGAATTAAGAACATTGAGATTGATCCACAAATAGTTGAAGCCAGAGAAAAAGAGTTTAATATTGGGGACTTTCAATTAGACCATTTGCCTGATAAAATAAGAGAAAAATTTGAAAAACTGTTAGAAAAATATAAAATGATTTTTTCTAAAACTTTTGAAACAATGGGGTGTACTGATAAGATCAAGCCAAAAATACAATTGAGGCATGAACGACCTATATCGCAGATTCCATTACCGATCCCTCAGAAATTAAAAGAAAAAGTAAAATGTGAACTAAAAAAATTAGAAGACGCAGGGGTCATTGAACGTACAAATTCATTATACGCGTCACCTTTAGTAATAGTCAATAAAAAGGATTCTGAGAAAATTAGAATAGTGTGCGTTTAGAGGGAATTCGTGTCGTTTCTCCTTTCGAAACTTTGAGGAGTTCGGTAGAAAGGAGAAAGAACTGGTTTCGCTGGGGTTTTTCGCCAGGGTAATTTGCGTTTCAGTGATAAAAAATTTTGGGGAAGCAGGTGTTGATTTTTGTGGGATACTGAGTACGCTAAGAATATAACATAGGTTCACAAAAATTAGTGATGGGAACAACATTTGCGTGGAGATACATTAAAAATAGGATATACAAAATAGATACAAAATAAGGTGAGCTATAAATAATGCGTAGGTATAATTAAAAATAATGGAAGTGAATGGGGCTTTAAGAAAATGAATGGGAATCCTGGCTAGATTTGTATTCATTTATCTAAGAAGCTGGGAAGATACAGAATAAGGGAGTAATAAATAATGGGATCCGAGGATAGTATGAGAGTTTAGCATAATTGAGAAAAATAAGAAAGAAATAAAGTACATATAAAACAAGCAATAAAAAAAATATGAATAAATTAAATGAATATGATGTCAGTTATGAAAATTCGTCGACAACAGGGTTAATGATCAATGGATACAAAGAAAAACGAAATAAAATGTAACTTACCTGAGTAATAGAGAGATATGTGGAGTACAGCAGCGGAGTTGGGAAGTAGAAACAATATTAAATCCATCGGGAGTGGCACACAATTATGGAAAGTTCGGCGAAGGGAGATTATCGGTAGCAATGAGTGGATTTCAGTTACATGAAAAAATAAATAAATAAATAAAAAATGTAACAAGTGATTGATAGTTTGGTTTTGAGAATGTAGTAATCTCAGATAGCGAACAAAGCAAGCTGAGGGCGCAAAATGTAGAAACTGGAACAAAAGTATTAGATATGGTTTAATACGAAATAAATAAAAATAGAAAATAAAATAAAAATGAAAAAAAATCATAAAAAGATTGAAATGATACAAAGTAGTGAGTAAATTAATAGATTTAAACGCAACCACGTGAGCGGCGAGTAATCAAACAAAATCTAAAAAAAAAAAAAAGATATTTCACTACAAAATTTGAAAATAATCTCGGAATATGCAAGCAATCATATAAATAGTATTAAAGAGAAATAAAAATGATACTTAAACATAGATTTAATCCTGGATGAGATGTGATTGAAATCTAGAATGCTTAGGTATGAAATCGTGGAAGTCACGAGGTGACAGATTCACACCTTACACCGTTTGACCAGTTATGAATGGGGAGTTGTAGTGGCAAGACGGCAAAAAAATAATTAGTACCAGGTGTGCCTGGACGAAACCAGTTTAGGAGGAGGTAGGAACGGCTTGGGAGTGAGGTTATTGTGTAAAAAACCGAGAATGGGCGCGAATTTAGGTGAACGTAGCTAACCGGATAAACATAAAATAATGATTTATCATAAGCTGACCGAAGTTTTTTGTTCGAGTTAAACGTGGGGAAGCAGTGCAGCAAAATTACAGAAAGTTTTGGTCAAAGGGAACTTAACGAAAATAGGATGTACATAGATTACAATAAATAAACATTTTGACCACTTGATGGTATTGAATGCCAAAGTGTTTTGCCAAAATAAGAAAAAGAAAAAAAGATAAATAAATAGATAAAAAAATAAAATGTGTAGAGATTTGTAGAGTGTAAATATCGCGGGAGTTAGGAACTATGAATAGTAACATGTATTTTGTGTATATAATGTCATTTGCAAAGTGTTGAAAAATTTTTTTTATAGTGAATCATGTGAAAATTAGTTTGAAAGTATAAAGTTAGTATTTATGTGCAAAAGTGTTTTGAAAAATGTATTGAAATATATAGTTTTAGATAGAAATGTTAATATGGCAAATATACATAGATTAATTAATTATTTTGAATGTAATATAATAATAATAGAAAGGAAAATCTAGTGTATGTTTGATAGTGTTTTGGGACTGAACTTATCAAAATATGGTTGTGAATGCAAATGATTGTTGTAAACATTACGAACAGTAAATAGATTTGATCCGGATACAAGTTGAAGGAACTTTTGAAGGACATTCAAAAAAAAGATTTGATTGCAGAGATTTTGGAGCTTTTTTTTTTTTTTCAAAAAATTGTATGTAGACAGTTTGTGGTGCTCTTCCAAACTGAGGGGGAAGTTTGGATTCGATGAAAAAGCAGGTGAATGTATATAGAAGAGAGTGTTATTGAGTAATGTGATGTTATTATAAAATATGATGCGTAAAAAAATTTTTGATGTGACAGGTAATGCCCGTTACTTAACGGTAAGAAACAATGTATAGGTGATTACTTTTGATGTTGAAAAATGTATAAAATATGTGTTGAGTATGTTGTAAAATGTTCGGAGAAGGGAGCGTACAAATGAAAGTTCTTTTAGGAGTTTGGCTTTGAGAGGTTGTTTTATTTTTAGGGTAGTTTGTTATGTTTTTTTTGAGTTTGTAAGGTGTGGTTTGAGTTTTCGGAGAAGGGAGCGTATGTAATGATGCGCCTTTAATCTGGATAAAAGTTATCTGAAATATTGTAGAAGAAATATGTAAAGGCGGCAGCATTACATTTTGGAGAAGTGTACCGGCATAAGAGACTAAAGAATAATACGATGTCTTTTATGTTTGGGCAAGAGAGAAGGGGGACGAAAGCGGTTTGTTGGTAGTTCCCGATTCCAGACAAGAAAACGGGGCTGGAGCCAGAAGTGACATTAAACTACAAAGCCTTTTGTGAACAAATTTATGAGTCAATGAGGGGGAATCTACGGCAGGACACGTGGAGTTGACTTTGGGTGGTCTTGAGGGACGAAATTGAAGTGCACACCCATTTGGAGAGAGATGTCCAATCGAAGATTTTGAGTTTTGGATAGACGAATAAAAAAACATTGCAGAACGTGGAATGGCTAGAGGTTTTATTAGAAGGCGGGATTAATTTTAGACAAAGAGAATGAAAGAAAATATATACATGGTTCTGAGAGAAAAAAGAGGGGATTAAGATTTTGACGGGGAAGCTGTAGGGTCCCCGCAACCCTGTGTTGTCTTTCATAGAATTTTGAATCGGA
Source organism: Dolomedes plantarius (assembly GCA_907164885.2). NCBI lineage: Eukaryota > Metazoa > Arthropoda > Arachnida > Araneae > Dolomedidae > Dolomedes > Dolomedes plantarius. The sequence goes on along the minus strand of OU015495.1, from coordinate 17,922,120 downwards.
GTTTTTTTTTGACGGGTCAGGCTGTTGGTTTCCCGTGAATCTAAATTTACGTAGAAGATTTAAATCGGCAGTTGGTCGAGTGCAGTCAGCATCTAAGTTAGGTAGAAGACGCAATCGACAGCTGTTGGAGTGGAGCCCGAATCTGGGTTTACGCATAGACGTTATCGACCGTTAATCAAGTGTAGACCGCACCTGAGTTTGAGACAAGGAGTTGATGGAATCATAGAGTGGAGACTACTTAGATATTCCGCCAGACGTCGAGAGGTTTTCCTCATCTTAAAGCCAGACGTGACCACCCCATGCCAAGGAAGGTTTTCGACCCCCGGACCCCATCGCATTAAATCGAATGTCAACAATCATCAAAGGTCAGCAAACTGAGTGAGTGTTTTACATTATTTTGATTTGTTCAGCTCCCACGGTTTCGAGTTAGTTTTGGTGTGTTAGAGAGATAGAAAAAGAGTATAGTTTGTTTCGGTTAGAGTCAAATTTTGTGTTTGTTGGTTCTAAGTCTTTACGCTCCCTAATCCTATAAAGGTGGTAAATAAATTGATAAAATATTTTGATTAAATGATTGTGTATGCTTAAAATTTTGAAACATTGAAAAAGTTGGAATTTGAAAATTGAATATTTTGCTAAGAAGGTTATGATTATAAATGTTCGTAGCATAATTTGTAAATATTAGTTTTTTTTGTAAATAAATTATGATGTATTTTAAACGTAATGAGTTGGTTTAATTTATGTCTATTTGATCTGTTCGTTATTATCAATTAGTGTCCAGAGCTTTGGGTTGGATTCAACAAAATAACTTAAACACAACGCAACCAAATAATTTTAATTATAAATAAATAAGTACTAACCCAAATAAACTACGATTCGTGCCCAAAAATCTAATTTCAGGACAGACAATACGACAACCCCCCCCCAAAAAAAAAAATAAATAAATAAAATAAAAGAGCCAAGAGTTGCAAACCTGTGCAAATTCACTGGAAATATAACGTTTGAATACTAAGCACTTCTTGGGTAGCATCCAGTTTTCGTTCAGTTTCGGCTGTTGGCAGGATTAAAAAGCATTGGTAAATCATTTTACAATGCTAGGGATGATTCTTCCAAAGACAAAAAATACAAACGTATGTATGAAGGTTTGTTGAAGAAAACTACATCAGTGGAGTTCATTTTAGATTTAGGGTTGATGTGTGATGCTCGTTAAGAGCTTTCTGAGCTAAGTTTGAAATTACAAGAACGAAACATAAATTTGTATTGTCCGAATAAATGATTAAACGTCTTGCTCGAATATTTGAAGAGAACAAAATATATACTGGACCATATTATGAAAAAGCAATTTCTGCCGCCAAATGTCTCATCTTCCAGAGGTTCCCATATACAAGAAAGATAGAAAGGAGGACCAACCAATATATCCCATTTCATTTTATAAAAATCTGAAAATATCTATAGAATAGAGATTGTTAGATGATGGAGAAGTGATTTCACGTGCTGGATCCAGAACAATGGCCAGAAGTTCAAAATCATTTGGCTTTTGGGGAGGCAGAAATAAGTAACTTATGAAGACTTCGTTAGAATAAAAAGGAGATGATAAAGGGTTTCAGAGAATACATGGTGGAAAAAATAATTCCAGAAAGATTATTTCAATTAATACACATCTCGATATGATTCCGATATCTTCAAGTGAATATGAAAGGGATTTTTCACAGATGAACCTTATTGTAACCAGTTTAAGAACTTCATTGTTGACTATAACATCGGCAGTGATGTTCATCAAAATTGTTGGGCTTCCTCTAGGTCTGTCCAATTCAACAAAATGTGTAGAATCTTGGTTGCTTTTTGGATATCATTCAGCTTTAGACGCAAAAGCAAAGATAGAAATCGAGACATTGAACATCTTGAAGGTATGAGTCAGATTTGGAGTTTACTATAAAATTTTTATAATCTTTTTGTCAGACTCTCGTCTCCCATTCCTAAGTGGAATTGATGAACGTGAGTAATAGCGTCTTCAATAAGCACCAAAAGAAACGCAAACAGGTGTCGAGAGCTATACACCTTCGGAAAACCCTCGACAATAGGAGGTAGTTAAGTCATTTAGAATGATTAGGGAAACACAGCGGCGCACTTCATCCAAGGTAGGAACGGTGGACAATGAAATTCACGATAGGTGGTCTGCGTAGCGCGGATGAAAAAGGCCGGTTGTTGTTCGAGAAAGGGAGAGGAGGATGATAAATACAGAGGCCAGTAACGAACGAGGAAGAATAGTTTTAGACTGTTGAAAGGGTCAACACACGTACGGAGAGACAGGGTCTCGGACGGACTTTGAATAATGAGCCCTACTCTCATGGTGGATTTTACGTTCGTCGAAACGAACCTTTGTAAATGACTTATCTAATCGAGATTTTAATGTATTAATAAACCAGATGTAAATAAGAGTTGATTCTACAATTATAATTACTTCTACATGATAACGATTTGTCGGATCACGACTATAAAGGTTAACACTTTTATAAATATTCACATATTTAATTAATTTAAAATTTTGTTTAGTTTTCCGAATCAATGAACAGAATTTGAATTAAAAGATTTATTAATTTATTTTATCAAATTTCTCCAATAAGTTCCAAATTGAAAAAAATGACTTTTAACATCCTGCTAAACCATAAATTTCTTTTGAAATTGAAAACATAGTACTAATAATTACAAGATAAAAAGAACTTTTTATAAACCATGTTTTTAAATTTAATGTTGAATCAGATAAACTTGACAATTCTATGTATTAATAGGGTAAACGCACCAGTAATGGGCCGGTTAAGAGAAAAACTGAAGTAAAAACTGATTTTTCACAGCTATAGATAAAGCAAACTGGTCCAAATTTTTACCTGCCATTTTAATAACTGTCTTACATCTGTAGTAGCAATTGGAGCGCACTGGCTGCATTCATAAAAAAAATATATATATACATAAATAATAACCAACCTGATGCACTTATAATGGGCCATCAATATCGCCCATCACAACATTAATGGGCCATCTATTTAATCTGTTATGGAACAAAAATCAATTCTATAATACAGTACGACCTCCAAAATCAGGAATGCTTTAATAAATGGCCAATTTTACTTTTCTATTGTACCGACAGATGTCGCTACCAAAAAGATCGGTAAAAAATTGCGCTTCCTTTCAAGGAAGTGACAGCAGCTATTTTGAGGGTTTTCAAGTACAGTTGGTTCTCTGTTTAACGACGCTCTACTTAACGACGATCTCAATTTAAAGACGATATTTCCCGGTCCCGGTCCCTTCGACGTAAAAAATTCCTATTTTAAGACGATTTTGTTTCTATTTAACGACGATTTTTTCTTACATGATAAACTTTTTCTTCAACATTTTATCTACTGGAGGGTTACTTTCTGTGGGGGAGTTTGGTTTCAAAAACAGACCCGGAATTTCCTTTATGTTTGTTGCAATCATAGACTTGCTGCAGTGGAAAAAACCAGGGGAGGGGGGGATTACTGTTTCTCGGAAGATCGAACATTCTTCCCTGGTGGATCGAATTTCTTAGTGCGGGTGTGGAATCACTCTATTGTACCTACCATGTTGTCATGTGATTTACGAACTGTCCAAAAGCACCCCCTCTCACTCCTTCTGGGAAGCACGTGTTCATGTTTAGAGAATTCATGGTTGGGTGTAGGAGCTCATTCCAGTACGAATACGAGGTGAGCAGAGCAAAATGGCATCAAAGCGAAAGCATCTTACGCTACACGAAAAAGGGAAAATTATTGAAAACTGGGAAGAAAGTGTTGGAATAACAAAAGTCCAATTCGCAAGACAATTTCAGCTACCCGAGTCTACTCTCAAAGGCATTTTAGCAAGCAAAGAGAAAATTCTTGAAGCAGCACAAAAATTTGGTTTGAGATCCAAATCCAAACGGCAGAAAATTCAATGTGGCCGATCAGAAGAGTTTGAGAAGGCAGTCCTGCAATGGTTTCATCAAGCAAGAGCATCTAACATTCCAATTTCCGGAGTGATATTTAAAGAAAATGCTATTATTCTGGCAGAAAAGTTTGGAATGCAAAATTTTCAGGCTGCGGCTGGTTGGCTAACAAAGTTCAAAGAAAGATACGGGCTTGTATTTAAAAGCATATCTGGCGAATGTAGCTCCGTAGATGAAAAAATAGTGGATGAATGGAAAATAGTGCTGAAGGGGAAATTAGATGGATATGATGAGAAGAGCATATTCAATGCAGATGAGACGGGCCTATTCTAGAATATGGTGCCTAATAAAACCTTAACGTATATGGGCGAAAAGTGTTTTGGTGGAAAACACAGTAAAGAACGATTGACTGTTTTACTGTGCACTAATTCGGATGGATCTGAGAAATTTCCATCTCTAGTTATAAGCAAATCAAAGCAACCAAGGTGTAAGGTCCTGAGGTGAATATCCCCAGGAAACCTTGTGAGTACAGGAATAATAATAAAGCGTAGATGACATGACAAATTTTTATTGACTGGATTAGAAAATTTGATGCAAAAATGCATCAAGAAAATAGAAATGTTTTACCTTTAATCGACCGTTGCACTGCTCATACTCCAAATATCCCTGGACATACAAATTTGACTATTCATTTCTTACCAATTAATTGCACTAGCAAGCTGCAGCCATTAGACCTGGGTATCATTCGCAGTGTGAAAGCATACTACAGAAAGTCTTTAATTAGGAAATTAATAAACAATTCGGCTGACAGTATAAAAATTAGAAAATTTACAATCTTGGAAGCAATGCACATGATAACATCAGCATGGAAAGAAGTTTCTTCTTCCACAATAAAAAATTGCTTTCGAGTTGCTGGAATTCACAAATAACTTGTAGTGGAACTGCAAAGTACGGATGTAGAAATCAACGAAGATAACATTAGCCCTGAAGAATGGAGAAGTCTTGTTGAAGATGAGGATGTTTCAATTCAAGATTTCTACAATTGTGATAAATATGTTTTAACAACAGATTTCAGAAATGTAGAACAAATTTATTAAGATATTGTAAACGAAAACACAGTGTCAGACGAAGAAGGTGAAGTTGAAGACACGGAAAACGAGACACTGCCACCGTCTTACACAGATGCAATTTCTGCTCTAGATGTTCTCCGACGCTATATTACATCGAAAATGGAAGGTGACTCATTTAACATTTTAGAAAATCTGGAAAAGAGAATAACGAAAACAAGGCGAATGAAGCAATCAACACATTTTGAATTTTTTAAAACCTAATTTATTGTATTGTTTGTACTCTTTTTTTTCAATGTAATTTAAAATAACTTTTTGTGAATAAAATAATGATGATCATAAAAATAACATTTTTAAACACGCCAATATATTAAGAAATATATTGACAGTCCTAAACCTGTAAAGTGTGAAGGGAAATGTTATTTTTTAACAAATTCTGTTTAAGGACGATCTCTACTTAAGGACGATTTTTCACGGTCCCTTGAAAGTCGTTAAACAGAGAACCAACTGTATCTGGGAAAGAAGCTGAAATAGCAGAATTAGTAGAATGTACGAATAAAGGCAACATTAACTTGGATAAATTGGTCATACAGGAAGTTTTAGACATCGACGAAAATGTGCCGATCGTTTATTCTCTTACACCGCATTTACATAATCGCGATAGTGGCGAATCGAATCGCGGGGGGCGAATGTGTAAACGGTGTTCTCGCCGTTTCTCCTCGCCAATCGTGACGCTCGCTTCGGGAGCAGTTTTCTGGCACGAAGTGGCGAATGGCGCCGGGGTTCAAAGGGGAAAATGGCGTCGGGAAGTCTTGTTCACAGCAAGAGGCGGGAATGTGAGAACGGTCACTCGCGTCGATGCAGGAACGTGACTAATGTCTCGCGAATGTCTTGTGCCGCATTTACACTTTCACGATCGACCCACCCGCAAGACATTTGCGAGACATTAGTCTCGTACCTGCATTGACGCGAGTGACCGTTCTCACATTCCCGCCTCTTGCTGTGAACAAGATTTCCCGTCGCCATTCTCACCTTTGACCCCCGGCGCCATTCGCCACTTTGACTCGTGCCAGAAAACCGCTCCCGAAGCGAGTGCCACGATTGGCGAGAACACCGTTTACACATTCGCCCCCTCAATTCGACTCGCCGCTATCGCGACTGTGTAAATGCGGTGTTACAGGCGGTGCGATCGCAAATGTGTAAATGCAGCATGAGCGATTCTGAAATTATTGATAGTGTTGTAAATAACAAAGGTTATGATGACAGCGATCGTGAAATTGATTCAGAATGCCCCGAAAACAAAAGAATGTCAACGGAAGACCTGATAAATCATTAGATTACACAATATTAGGCTTAGAACACCGGAATTTTATCTCGGAACATGAAATTATGTCACTATATAGGATTCGAAAAAAAAATTCTAATAAGCTGAAATTAAAGCAATAAACATTATTGACTGAAATGTTTAAATTATCATGTAATTATATGTCCTGTATTTAGGTTTATCTAATAATTAAACCATTTTACTTTTTTTTTAGTGTGTTTATTTTTTTCTCCTAAAATTTTGTAGTGTTATTTAAAAACCTCTCAAATCCGGAAAATTCCCAAATCCGGAATTGCCGTGTCCTGAACGATTCCGGATTTGTGAGGTTGTACTGTATCATAAAATTGGAAAGAAAAGGAACTAAAAACATGATGTATATTTTTAAACCGGTTTATTCATTTTATAACTACAGTACAACTACACTAATTATATAAAAACTGAAATATAAATTTATTAACTTAAACATTTAAAATTAGATTTACTTAAAAATTGTGGTTAATGTTGCCGGTGATGTACCGCTTTACTTGTCACAGTTGGTATGTTGTTGCAAATATTGACAGTTCCGAAAAAATAATTTGTACCATTACACGGGCTGGCCCAACACAGGAACAGTGTAACAATTTGTGATCTCATAATGAGCCACGCGATTTTGACAATGGAATCTAAGTTTTTTGTCATTTAATCACTGTACAATTTGAATTATACATACTATCGTAATGGATAATAGTTTAAGTCAATAAACAGGCATTATAGTACTTAAAATAAAATTTTTTGAAAAATTCACTTACCTTAACAGATTTCTTAAGCAGACGTTAAAACGAACACAAATTTTCTTCTCTCTAGCAGAATACACCTTACACTTCGCACAAAGTATAGGAATGAACTGAAAATCCAATGCTAAGGGATCCTTGCAGGTAGTTGCCAATGTCCCCCCACCCCTTTCACTGCCTAAGGTAACAATAGGCCCTTAATTTTCCGACATTTCTAAAGGGTGGCCCATTATAGGTGCATTTACCCTAAATACCTTTTAAAAATTTTTTGATGAATTATTCCATCAACTTGAAAGAAAATGAAGTTAACTTCAGGCCCTCATTTTCCACGTTTGGATAATGCAGATTTTAAAAGTCCGAAAGCACAAAAATCCATAGGTGATACATCGGGAGATTTAGTAGGGATATCAGTGAAGGGTACGGCCTTGATACCAGTTTTTTGTTCCATTTCTTTTAGGAAATTTACAGTGGATTTTGATGTGTGACTGCTAGCTTTGTCCTGATGGAGTCTCACAGATTGATGGCACTGTGGGTAAAGCGATGGTATTTCATTCAGAAAAATTGGCGATAAAATATGTTCCTGATAGTATTTGGAGTTAATCTTGACATTTTTTTCCACTCTCTTTATTTTTAACTTGCCATTATAAGAAAAACCAGCAACAATCATGAATCCCTTAGAAAAACTTTCTTTCGATTCTTTGAACCATGTACTTAAATTTTTTTCTCCCCTTTTATGATAATAAATGGCTCTTTTTTTGTTGCAATCATTTAAATACACCCATGATTCATCTATTGTGACAATTGTTTTCCATTTTTCTTTGGATAAGTGTTTCTCATATAGAATTCTGCAGCGTGTCCTGCGTTCAGCGATATGATTTGGAAGAAGACGATGCACATTGCGTTTTTTCGCTTTCTTAAGATTTAAAACAACGTTTATCATTTTGTTTACAGTGGACACCGAACATTTTAATGATTTTGCAACTGTCCTTTGACTAGGGGGATTTTCTTTTAACATTAAACAACGTACCTTTGCAATAGTCGAAGATGTCCGTTTTTTCCCTTTCTTGTTGACGATATTACCTATCGACGCTTTAGATATCACAAAACCATGACTCTCACATCGTTTTTGGATAACGGAGTATGCATATTTCTCTTCGGACAGAGCATAAATGTAGCCTTCGAACCACTGCTTTGTTAAAAGCGCCATTTTGAATAAAAACAAAACTTTCAAGCCGCAGACGATAATTTTGACTTTTAAAAACATAGTACAATTGCAATTATTTCTTTTGCAGCAAACGATTTTTTATTACCGCTTACCAAAATCGTCTAAAAAATGTGCGAACAGCCTCTGTAGTTCAACATATGTATGTTATAGTGTATATAAGGGGTTAATAAGTTTTTCTGGTTGCATTGTATTGGTGTTTTAATGATGCAGTTAATATGTTGTATTGCTTTTTGTTATTTGATAATATTCTAGGCTTCTACGCTTCAAATTGCCAATTCTTGGTAAAATGGTACTTTCACAATGATTCACAATTACTTTTTTTTGTGTGTCCATTTTGGAAATTTTATGCCCACATCAGTGTTAGCTATTCCAAGGAAATTTTATGCCACATCAGTGTTAGCACCCCATTCCGAGTTGTGCATATAGTCAAGAATTTTCTAAATCGGGCCCTGGTTAACTTGCGTTTAACTTTTCGTTCCTGTCCCGGCTGATAGATGGCTGCACCAGTCTACAAAACAAAATTAACTGAAAATGTATTCAATTCTGCTTAAAGATGGCTAAAAGTATTAAAATAACGCATTGTCCTCGTGTTCCGAGCTATTCTAAAAGTTTCAAATGTCTAGCTAGTCGGGAAGTTAGTTAAAAATCGATTGTAAGATTTGTACCGGACAAATAGACACACAACACACACAAGCAAACAAACAAGAAAGCGAGTTAATAAAAACATGGTAAAAATACACACCTTTATTAGAGAAAACACAGTATAGCCAACATTTTTTTTTTAAGAAAAAAATAAGGCACTGTATGTGTGTTTTATATATATATATATATATATATATATATATATATATATATATATATATATATATACACAGTAACCACTGCTTATAGTGATCACTGGTTATAAGAATCAACCGTTTATAAGAATCAATGTCACGAAAACAAAAACAAATGTATTATTTCCATGTTCAAATTTTCGCTTTAAAGAATCAATCCACCGGTTTTAAGAATCGGTTTACACACTTCGCTTTCCTTTCATTTTTCCAAAAAAGCCACTTCAACCCTCAAAAGGCACAAAGTTCTTTTTTTTAAAAGAAAGATTGATAAGATGGGATGGAATATAGTCGTAAAATTCATCCCTTTCTTTGTTAGACATAACATAATAGTTTCCCCTTAAACGCTTTAGCACAACACTGTCCTATTAGCTTGATCCAGGGGCATCTTTACCCGTCCGGGTCCGATTTCACTTTTCTCCACTGACAAACAAAAATAGGGACTCTTTTTTTTCCCACCTCCCACATTCTGGTTGCGACTTCCTGGACCCTGAAACACACAAATCTTTGGCGAAGTGTCCACTATCACTTAGGCAAACGTGACATTAGTAGATTCAGCAAGTTATCAAACCGTGAAACGTAAGCTAGAAGTTAAATCTTCGTCTGAGACTATTAGTATTGAAAGAGGTATAAACAGCCTCCTGAAAACTTCATTACGTCAAACTACCATAGAAAAGTTTTACTTGCTCCCTTCCTGTAGTTGAAATGTTAAAACTGTTAAGCAGGTATGTTGTAACTTGTAACAAATATTGGATTTTTTTATTCTCTTTTCATGATTTTTCATTCTCTTATCATGATTTTTTCATAATCATGTGTATCTAAGGTCTAGAAATTAAGTTGTATTTTTAAAATTATAAAAAATAATTTTAACGATAATAATTTTAACGATTTTAAGATAATTAACGTAAATAAAAGAGTATTTTATGGTAAATTACCTCATCTAATATATAAAAATGAATGTTTGTATCTCTGTAATTGTATAGAAATCCACAGTTTAGGAGCAACGATCGTGAAATTTTACATACAGGCGTCTTTAAAAACAGCCGAGGGTCTGAAGAACTTCAAAAATCGAAATTAATTACCGTTGATTTTTAATTAATAAAAAACCAAAAATTTTGAAACTAAATGTAAGATGTTACACTTTGTGGAATCACCACTCTGAATATGGCGTCCACGTTAGGCTTAGCTGGCAAACAGCGAGCGAAAAGATAAAAATAAAAAAAAATAAAAAAGTTTCAAGTTATATATTAAACCAGAATAATAAATGAAAATAATAATCTTTCAAGTCAGATTTTATACTCTAAAATAAATCGGATCCAACGGCATATTGACACTATCACACGCGATGGAAAATTCGAATCAACCACGCTAAGTGTCACAAGATCATTTTTAATCGCTACTGCAACCCCCCTCGCTTATGTCTTTGTGTCTATTGAAGAGTTAAAGACTAAGCTTCTATCCTGCTAACTTATTTCTAACTTAAAACTCCTCTTACTCCATAAATACATGTATATTCACCAACCCATAGCAACTTTCCAGTAATTTTAGTACAAATATTCTCCTATTTACACAATACACCAGCATGTTATTGTGGCGCATTCGGTAAGAGCGTTCATTTACTATACTACACGTCGCGGGTTCGAATACGGATCGTACAGATTTTGCTAAACCTGTATTTTTAGCTTTTTTATGGAGGCTTTTTTGTTTCAGCTTTTATTTTATTATTTTTTAAATTATTATTATTATTTTTTTTATTTATTATTTTTTAAAATTATTTTTATTTTATTTTATTATTTTTAAAAATTATTATTTTTATTTTATTTTATTTTTCATATTATTAATGTCTATAACATTTCGTATACTTTTTTTTCTATGTTATTTATACTGTGTTTATTTTTTTAATGGATTTTGGTAGGTTTATTATAAATTTATGTATTTTATGTTTTACTTTTCAGGAATTTTTGCTCCAATGATAAAGGCTAAATCTTTTCTATGTTATTTATACTGTATTTAGTTTTTAAATTGATTTTGGTTAACAAACATTCGACAATTTGACATTTTTACTTTTCAGCTTTACTTTCCTAAAGACAATTTGACATTTTTCCTTTTCAGCTTTTAGTGGTTTATTATAAATGTATATATTTTATGCTTTACTTTTCAGGGTTTTTTTGCTCCAATGATGAAACGCTAAATCTAGCTGAATTCTGAAGAAATTATTGTAAATTTATGGTTTTTTATGTTGGGTTTTCTTTTTATTCATGTGTATAACATTTCACATGCTTTTTATTCTATGATATTTATACTGTGTTTAGTTTTTAAATTGATTTTGGTTAACAAACATTCTTAAAATCCCGGGCAACGCCGGATAAATTATCACCTGTGTAGGTTGATAATTTATAAATTTTAAAACTGTTACCACATGTATATTTACAGATCCACAAGAACTTTCCAATATTTTTAATTAATAAATAACCAACAACTCTCGATTCACAAGCGTACAGTAGATGGCGCCACTATTTTAATTTTTTGTGTCTATTTCGTTGTTATGTGACGATAAATTTATTTAAAGTACCAGATAAAGAAATCACATGATCAGCGTTTAATAAATTAAATTGTAAAAATTAATCTTTAAAAATTCACCAAAAATTAGAAAATGGAGGTAAAGATGCGAAAAGAATTTCATTTTAAAGGAATTTTTATGATCTTTTTCGTGATATAAATTTTACAACCCTCAAATTATTATTTTAAATGCAAACTTGAAAAAAGTTACAAAAACAGATTAAAAATTTAATTTAAAAAAATCTAAGAAGAATTTTTCAAAAATCTTTCTTAGTGCACCCCTACATTATAAGAAGAATCGCCATGCAAAATTTCAGTCCTTTAGGTTCAACGGTTTGGTCTGTACTTTGTATGTCAGTCAGTCAATCAGTCAGTTAGTCAGTTACGGAACTGTTTTATATATATATAGATTTTTATTACTATCTCTATATCGTAACGTTAACTTCATGCGCACACATTATTTTTAACTGGCATTCAATTGGCTGTTAAAACTTTATATTTACATCCTATTTAAAAGAAGTAGGGTGTAAATTGTAGGGTGGAAAGTTGGTAAAATTAAAATTTTGTGCAATGTATTTTAATTTCTCGATTAAAAGTAGTTTTTTTTCTAAAAATCAATTTATTTCGCTTGAAAAGCTAAATATTTTATGCACGCGGTTTATATTATTATTACTATCTTTATATCGTAACGTTAACTTCATGCGCGAGCATTATTTTCTTATGCTTTTTTTATTATTATCATCTTTATAATAGCTTTATTTTCATATGGTTTTAAGCAACTATCGTTTTTATTCATATTATGTTGGTTTTTTATTAATTAAAAATTAAGGGTAATTAATTTCGATTCCGGAAGTTCTTATCTTTATTTTCATATGCTTTTTCATTTACGAATTATTCAAATGTTGGTTAAAAAACTTTTGCGTAATTTATATATTTGTGTGTGTTTAATTATTGAAATTAATAAATTTATATTTCTGGAGAGGATGTTTCAGATTTTAGTGGTACTATGATGAAAGGCTGAATATACCAAAATTCTGAGGAGTTTATTATGGAGAGAAAAGGAATTTAATATGTAGAGGATGTTTATAGGAGTTAAAAGTGGAGAGGAGTTGAATGGTTTGCAGCCCTCAATCAAACACTTCATTTTTTTAAGAGGCAACGCTGCAGTCATATCATTGTTCTATTGGAAATTTCTGCTGAACCTGTAATTGCAGCTTTTTTTTACCCCAATGATGAAAGGCTAATTCTAGCTGAATTCTGCGGAGTTTATTATAAATTTATATATTTATAGATTTCACAAGGTTTTTTTTCTATGTTATTTATACTGTGCTTAGTTTTAAATTAATTTTGGTTAACAAACATTAGAGAATTTGACATTTTTACTTTTCAGATTTTAGTATTAAAATGATGAAAGGCTGAAATTCTGAGACGTGTATAACATTTCACATATATTTTTTATGTTATTTATACTGTGCTAATTTTTAAATTGATTTTGGTTAACAACAAACATTCTTAAAATCCCGGGCATCGTCGGGTACTTCAGCTAGTAATGTATATATACGTGTTTGTGTGTGCGCCTGTCCAAAAACCTAAATTTCGGCTACAGTGGCGCACCCAGGATTTTTTCTTGGGGGGGGGGGGGGAGATGAATGGATAAAAATATTTATAATGCATGGGGGGGGCCGAGATGAACGAATAAAAATATTTATAATGCAAAATCAATATTTCTACTTCTTTGGGGGGGGGGGGGGGGGGCAGGGCCCCCGGGTGCGCCACTGTTCGGCTATAAGAATCAACCGCTTATAAGAATCAAAAACAGTAATAACAAACGTGATTCTTATAAGCGGAAATCACTGTATATGCACTGCTGGCCACTGTAAATGCAACACCCTGATGGAAACATGCAAATAACATGAAATTTACAACATGCATTAGCGGAGGTGAGATATGCAAATGATTAGAATTTCAGCGCAGACGCACATCACGCGCGCCTGTGGCGCCACTTCAAAGCGCTATTTAAGGCTTGGAGATTTCGACGATTTCAAGTTCGGCAATTATGTTTTTCTTGTGGTTTTTTTAAAAAAAAAAAGATCAATTATGCCTCGTCGAAACCAGCGATCATCTTTTGATCAAGTATCCGAGTTCGACAGAGGAAGGATAGTGGCCTACCGAGATTGTGGATTATCTTTCAGGGAAATCGGTAGTCGTGTTGGACGAAACCAAACAACTGTAATGCGGATATGTGATCGTTGGATGCAGGAGGGTACGACAGACCAGCGTGTTCGATCGCAACCACCTCAGCGCACCACTTCACGTGATGACAGGCAAATTGTGCTAATGGCAGTGACGGATCGCTCAGTCACATCACGAACCATAGCACAGCACATGCAGTCTGTAACGCGTCATCCAGTGTCTGCGCGTACCATTCGACGCCGTTTACAGCAGAGTGGTCTGTCCGCAAGACGTCCATTGCTTTGTCTACCCTTGACGCAGAACCACAGACGTCTCCGCCGCCAATGGTGCGATGACAGAAGGATGTGGACGGCAGAATGGAATGAAATTGTCTTTACTCACGAGTCAAGCTTCTGTCTGCAACACCACGATGGTCGCATTCGAGTCTGGAGACACCGTGAAGAGAGGATGCTGAACAGCTGCGTTATGCACCGCCACACTGGTCCTGCACCGGATATTATGGTATGGGGCGGTATTGGATATCACTCTCGCACACCTCTAGTACGCATTGCCGGTACTTTAAACAGCCAGCGCTACATCTCCGAGGTGTTGGAGCCAGTTGTCCTTCCTTACCTTCAGGGCTTGCCCACAGCCATATTTCAACAGGATAATGCGCGACCACACGTGTCACGCATTGTCCAACGGTTCTTCGTCAATCGCCAGATTGAATTGCTTCCCTGGCCGCCTCGCTCTCCGGATCTTTCACCGATAGAAAACATGTGGTCCATGGTTGCTCTACGATTGACCCAGATTCCATCCCCAGCTGCCACAGGAGATCAACTTTGGCAACATGTGGAAGCTGCTTGGTCTGCTGTACCCCAAGAACTCGTCCAAAGTCTCTTTGAATCAATGCCGAGGCGTGTGGCAGCAGTGATCTCCAATAATGGTGGCTACTCTGTTTACTGATTTTGGCAGGAACCACACTTCACAGAAGTCTATAAATTTAATCATTTGATACTTGGTCAACATGTTATTTACAAAATAAATTTTGTCGTGATATCTCTTGTCTTTCTTGGTGTTGCAATTTGGGTGGCCAGCAGTGTATATATATATATATAGTCGGACCTCTATTTAACGAAGTCGCTAAATCCCGAAAAAAAGTTCGTTAAATAGAGAGTCACCTTTTAAAATACTTTAAACAAACAAAACAGATTTTAAATTCATAAACAGTAAATATTATTAATAAAAGTAATTGATCCACCTTTATTTTGCAAATTAATGTCTATTTGTTTTATATATCTTACCCATCAAACAGAAATATGCAAGGAAAACAAGAATAAAACAAAACATTTTCCGGGAATACACTGTATTTTGAATTTAAAAAATTATATTAAAATTAATGAATTTTAATGACATTATAGCATTTATTATAGAAGTAATTTTAAGCATACATTACCACATGCGTCCTTAAATTTAATTACTGATAAAGTCTGTTAATTTTGTCTGAGTTTTTTGTTTGAAAAAGTGATTTCTCTCATAATACGTCTCTTATCTTTGCAATGTCACCAAAAACCCCTTCAGGTGTATTTTCTTCAAACTGCAACCCGCATCGGAATGTGTTAAAAGAAAGAATAAGTTTGAAATGTTCAGAAATATTTTGAGAAATATGGAGAAAATATAATATTGGATCACAAGAAAAAGTTCGTTAAATAGAGAATGCACTTCGCTATTTGGAGGTTATTTTACGAAGAAATTCACAAAATGTTCTTGGTTCCAAGGAAAAGTTCGCAAAAGGAGAGGTTCGTTAAATAGAGGTCTGACTGTGTGTATGTATATATATATATATATATATATATATATATATATATATATATATTTATTATCTATCTTATATTTGAAAACTGAAAAAAGAAAGAAATCTGTTGCCACAATGAGTGACTGGTAAGAAGTAATTGTTCATTTTCATAACTGTATGTACACAAAATTCTGTATCAAAATAACAATGTTAACGAATGTCATTATGGAATAATCTATGAACACATAACAGATTGAACTGCAAAACAAGAACAAAAAATATTTATTGTACACGTGCCAGCACATCATTATAATAAAACAAAATAAATAAAGATTTATCTCTCCATAAAGTACTTCCCAACATAATGAAAAATAGCAACAAAATATATTAATAAAATATACAGTAAGCTATGTATGCATCATACTTTACTTTTCACTTTAAAAAATAGAATGGTTAAAATATCTCAGTAATACAAATGGCAGCTAACACAAATAACAATATCCAATGATTTTGGGTAACATAAAATTCATTTTTTGACACAAAAAATTACAACCGAAATGCCATCAAATAAAGTAAATAAAAATCTAAAATATGAGAATTTCTCAACAACTCAAAATATAACCAGTAATAGCACTCCTGGATTGCACTGATATTACGAATAATTAGCACTCTCTATACAGTAGAGCATCAAAAAGGACAATCTTTTTGAAAATGTCAAAATTTTGAGAAGGATTATTAAAACTGGATTATGTGAATAATGTTGGATGATCAACAATACTGATATTGGCACAGCACAGGATCATGTTCCGAGACACGATACCTTAAGTTTGAAAAAACAGTACGAAACTAAAATTATTGTTTCTTGTTTGAGGAACTAAAATAAACAAAAAATTTGACAATTTAAGATTTTTATGCAATTAAAGAAATCTAGTTATAAAATTTTAAATTTTTTTTCAAACAACTTTTTCAATAATATCACTACAAGGCCTGCGATATTGACCTATAAGTGGCTTCTAAAATCTGTAAGGCAGTAAAATCTATCAAATCTATTAATTTTAGAAATAAAGGAGTTCATATCTTTCAACAAAATCTCTTGATGACAACAGTAAAAGCCTAACATGCACTATTAAAAACTGTTGAGAATTTGACCTTAAATGATAACTTATTAAAACTATCAATAATAAAAACAATAAGTGATTAGGAAAGGCGGGGAAGCCAAGAAAATGGTCATTACAGTGCAAAAGAACTCTAAAGGAAATGCTGAAGTTTCCCCTATGTAAGAATATAAAAATTTATAATTATTTATATAATAAAATTAATTTGAGAAAATTATCACCCTATACAATGTACAAAAGGAGTTGTGATCTTCCTTCATATCTTCTATATTTAGCCTTATAGCTTCTCAAACCTCTCTAACATTCAAGGAAAATTTAAAAAGACTGTCTTAAAAGGTGATTCAGTACTCTTACATGCTATCCTTTTGCCTCTCTCTTGATGTTAAAAATCTAAAAATTACTATATCAGGTCTATACAGAACTTGAGAAAAGGCCATTGTTGTTTGCCCCCCCCCCCCCCCCCATCACCAAAGAGAAAAAAAAAGTTTGTTTTAAAATCTTAAAATCCCCCCCCCCCCTCCCAGGAAAAAATTGCAAATTTATACCACAGAGCATCTCAGTTATCAATTTTATTCTCATACTACAGCAGAACCTCAGAAGAGAACCTCTCCAAATAAACTGATGATGATATAAGAATAGAATTCTACCAACTATTCTACGATACAATTCTCAACTTAGCCATTCTGTAGATGACATTGGAGGAGATGATCCTAAGAAGTTATTGAAACGATAATTTTTTTTACATTTCCGACTACAACGCAACACTTCCCATCTATATCTCTCATCCTGATAACAAAATGAACTGACAACTTGAGCCAAGAAAATCTAGCAAAAAATCAATTTGCATTTGAAGCCTTAGACATTGAGGATCGAAATGAGCCTTTTCTGCAGTTGTGGAAACTACAACATAGAAGAGTAAAATAATAAAAATGAGTAACTACATGTGTATATATATATATATATATATATATATATATATATATATATATATATATATGCATATATATATATATATGCATATATATATATATATATGCATATATATATATATATATATATATATGCATATATATATATATATATATATATATATATATATATATATATATATGCATATATATATATATATATATATATATATATACATATATATATATATATGCATATATATATATATATGCATATATATATATATAAACGAGGGTAGATCCCCCCCCCCCCCCCCCCCAAAAAAAAAAAAAAAAAAAAAAGAAAAGAAAAAGGTTACAAGTATCAGCATTTGAAAAGTAATTATTGTGAAGGGAATACCTCTTCCCCCAGAGTGTAGACAGATGGCACTAGTTGTCTTGCAGTGGTTGTACGGGTAGGTAGAGTAAGTTCACAGACACATCAGAGCGATTGAAATGGCAAGACATTTAGAAAAGTGGTCTCACTTGGTGTGGCCCCATACTGCTCGCCAAACTCAAGAATTGCTGCAAAAGTTTATGTGGGAAAACTGGAGCCCCCCCCCTCCCCCATATAGCCCAGATTTGGCACACAGTGACTATTTCCTTTTTCCGAAATCTAAGAAACATTTATCTGGAATGAAGTTCTCTTCAGACAGTGATATGAAAACAGCTACTGAGAACTGGCTCAATGACCAGGGTTAAACAAGTTGGTCCTGCATTCAGATAAATGCCTAAATAGATTTGGTGATTATGTGGAAAAATGATTGACAATTATGCTTCTTAATACCCTTTGGTATTTTCTGTCTATTATTAATAAAAAAAATTTTATTACCCTTGTAACCTTTTTTTTTTTTGGATCAAACCTGGTACATATATATAAATATATACACACACACACACACGAGGTGCTACCCAAAAGTTTCCAAAATGTATCAATAAACAAAGTTGTAGACTACCTTGATATTATTCACCACCGTCACCTTCAAAGTAGTTCCCTTGGGATTGTAAACACCAATGCTGGAACTTCTGCCATAAAAGCAATGCCTACTGGAAGTCGTGTTTCATTAATGTGTTCAGCACCATCTGCGTCTCCTCAATCGTGTCAAATTTGAGTCCCTTCAACTTGATTTTCATCTTTGGAAAGAGGAAAAAGTCACAAGTTGAAGGGATGCAAATTTGACATGATAGAGGAGATTCAAGAAAAATTGCAGATGGTGCTGAACACATTAATGAAACAAGACTTCCTGCAGACATTGCTTTTGAGGCAGAAGCTCCGGGAACGGTGTTTACAATCCCAACGGGACTACTTTTAAGGTTATGGCAGCGAATAATATTAAGGTGTACAACTTTGTTTATCGATATATTTTGGGAACTTTTGGGTAGCACATCGTATATACACACACACACACATATATATGCATTTACCTAACATATACATATGTATATATATATATATGTATATATATACATGTACCTACATATATATATATATACATATATATACACATATACCTTACATATACATATGTGTATATATATATATACCTACACATACATATATATACACACATATTATACAAACATATACATACATATATACATACACGGATCAATTTGAGGCTGAACGTGCCAGAACGGCATTCCGGTACCTCTCTTTAGGAAAAAAATAGAGGTGGAGAGTTAAAAACATTTATTTAATCACATAATTACTCTGTTGTTAGTGAGTGGGCCTGGGCTATTATATATATATATAATTTGGAATACCCCACACACACCCTGGAAGGTTACAGTTCCGGCACCTCTATTTCTAGAAATCAAGCATTGTACATATATATAAATATATATGCTTATCAACCCTCAAATAAACAAATAATATATGTTAGAAGAATAGCAGATAAATAAAAAATTTTGCCATAAACAGATGTCTTTAAAGCTTTGAGATCAATTAAACTCTTAGAACTCAGTTTAAAATGAGCAGTAATGAATTTTAAATTGAATCGTATAAAATAAAAATAAAAAATGATAGAGTAGAAAAAGTTTGCAGATTATATAAATGAGGAGGGGGCATTTAAGAAATAGCATCCAACCAAGCTCCAAAACTTGGTTTTAACAAAATGAAACAGCTCTGAAATTAAAAAAATTTTCAAACTTCTCAAATAAAAACAGCTCCAATCATGTAAATCACATAAATAAATATGTAAACAAACAGAAATGAAATATTCAAGTATAGGTTTACATTTTTCAATTATTTATTATACTCTCATCCAGGAAATACTCTTTATAAAATTCTCAAAGAGTAAAAGTATTTATAATTGCTTCTCAAAAACTAGGACTTGCACAATTCTATATTTTTAACATACTCCATAGAAAACAACAATCTCCAAACACAGTTCACTGCACAGTTCAAAAAGGCAAAAGAAAAGTGATCATTATTTTCAAATACATCAAAGTAGATCAAAATTAGAAATGCTAAAAGAAAAAGAAAGAATATCTTTCCATTAAAATGATAGAGAAAAAGACCATTCTGCTATCTATTATCGGCTAGAATAGCAATATGTTTTGATTAGCAAGCAATTCATACTAACTATTTCTTTTGTCAAGGAATCACTAATATAATCTAGGCCTCCACTGAAAGATAATCATTCCATTCAAAAATATCTTTATCTTTATCTTTTGATAGTTGCCCTTTTTCCAATGCATAACATATGAAAGCAATTGCACTCATTGAAACAGAATAAAACAGAGAAAATAAACAAAAATTTAATATCAAATAAAGAAAATTCAAATAGCATTACTGAAATCCATCTGCAACAGTCAGTTTTTTCTTTTAGCAAAATTTGGATTTCTACATATTTAATGTTTATGTTCAATTGAATTCATAATCAAGCAGGCAGGTCCGTAAAATGAAACACCATTCACCTGCCTCCTCATAACAGAACAGCCATTTCAATTTTTGCGCTCTTGAAAATGACCGTAACATCTTTTTATCAATGAGCACTTTTAATTTTTTAAAGGATGTATAAAATAAAGACACCTATGATGATTTCAAACAATTGATATATTATCTTAAAATTGATCCACTTTCAACAATATTATTTTGCAAGCTGCCCAATATTTCTGAAATTAGATTTAAAGTTTTCACAGAAAAAAAACCCCTACGAATATCTTAAAGAAAGAATTAGATAAAGAAGCTCAGTAACAGTACAAATATCCATTTTTTGCGAGTAGAGAAATGGAAAAAATGAATGATGCATTTCGCTTTCCACTTCTCAACAGGCACATTAAGTGACAGCTCGAAACAAAATGGAACGCTCTACTGTATCAGATGCTAAAATGATGAAGCACACTATTTTATTAGCAATAAGAATGACAGAGTTGAGTACAAAAGACCATTCAACTTGTACACAGTAGACACTGACAATATTTTTTTTATACATAAAGCAGATATGTATAAATTAACACAGAACTGTTTTGAATTCACAGAGAAAATAGAATGAGTCCTTTCAGTATAACTGGCTACAGTTTAGATAGGATCCATTAGTCCTAAACTAAGAAATTATAAATTATTTCAATCTCATATTTTGTACTTACACATATAAAAATAATGAATGCTTTCAATTTATACATATACAATCATTTTACAAGTAGAGAAAATGCCCCACACTTTTTATTTCAGTAAAACAGCCCATACACAGCCGAGACTGGTATGCAAGAAAAATTAGATCCGATATCACATTTCAACATCAATTAACATGAATATTTAATAATGGCTAGAGAACTTTCAAATACCTTAGTAATAAAAAAGGAAAAATAAATAAAAATACGACAAAAGGGGTGAAAGAAAGGTGCTCAAGATATTTATTTTGATTAAGATCTAAAGTCAAATGAACAAATATGCGCTCTACCCAATATAAAACATCACTTATGTTTGTCATACTAAAAGAAATGTTGTTTGTTTGACAAGGAATTGAATAAATACTTGGCCCACAGATAATTTACCTCATAGTAAATCTTTTAGCTTTACAATAGATATTTCGTAACACAGATGATAATTATGCCCCATTTTCCTTAAGAAGAGACTCCCGGGATACACACTTATATATATACATAATAAACTTACATATGTATATCTATATATGAGTACATATATATATATATATATACATGTAAATATATATATATGCACATTCTATATACATATAGTTTTGGCACTCTAAAGAACAGAAAGTCCAAAATTTCAACATTATTAAGTACACATGACAACATATTTACTAATTTTGTTGAAACAACCTATTATAAAAAATAAATAAGATTTGTCAGAAAAAAAAATGCAATTGAGTTAAAATAAAAAGCCTTGACATATGTAACATATTATCCTCTTCATTCTAGCACAAGAGCAGCTCGACATAAGAACAGCCATCATTAAGGATATTATACGACTAACTATTAGAAAACTCTAGACATTTTAAATACAAATTTTTTTTATTGCATTTATTAGTTTAATTTGTGTTTTATAAATGTTTAAATTTTTGAAGCTGAAAAAACACAATTTTATTCTCTTTACATCATCCTACAAGTATTAGAGGTGAGGGGGGGGGGGGGGGAATACAGCTTTTAAGAAACAAATAAAATCACTGAAATAATAGTTAAGATAAATCTTTTTTCTTCTTTTTATTGTTTACAATAATAATAAAAGTCATAGTCAAAAATGTCAGTTACAGTAGTCATTAATCTAACTGGACACACGAAAAATGACCTATTTTTAAAGAAACAAAAATTTTGAAAGTGAGGTAATTAATATATTCAACAGTGAATAATGCCTCGAACCAAACAAGGAAACTGACAAAAAGCTGGAAACAACATTTCTTCTAGGACTCCAAACTTTCGAGAAATAACTCTCACAAGCTTAAAAAAATACATATACTCGAAACCTCCTTGAAGAAGCTTTGAAAAAAGAACGAAGCCCCCTTCTCTGACAATGACCAGCACCATTACATTGGCATGCATACTCTTGAATTGGAAGCAACACTATACATTTTGAGAACAGCACCATAGACTGATTTGAAAACACACAGCACAAAAGGACTAAGACAACCTCTCGAGTGAAAATGCCAACTGAAATCAGAGTACCGAGAGGTAGATGAAATAGGAATGTGTATACATATATATATTTTCATTATAAAATTAACATCCTATAAAAATAATGTCTTGATTATTCTCTCCAATGAAAATGTACACACACTCAGAAGTTAGATCAAGCTCACTCGCATTCAGGAAAAAATAAATTTATGTCACTAAAGATTGAACACACATCGAGAGAGCATTGTTATGTACAAAAGTGGAACTGGCTATTTTTTGCTTTTCAGTGAGTTTGTTTGTTCAAAAATACACAGCTACAAATTTGGAATGTGAGTGACTTCTTTACTGCTAAGAGTCAGCAGAAGACAATACATGATTTATTATCATGGCAACACAGATAGCAAAGAAGGTAAAGACACAAAGTATAATCATGGCCCACTGTTGGTCTGTAAGGGGTTGCCGATTTTTAAAGCAGCTCAAGACAGAGAACATTTTAGGGGGTACAGGCTCAGCCAAGTCCACAGAAGTAGTGCAGAGTGATGTGCAAGAGCTGAAAGGGCCCAGGAGTTCACAGTCGGAGCAGTGCCTTATTGCCGCCACACGAACAGAGTACTCAGTACCTGGTTTAAGGTTGCCAACAGAGAAGCTGCTTTCATATCCAGTGTAAATCTAAAAACAAATAAATAGAATGACAGTAAGGTTGATTGTCACAATGATAAAATTAACATTACAATATAAGCTTTTATTTCGAAGTATTCAAGTCAAAAAAGAGAGTTTATTTGTGAAAACACTTATTTTAAAATACTATCTTCTACAAAATAATTTAGATTGTATGTTTAGAATCAAATCAAAGATTCATCTGATAAAATGAAAATTTTAGGTACAAAGACACATTAGGATTAAACATCCTGTTTTCTTCATACATGAAATAGAAAGCATTTTTTAATGAAAACTTATCTTTTATACTTCGCATTAAACATGACACATTTTTCTTTATGCTAACTATCCCTTTTCAAGTTCTTCAAAATGATTTAAATTTGCTTTGGTTATAAACAAACATAATTGGTGAGGATCAGCTGCTAGGTTTTTAAAATGCATGAGGTAGAAAATGACCTTTCACTGATGCACATTGCTACGACAGGTGTTGCAAATATTTTTAGTAAGTTGTAGATGCTAGGATATATCATTCTGTCACACTTAGAAACTGCATCAATGGTATTTTTGAATGGAGCTATTGACAACAGTTTTTCAAATTTTTAATAACACAACTTGAATTTTGAGTTCTAAACTGCTGGATATGTAGAAGGCATAACATTCACTCAACTGACAAAAAATCTTCCATTGTACTTGTTGTTGGAGCATTTTTTCCATTCGGTAGAAAAATAAAAAAAATCTCAAATGTTGCAGTGCGTGATGAGTCAATATTGGGTCATAAAATGGAATAAAAACATTTCTCCTAATTTTCTAGTTGGAAAATTGGACCTTAATACTCGTATATAATTAATATAATTTTAGTAACTCTCCAGAGATGGAAAGCTAAGTTTTGAGTTAAGATATGTTTTTCAATAAACAATGCAAATAGCACAAAATACAAACCCTACGTAAATGATTTGAGAATACATGCTACATATCACATATGACCCATGACTGAGCATCTGCAGTGATCGCCAAAGCATGCTAACCTGTGATCTCTGTTGGCCTGAGCACTACTTTGTTCACTTCGCGTTCACAGCGGCAGTCATACTCGAGAGCTGTAGGATACTCCTACCTTATGTGACAGCTCATTCATAAATAGTTTGGAAATAGAAGATATGACCCTGCATAAATTTTAAAGAAAGAATTTTAATTAGAAAGATGCTTGGAATATTTTCTTGGTTTTTCTCCCGATTTCAGGGACCCTTGGCCTCCCCTCTGGGTGTGCCGCTGACCAACTGGATACTAAATAGTGAGGTAAAAAATTCAGTGATAAAGACATCTAAACACCAGAGATGTAATATTGAATATTAAAGCCTTTTCCAGAAGATATCACAGAAGGAGCCAGAATCATGACCATTGTCTCCTTTCATGATCGCCACAGTCATGATCGTCAATAAACTTTATATATATATATATATATATATATATATATACAGTACAACCTCCCAAATCTGGAATCGTTCAGGACACGGCAATTCCGGATTTGGGAATTTTCCGGATTTGAGAGGTTTTTAAATAACACTACAAAATTTTAGGAGAAAAAAAATAAACACACTAAAAAAAAAGTAAAATGGTTTAATTATTAAATAAACCTAAATACAGGGCATATAATTACATTATAATTTAAACATTTCAGTCAATAATGTTTGTTGTTTTAATTTCAGCTTATTATAAATATTTTCTCGAATCCTATATAGTGACATAATTTCATGTTCCGAGATAAAATTCCGGTGTTCTAAGCCTAATATTGTTTAATGTAATGATTTTATTAGGTCTTCCGTTGACATTCTGAATCAATTTCACGATCGCTGTCATCATAACCTTTGTTATTTACAACACTATGAATAATTTCAGAATCGCTCATACTGCATTTACACATTTGCGATCGCACCACCTGTAACACCGCATTTACACAGTCGCGATAGCGGCGAGTCGAATTGAGGGGAGTGAATGTGTAAACGGTGTTTTCGCCAATCGTGGCGCTCGCTTCGGGAGTGGTTTTCTGGCACGAGTCAAAGTGACGAATGGCGCCGGGGGTCAAAGGTGAGAATGGCGACGGGAAATCTTGTTCACAGCAAGAGGCGGGAATGTGAGTTTGGTCACTCGCGTCAATGCAGGTACGTGACTAATGTCTCGCAAATGTCTTGCGGGTGGCTCGATCGTGAATGCAAATGCGGCACAAGACATTCGCGAGACATTAGTCACGTTCCTGCATCGACGCGAGTGACCGTTCTCACATTCTCGCCTCTTGCTGTGAACAAGACTTCCCGTCGCCATTTTCCCGTTTGACGCCCGGCGCCATTCGCCACTTTGATTCGTGCCAGAAAACTGCTCCCGAAGCGAGCGCCACGATTGGCGCGGAGAAACGGCGAGAACACCGTTTACACATTCGCCCCCTCCCGCGATTCGACTCGCCGCTATCGCGATTGCGTAAATGCGATGTAAGAGAATAAACGATCGGCACATTTTCATCGATGTCTAAAACTTCCTGTATGACCAATTATCCAAGTTAATATTGCCTTTATTCGCATATTCTACTAATTCTGCCATTTCAGCTTCTTTCTCAGATACTTGAAAGCCCTCAAAATCGCTGCTATCACTTCCTTGAAAGGAAGCGCAATTTTTTACCGATCATTTTCGTAGCGACATCTATCGGTAAAATAGAAAAGTAAAATTGGCCATTTATTAAAGCATTCCGGATTTGGGAGGTTTCCGGATTTGAGAGGTCCGGATTTGGGAGGTTGTACTGTATATATATATATGTGTGTGTGTGTGTGTGTTAGTTAAGGATTTGAATATTGTAGAGGGTACAATTTTGTGGTTTTACAAGGTGAATATACTAAGCAAGCGGGTTCCCAGAACGACAGTTCCTTTACTCTTTATTATTTCTGCAAAGTCTTGCCTTTTATATTTGGCAATTTTTTTGCGTGTGTACTAATTATATATGAATAAGATGTAAGGCAGTTCACTGGTTTTCTGAAATATATGTTGCTATGGCATGCAGTTAATGTAAAACCATCCATTAAATTTGCTTTTATAAGAACTTGCTTAGAACTGCTTTGCATGGTAATAAATAACATTCATTCTAGGTGTAGCATTTGAGAAACTTATTGAAAAATCTAATAGTTTAAGAAAATTGGATTCTGACATTGTAGATTTAATAGATATTAAGTAGAAAAAGTAATAGAAGTAACATAGAAAATTGTAAAATATAAATATAAGATAAGGAAAGCTTTGAAAAATGGAAGTAATGCACATAATCTTAATTCTAGCACTTCAATTCATACTTGTGAATCTAAAGCTGTGAAATTACGAAAATTAGCAATCCATAAATTTTCTGGTGAATTTAGCAAATGGCTTGAATTCTGGAATCAAAACTATAGTATAATACATGAGAATAAAAATTTGTCAACTATTCAGAAATTTAATTTTCTAAAATCCTATTTCACTGAAACAGCAGCAAATGCTATAGCAGGATTTTTTTTTTAACTAGTGAAAATTACAAATCTATTGTTAAACTTTGGAATGACAGGTTCAGAAGATGTGATCTTTATATTAATTCGACTACTGAATTTTGATCCCACAAGAAACTCCACTGATGTTCAAGCCTTGAGATGGCTTTATGACAACTGCAATATTCAAATTAGAAATTTAGAAACTTGAACGATATTTCGGGAATGTATGGAAGTTTATTATGTCCCATTCTGTTGAAATTAATACCAGAAGACTTAGCTCTTGAGTTTAGCAGAAAGCGTAAAGATAAAAACGAGTGGAATATCAAGGAACTCACAGTAGAGAAGCATCTATCAGATTAATAAACACAAAATTTAACAAAAATTTTAGTCATTCAGCATAAAATATGAAGGGAACATACAAGAAATACTACTCAAGGGCTAATGCATCTACTATCACTCCATTATCAACTTCTGATAAATATAACTGTATTGTCTGTGATAAATACATGATTCAGATTCCAGTGTCAGATGTCAGTAAAAGACAAACAGAATATGTTTAAACAGGAAGGAAGGTGTTATTTATGTTTTAAACATTTTCACATTGTGTCAAAATGCAGGGCTAAAATTTACTCCTGTGAATTTTGTGGAATTAAAATGAACTTGTGATATTAAGCAGCATAACAAGGCATCACGTAGCTTGAAATTCGAAAAATCAGAATTGAAAACTTTAGACAATGAAGCTGTAGTTTCCTCTGTTCCCCAGTGTAAAATTAAAAATAAAGGTTGTAGAAATGTTTTGTTACAAACACTCACTGCAAAAATAGTTTCTGATTATAAGATAAAATCTGTTCGATTCTTTTGGATAGTGCAAGTGAACGAACATTCTTAACAAGATCTCAAAATCCCATTTGTTAGAAAGGAGAAACTTTCAGTTTATGCATTTGAGTCTTGAAATGCAAAACCTGAAACTTACATAAAGTTGTTAGAATTAGATTGCAGAACATAGCAAACCCAAAGAAAAATTTGTAGATTGAATCTTTAGTCACTGTCAAAATCTCAAGTGCTTGTTTCAGATGCCCAGATGAAAATATATAGTTTATTGTGCAATAACAATTGGCAAATAGCTCACTCTCACAAAAATCCTGACTTACTTACAATCAATATATATATATATATATGTGTATGTATGTAATATATACATATATATAAACATATACACTGAAGTGCCACTGAATTAGGGATACCAAAGCCTATGCAAATTGTGTAGTGCTGCGCATCATGTATGCGCAAGTGAGGGCGCTATGGTAACTGCATATATAGCGCGTACTGTGGTTGTTCTGAATTAGTTGTTGGAATTGCCAGTATGGGTAAATTGCCTGATTTAGACGCCTTCGATCGCGGACAAATCGTAGGTGCGCGACGCATGGGCCATTCAATTTTCGAAATCGTCAGACAGCTAGGATTGTTAGGCAAAATGCGAGATATGCATCTCCTTTCTCCCCCTAACTATCCAACTACGTAAGCAACGTGATGTTTACATCATTAAACACCACCATAATGCAGGTCAACCGTCGCCAGACGCCCGTTGCCAGTTCAAACCATACTTCGTTGGAAAGACGCGGAATTTAAATTTGAAAACATCTTAACTGAACTAGTCGCCGGGGAAACTCGAATTAGCGTTCAGAAGCAAGATAAGTGCGAAAACGCTACTCACGAGACACAGAAGACTTTTTCGGGTCGGCATATCTCTAGAAGTTGGAATAAAACCAGCATACGCCGGAATACTCCATCTAGAAGCCCTTCTCCTAGTAAGCAAGTCCATTTTTCCAAATATCCAAGTGCGAAATCACCGGGGCGTAGAAAATCAAAACGCTCGTTCCGGAGAGGATCACCAGGTAACGATAAGCCCCAGATCCATTTTACTGTTGAAGCCCTGTTTACAACTCATAGCGGTCCAGGTGACTGGGTTGTCGACACCGCGGCAACACACCACTTTTGTAAAGACAAATTTCTATTTGACGGACCCCTCGAGCATGTAGATAACAGGAGCCTAGCAGTAGCAACTAGGGGAAAGCCTATCCCTATTAAACAGAGAGGGCCAGTCGACCTACTTTGTAAGGGAGAAAAGCGCATAATAACACTAACACGAGCATTATATGTACCATCTTTAAGACGCAATATACTTTCGTTACCATTACTTGATGAAGACGGATTCACTTTTGAGGAGGGAGATGGAAAGATCCACGTATATGACACGGAAGGCAGAGGTTACTTCACGGCTCATAAACAGGGAGGCATATTTTATGCCAAGCAACAATTAACCCCAGAACAAGCTGCGAAAAGGAAAGCTTACCAACATGAGAGCGAAGCTCAGTCAGGTAAAAGCAAGGTTTATGATACCGAAGCTAGGAAGAAACCAAAAACTCAAAGCAAGAAAAGTAAAAAACCTACAAACTCTTTGCACATATGGCACCGAAGAATGGGCCATATGAACCCTGAACTAATTAGCCAGTCTTTTACAAACAATAGTGTCAGAGGTGCCCAAGAGGTAAAACCAGCAAAATTTTTCTGCGAGGATTGCAGGTTAAATAAAGCTAAGCGGGTGACGTTCAAGCCAATAGGCCAAACGAGGTCAACCCGTCCTCTAGACCTTTTACATCTAGACTTGTGGGGCCCCGCCTCAACGACGGGATATGCAGGTGAACGATATTATTTAAGTATTACTGATGATCATTCCAAAAAGATCGCCCTATATCCAATTAAGGATAAAACAGCCACTTTCTCCACCTTTCAAAATCATGTGAAACGCGCCGAAAGATTCCTTTCAACTAAGCTCAAAGCTATCCGAACAGACAACGGTAAGGAGTTTGATAACTCACAATTCCAAGAGTATTGTCGTACAAATGGCGTGGCCCACGAATTCACGGACGTTTACTCGCCTGAAATGAACGGCGTAGCAGAGAGGTTAAAACCAAACCATAGGAAACACCCTCCGCACGATCCTCAATTCAAGTAAAGTCCCGGTAGAATTCTAGCCAGAAGCCGTCCGTTATGCGGCCTATAATTGGAATCGCATATGTCGCAGGAATCAGACGAAGACTCCATTTGAAAAGTATGGAAAGTTCAAATCCTCCGTAAGTCACCTTAAACCATTCGGATCAGTTTGCTTTGTAGGTGTGCCCAAGCAACACCGGACTAAATTTGATCCCCGAGCATGTAAGGGAGTTCTGGTAGGCTACGCATGTAGAACAAAGGGGTATAAAGTGTTGTTCCCAGAAACTGGACGAATTGTTGAAACCAGGAATGTTAGCTTTGCTGAACAAGAACTAAACTATTACCAAGTACGATCTAAGCAGGCTGACAGTGGAGCAGTGCTGGGCGACCATTCAGAATTCAATACATACTCACTTTATAACCCTGAGATTGAGACGGTAGCAATCCCACATATGAATTCGCGTCGAGTACCTACCGAAAGTTACCAGGAGTACTCGCGACCAGGCCCTAGCCGTCCAGTTCCATCAGACGGAGAAAGTGAAGACGAATCAGATAAAGGATTATATGCTCAACTACCTCGACTCCGAGTCGCTAAGTGGACAAGGGAAGCCGTTGAGAGACCAGACGGAGAACGGACCGATATCTATTACCGCGAAGTTAAAAGGCAAGGAGGCGAGAGCAAAAGGTTGCGAAGCCTCAACGATGTAAAGAAATACTGTCAACAGAATAAAATTCAGTATCAGCCTGAAAGCTTCAATTTTAGCGGTGTGAAGAAAAGATCGGGCCCCGTTTCAACTCCTCAGCGACAGGTGATTGACGTCGATAGTGAAACAGAATCTGAAAGTCAGACGGAAAATGAAGAGGCTAACTATTTCTCCGCCTATGACACATCCGACGATGAAACGGCATGACTAGAATCCCCCGTCATACCGAAAACCCTTAAGCAAGCTTTAAAAAAGCAAAGAAGCCAAACTATGGGAAAACGTGATGGCAGAAGATTACAAGCTTTGCGTGAGCGAGGTGCATGGAGCCTAGTACTCCCTCATTCACAGTACAAACCTCTCGGTTGTCGATGGGTATTCACAACCAAGACCGATGAGCATGGAAAAGTGGTAAGGTACAAAGCCAGGGTCGTAGCACAAGGTTACAAACAAATAAAGGGGGAATCCTATGACGAAACTTTCTCCCCTGTAGTCAACTTCACCCTTATACGTCTATTCTTCTCCATGCTAGTTTCCAATCTAGGCTGGTCTCACCTTCAGTTAGACATCAAACGTGCTTATTTATACGCCCCTCTAACTGAAACCATCACTATCACCCAACCACCTGGTTTTGTAGAAAAGGGAAAAGAAAATTACCTATGTCTACCAAGGAAAGCCCTTTATGGCTTACACCAGAGCGGAAGGGTATGGTTTTACGAGATCAAAAATATACTACTTAAAAATAGTTTTAAGAAAATTGATTGGGCTAACTGCGTTTACCATTTATCGAATAATCTAATTTTGCTTTTATATGTAGACGAGATAGTCTTATTTGGCAAAACCAAGTTAAATATTGAAGCCGCAGTTAAAATTCTGCAGAAATGTTTCGACATTAAAATACTTGGCCAAACCTCTAAGTTATTGGGGGTGGAATTTGAATTCAATCAAAAACAGGTTTTCATTCACCAATCCCAATATATAGATCAAGTGGCTAAACGCTTCGAAACCTTCAATATACCAATTGTATCCTTACCCATAGCTAAAGGAACTGTGTTTACCAAATTACAAAGCCCTACAGCTGAGCCTGAATTAACGGAAATATCAAAACTACCGTATAGAAATGTTCTAGGATGTTTATCTTTTATCGCGAGTCGAACTAGACCCGACATCGCTTATGCAGTAAACATTTTCAGTCAGTTTCAGTCTAACCCAAGCTTCGCTCATTGGTACGGACTTTTGAAACTATTAGGGTATGTAAAAGGTACAAAGAAACTAAAGCTAAACATTTCTTCTACTTCTAACGAACTAACAGCCTATAGTGATAGTGATTTTGCCGCTAATAGAGATGACCGAGTTTCAATTTCCGGTCAACTTATTTTATTAGATAAATCTCCTATATTCTGGCGAACTGGTAAGCAAAAAGCTATAGCGCTGTCAACCATGGAAGCCAAATTCATGGCTATAACAGAAACCTGTAAGGAAATACTTTGGATCAACCGCATAATGCAGGAATGCGAGAAACTGAAGATAATCAAGCTAACAAGATCCAAACCTCTTATTAGAACGGATAACTTATCTGCAATTGATTTCCTAAAGTCGCCGATTGAAAATAGTCGCACTAAGCACATTCATGTAAAGCTTTTATTTGTGCGTGATCTCCTTCTAAAAGAAGTTTTCGAGATAAAGTTCGTGCCTAGCAAGAGGAACCTAGCAGATCCGTTCACAAAACCAAAAACCAAATCCGATTTTTCAGCCTTTAAACAAATTCTTTTCAAGTCAAAAACTTAAAGCTATAAACTCAAAGTAAATTTCTAACTCTAATAAACCGAATTCTCTTCAAATAAGTTTTATCCTTAGAAAAACTAGAACGGTTAATAATTATGAGTTATATTACTTTTCCATTATATTTTGTTTACGGAACTCAGGCCATTGTTTCGAGTTAGTTCTATGAGAACCTTCTTTCTCCCATATAATTTGGGAGGGGTTCGCTTTAATGAATTTTTGAAACGTTGTATACACTTGTAATGTGTTTATACCATTTGTCGCATCATAATGTTTATTTAGTATTGTGTTTATATGTGCACGCTTATAGATCTATCTAGTATCGGGTTTATATTTACATACTTGCATAACTATTTCTATTATTGTACAGTGCCTATACTTAAGTACATTTACTAGTGCATTTTTTTAAAATCAGAACGAGCAAATTGTGATTATAGTTTTCTTTGACATGTTCTTAATCTTGTGCTGTTTTGAATCATGTACTGCGAGGTATATTATACGATAACGTATTTTTTGCATGATTGTGTGTGTGAAAGTGGGCCCACGAATGTTTTGAATTTTTTTTAGGGAAAATATTGCGTCTATATACTTTGCCTCACCTTGTTATGAATCTTTATGCATATTGAATTATTAAGAATTGTGTTTTTACATTGAGCTATTTCTGTAGTAACATGGCGAGCTAAAAGCAGAATAATAATGGTACATTCAGCCGCCTATGCAAGGTAATTTACTCTTATGTATTTTTTTTTGTAAAAACAAAAACAAACAAACAAAAAAAAAACTGTTAATCGTTGAAACTTGTAAACGTTTAAACCACGGGTGTGTGGTGGTGCTCATTTCTGTAAAAGGGGGGGGGGAATTGTTAGGCAAAATGCGAGATATGCATCTCCTTTCTCCCTCTAACTATCCAACTACGTAAGCAACGTGATGTTTACATCATTAAACACCACCATAACGCAGGTCAACCGTCGCCAGACGCCCGTTGCATCATGACGATACTGTGACGTCAATCAACCAACAGTGACGCCATTCTAGCAGCCAGCAATGACGTCATAGACTCCCGAGCTATTTCATCGATGACGTCAAGCACAAAACATCTTCTAAATTTGCATAAAGAAGATTTTCATCTCTTACCACGAGGAAGCGCGGTAATCGAACTGCATATATAGGCCGGCGTTTCCCTGGCAGTGTGGCTTTTCTTTTGATGCTGGTGCTGCGGCATGCGCTTATGCATTAGTGTGGGTGATTAACAGTGACTCGCAGTCGAACAGTTATGTTCAAGCCATCTCGGTGTGCGTATTCCATTGTGCCCGAGTCCGAGTTCAACATAAAGCAAAGGTTTCCAGCTAAAAGATATCCAGCTTCCAATACCGTATAGGTATTTCACCCGCCTATTCAAGGGAGTTATTGTTAACAGCCCTCTTTTCATTTCAGCAATATGTCGTCAACTCATGTGAGTCAATCTATTTTGTTTATTATTCCCCGAGTATCAGCGAACTATATTACGGACCCGTTCAGCTGTTTTACACAAGTTGTGTAGTGACTCGTCTGTATTTATACTTTTGTATTTATTTGAAGCAAATAAATTTGTTTATTTTAATGTTAAACCTGAGTATGTCCTACTTTAAGTTCCACATGCCGCAAATTAATATAACCATTTTGCGTTACCTTATTGTCACTTAGCTATAAAAGTCCACCTTTACTGCTAGCTAGAACGACTCTGCACATTAATCTAATCGTCAAGTTTGGGGCATTTCTGCCCGCAAATCTCAAAATATTCCTAAAGTCCTTTCTCTGTCCGGGCAGAGAGAATAAAAAACTCTTGCTTCTTAGCTAGCTCTGGTCTGTCTGCTGTTTTTTTGCCCTCTCAAGCACAGGAGTTGATGTCTTCACCTCTCCAATATGCCACTTGGATGTAAAATAGTCCCTAACACACCATCAATCTCGGACAAGGAAAACATTCCAAGGTCGACAGTGTCAAGAGTATACCAAGAATACATGGATGGTGGGAAAAAACTAGCGATCGGGCAAACTGCAAAGGACAATTAGCCTTGACAGTGCGTGGTGAGAGACGGCTCAGGCGTATTGTACGTAGCCAGCGAAGCCAAACATTAGCTCAAATTACCACCCAGTTTAATGACGGTGCCAGTCGTACAGTCAGTAAACGGACTGTGCAACGCTCGCTTCACCGTATGGGTTTCGGGAGCCATCGACCTACGAGAGTACCATTGCTCTATACTAACCATCGGGCTGCACGTCTTGCCTGGGCAAAAGAGCACAGAGACTGGAGTGTAGAGGACTGGAAGCGAGTAGCATGGAGTGATGAGTCTCGATTCTGACTACTTAACGCCGACGGGAGGATGAGAATATGACGTCAGGCTCATGAAGCCATGGATCCTGCATGCCTGGCTGGAACTGTACAAGGGCATGGTGGCTCAATCATGGTCTGGGGTGTTTTTTCGTGGCACAGTTTGGGATCTTTGGTGCGTGTACCAACCTCCCTCAATGCAATTCGGTACGTAGAAGTTGCTGGGTGATCACCTCCATCCGTTTATGCTGTTCTGTTATCCGCACGGTAATGGAGTTTTCCAGCAAGACAACTGTACCTCTCACAAGTCCCGGTTGGCTACTGGCTGGTTGGATGAGCATTCCTCCGACTTCTCTGTCATGAATTAGCCACCTAGAAGTCCAGACTTAGATCCTATTGAGCATCTTTGGGATGTTTTGGAACAAGGCGTGAAAGGCCATCACACAGCACCAAAGAACCTTACTGAATTATGGACAGCTTTATCCAATATTTGGCAAGCCATTCCCGTGGAACGTTTCCAGAAACTTGTTGAATCTATGCCTCGTCGTGTGGCAGCCGTTATCAAGGCCAGAGGAGGCCCAACTCGTTACTAGGTAGGTATCCCTAATTCAGTGGCACTTCAGTGTATAAAGATATGCAAATACACACACACACACATATATATATATATATATATATATATATATGTGGGTCAGGATAACCATGCGGTGATTTAAAACAAATACTATTACAACTACACTAACATTAAATGAAAACTTATTTACAAAAGATATTTACAAAGCTACGTCGTTAATTAATAATATTATAGACTAATGAAGGAGCAGTCGTCTACTGCTAACAGACAAACGCGTCATAACTTATCGCCGTCCAACGTCTGATTGACTAGGGTTTTAGATCTCTTCTTCTTTAGTTGAGCTGAAGCGGCACAAACGAATAACAGTGTCCCCTACTGGTGAAATATGCAGGTATCATAGACCGTTGTAAGCTCAGGAACACCCACCCCCCTCTCCACACACACACATATATATATATAT
Organism: Dolomedes plantarius; assembly: GCA_907164885.2. Taxonomy (NCBI): domain Eukaryota; kingdom Metazoa; phylum Arthropoda; class Arachnida; order Araneae; family Dolomedidae; genus Dolomedes; species Dolomedes plantarius. The sequence continues at coordinate 17,886,330 of OU015495.1, read as the reverse complement.
ATATAGATATATATAAGAATGTATGTATGTTCCAGCATAACTCTGGAACACCTGCAGCAATTTCAACCAAACTTGGTACACACATGACTTAAAATCTGGGAAAAAATACTGTGGGGGTAAGAGAGGGTGACATGTACAAATAATCGAAAATGAAAAATCCATAGTTTTCAGGGTCGCTGAGATGAAAAGTGATACACCCAATACTGTTTAAGTCCAATTCACCTCCATCGGCATGGGGGGTAAGAAGGGGTGAATAATAAAATGTCCAAAAGGACAGAGATAAACTGAGATGTCCCAACTACCCAGGCAAACAACTAGTAAGTATGTATGTATGTATATGAAATGTCCGGATGGACATCTCACAAAATAAGAGCATACATCGTGGCTGGAAAATAATAAAATCATAGGAACAAACTAATTTATTAAACAGTAAAGCAACACATCTTACTCGCTTCGAGTCAGTCCAGCGTCTCTCGCAAAAAAGCGCCAAAATAGAATTAAGTCAGAGAGGTTGCCAGAATTGGTGGAGGAAGTTAGTATTTGGGAAGGCGAAGCGTTTACGTAAAGACAAGAAGGACGGGTTACCATGGCAGAGATGAAGTACAGAATGGGCGATTATAGGTAGTTAGTAATATTATCACATATATATATACATACACACACACATATATATATATATATATATATATATATATATATATATATATATATATATATATATATATATATATATATATATATATATATATATATATATATATATATATATATATATATACATACACATGCAAATATATACAGATACAAGACAAAATAATAGGAACACCTGTGAAAGAATGCAAATTTATTTGTAGGAGGTTGAGCCACCCTCGGCCTTAATTACAGCTTGCATTTGACATGGGATTGACAAATAAAGGTCTTGCACAAAGTTCATGGGAATTCGCCCCCATTCCTCATGCAGAGCGGTCTTGAACTAAGGTAGTGTGCATGGAAGAGAAAACCAAGCACAGATTTTGTTCTCTAAAAACCCCACAAATGCTCAAAGATGTTGAGATCAGGGGAATGAGGACACCACATGAGATGTTCCTCTTCATCATTATGCTCATCTAACCATGTTTGAGCACAGCAAGCCATGTGGACAGAGGCATTGTCATCTTGGAGCACAGGACGTTCTCCAGGAAACAAAGTCTGAAGCATACAATGGAAATGATCTGCAAGAATACTGCGATAATGCTTGCTTGCTACCTTCCCCCTGAGGTCTAAGAGTGGCCTCAATCCACACCACAATATTGCACCTCATACCATCACAGAGCCCCTTCCATGCTTCATGGTACAAACCAGATAGTCAACATGAAATGATTCTGCCGGTGTTCGCCAGGCAAACACAGTTTCGGTAGTCTGAAATAATGTAAATGAGGATTCATGATACCAGATGACATGTTCCCATTGCTGTTGTATTCAGTTTTGGTGGTCTAGGCACCACTGTCATTGCTTAATAGGATTCTGAGGTCACACTAATAGCTTTGGAATAGCCACTCTGCCATAAATGGTCGCAGCATGCAGCTCTCATTGAATAGTTTTGGCGGATACAGGGTTCTGGAGATGAGTGTTCACCTCGGAGGTTATCTCCAACAGTGTAATCTGGCGTTTTCAGGCTACTATCCTTTTCAACACTCATCTATCCCAGTCGGCCAACTTCAACTTTCACCCACTGTTCTGCCTCACAGAGGACACCTTTCCCAGGTATAGGCTGTCATAACCCTTGAAACACCCATAAGGTTGGCTACTCAACGACACTTAAGCTAGGCAAGCTCCAAAAATCATGCCTCTTCACACGTTGGACAGGTCAGACATAATGGTGATTTGGTAGGAACAGAATTTTCTCATACAACTGTCACACCAACAAATGCTCTAATGATACCTTCCCTTTCGCCGCCACTAGATGGCAGACTGTTGCGACACGTAGCAGGTTTGAAATTGGACGGTTGAAGTATGACACATTTCGAAATGGGTGTACCTATTATTTTGTCCTGTACCTGTATATACATAAATGTATATACAGGTACTCCCCACCAATGGCGATAGAGACAAAAAAATTATATCTTTTCATTAATGCACATGTGTAAAGTAAACAATTTTGTCTCCTCTGGTTTCTGTCTCTTGCTTGTCTAAAGTCTAGGAAGCAGTTCAACTTTTGTCTGTTGCCCTGCTCAACAGCTAATCAGAATAGAAGGATTGTGGCTCTTGATCGCTGACTGAACTGATAAACAAGTTTTTGTTGACTTTTCAGACTGCGTTCCAGAGAACTATTTCAGTGGTGACCAGGGCCCGATTATGAACGCTGGGGGCCCCAGGGCATATGCTATTTGGGGGCCCCCCTTACGGACATTTATAAAAATACATACTATTAGAAGTACTAGGTGCATACACCAAAGGGGTTTTGGGGCCCCCCTAGTATCAGGGGGCCCTGGGCAAAGTCCCGATTTGCCCATGCGATAAAAAGGCCCTGGTGGTGACATATATCAATAATATGAAAGAAATTTTAATAAATCTTTTCCATGAATGTCCCTGGAAACTGAAGCAGTTTTTCCCATATAAATTAATGGATAAAGAATTAATCCGTTCATGCCCTAGAACATAGTTATTTATACCTTGTTTTTATCAGTTTAGTTATGAAGAAGTGGTGAAAATAAAGTAAAACGGACTTTATTATGAAGAACTAAAACATGATGATTTGTTCTAGTCTTCAGCACACTATTTTTCTTGTATACCCGATGATTTTCAGAATGGTAAAGTAAAAGTAGCTTGTTTTTGCAATCACCATTTGCATTACCACACAAAAAAAGGGTAAGGCTGTCCTTCATACGCTTGTTACCAGGAAGTGCCTTCTCCTCTTTGGTGATGTATGTTCTTCTTGGGATTTTTTATCCAAAACAATCATGTTTCACCACAGTTAAAAACTTGGCATGTAGTCTTCACTTTCCACAAACTTTTTGAATTCATCAACAAATTCATCTGCAGACTTTTATATGAACTAGCAGTCTCCCCATGCCTAACAACACTACCAATTCCACTTTGCTTGTGGAATTTCTCAATCCAGCCTCTACTGACTTTAAAAATCTTCCCATTGAACACAATTTGTACTTTGTGTTTTAGCTACCAAATCACTGTGCAACTTCTTAGCCTTATCGCATATTAAAGCCTTACTAATACTATCACCAGCAAGCTATTTTTCACGTATCCCACTAGCAATAATTTTTCTACCTTTTCTATAACTTGAGACCTTTGTTTCATTAAAACAGTCACTCCTTTAGCCACATCAGCTGCCTTCATTGCCTCTTTGTTTTAGAGGATAGTACAAATGGTAAACTTCGACAACCCAAACTGTGTGGCGAGATTAGAAACATGAATACCATTCTCATGTTTAGCTATTATTTCCTTCTTTTTCTGAACAGTTATTCTAGGTTTACTGCTAGCAATGTTACTTGTTCTTGCCATTTTCTTGGGAGCCATTTTGAGGGCTAATTTAAGCAAAAATATTTACAAAAGAAATCTGGGAAATACATGAACAACCAACGTTTAAGCTGCGCTAGAGAAAGCCCAACTAATCTTGACATGTGGGCTGTTCGCAAACCGAAACAAGTGTGGCGAATGCTTGCATCACATATCACCAGATGGCAGCACATCTCCAGCACTTGTTCATAAACCAAATCGTTTGTAAACCAAGTCGTTCATAAACCGAGGTACCACTGTATATACATACACACACACACACATATGTATATTATGCACTACCAATAAGTATTTGGACAACCATGCAAATGAGGATATCTGCAGTCCTGATATACATCACGCTCTCTGCTGTTAAATACTAAATAGGAAACAACATTGGCATTAGTTGCATGTAACAAGCCACTAAGTGCAGAATTATCGGATTTCGAGAAAGGTGTAATCGTTAGGTATCACAGAAATGGCCAATCCTTAAGGGACATATCTAGTGAGCTTAATTACCCAAAATCGATAGTGGACTATCTGATTCAGAAGTGGAAGGTGAGCGGTGATTGTTGGAATGTGCCCTGAGTCAACAGACCCACGAAAATGGGAGGTAGAGACTGACAGGTGCTGTCCAGAGAAATTCCGGAGAACTGCACACAACTGATGGCCCACATACTCCAGTTGTTTCAACAGGCATCCGTCAGCATTGTTTCAATTAACACCATCTGTAAGGAAGCACATCTGCTTGGTTTTCATGGTTGTGCTGCTGCCCATTAGCTTTTGATCACAAAGTCTAACCATGCTGCTCAGTTAATGTGGTGCAAAGCATGTCGAAAATGGGACCAAAGATCAGTGGAAACAGGTTCTCTGGAGCGACGAATCAAGGTTCCCCATCTACCGCTTGGATGGCTGGGTCTGGCATCTGTCTGGAGAACGCCTCCTGCCAGAATGCATTGTGCCCACAGTAAAGTTTGGTGAAGGTGGAATTATGGTCTGGGGGTGTTTCTCCAGTTATGGATTGGGACCCTTGGTCTCAATTCATGGCAAGCTGAACACCGACGCCTACTGCACTATTTTGGATGACAGTGTGCTTCCTACGTTGTGGCAGTGTTAAAGGTTGGACCCATGTTACTTCCAAGACAACGCCAGCTGTCATTTTGAGAGGTCCACCATGGATTGGTATGGTGACAATGAGGTTAACCGAATGGACTGGCCTCCAAGATTCCAGACCTGAACCCAATCGAAAACCTCTAGGATGAGTTGGATTGGCGAATTAAGGGGAGCAACAACCATCCAAAATCGGTGAAGGAACTTACACGTCTTCTCCAAGCCAAGTGGAAGAAAATACCACTAGCCGTCATACAAGGACTTGTGGAAAGCATGCCCTGGAGGGTTGAGGGTATAACTGCCTCTCGTGGAGGCTCTACCAACTATTGAATATGAACAAATTTTGTTTTTCTTTTCAATCACATGTGTCCAAATATATATTGGTAGATAGTGTATATACTTATTACTAGTATATTACCCCCCATCAAAAATGATGGAATGTTGAACATCGTTTCAAGAGGTGATTCATCATTTTCATCGGCATTGCTGAAAACTGTACTTAAACAGCAGTAAACAACAAAACTAAACTAAACTAAATCAAAACTGTTTCAAAAGTGAATAACTCACCACACAGCAGGCATTGCTGAAAACGATACTTAAACAGAAGTAAACAATAATAACATAAAACAAAAATAAAACGTGAAACAATTTAATTAACAGTAAAATTAAACATAAAAAATGTAGTTATTTAAAGGGAATATGAAAAACCATGGAGTAGAATGAATTCGAAATTCAAGTGAATGACTCAATTGAATAAATGATTCTTTTCAATGGATATTTTAATTTGAAGATATATAAAAAACTAAACGGTTTTGAGCTAGGGTGTTCACTTGAAATTTTCATATTTTTTAAAGGGCTTTCAAAATATGGAACGTTTGTGGTATTATTTTTCAAGAAAAATTTCAGAAAATGGCGTCACAATGTTAAGATGTTCCCGACTTGGTCCATCCCGGAATGGTTACCTACACTTTTTCTACTCTAGACTGACTTTAATATAAGTAAAGATAGTTTTGACACTAAAGAACAGAAATCAGAAAATTTCAACATTATTAGTATACATGACAACATATTTACTAATTACGCAGAAACAACTTAGACTAAAAAATATATAAGATTTGTCCAAAAATGATGTTAAGCTCAAATAAAAAGCCTCTACATGCGTAACATATTATCCTCTTTATTCTACAAAAAGAGCAAATCAACATAGTACACCATCATGGAGGATATCATAAAACAAAAATTATTGAAGACATTTGTATAACTTTTTTTATTGCATTGAACCACCATAAATATTGAATGCCTTTATTGCCATCATCATCATTAAGTGCTTGATCGTTGCAGGCAATCATGCCAAAAACGAGGATTCATATTGTTTGGCATTTAGTCAAAAATAAAAGTTACATATTACAAAGTTACATATAGTCTCTATTACATAATTAACTGTACAAGGCCAAAAAATTAACAAACAGCCAGGGAACGTTGAAACTCTGTCATCGGTGTAAATCTGACCTTAAAAAATCTAACAGGTTAGTTTAAAACTTTTATTTTGTATCTACTGGACACAAACAGCACACATTCCAGATACTAAAATGTCAATTCTTACCATTTGGAAATCGGAGTCTTTCGAACCTAACTGAAGTTTGTAAGAAATCTTATCCTCTCCTATTGGTTTGACTGGCATCCATTCGACAAAACATGAAGTTTCCATGATATTCAATACTTTGGGAGCTAGAATAACACACAAAAAAAATCTATCAGAAAAGGAAACATTGGTTTACAGCAGTGTTTCCCAAAGTGTGGTACGTGTACCCCCAGGGGTACAGGAAGAGTTTGGTGGGTGTACCAAATTATGACAATCTGTTATCTCAGCACAAACAATTTCATCCTTCTCAGTGATCCAAATAAACATTATTTATAATATAACTTTTATTTATATTTCATTATGAATAATTTTATTTCTCTTTTCTTTTTATTTTGTGTATGTCACAAAAAAAGAAAAGAAAAACATTTTGATCGTTATTAAAATACATCCATTTTTTTTTGACGAGGGGTACTCAGCGTTACGAAAATTATAGAAGGGATACACATATGTCAAAAGTTTGGGAAACACTGGTTTACAGCATCAACAATAAATTTAGAAAAAAAAAATCACTTTCACAAAGATTTATAGATGAGAGGTCTTCACTGTCTACATCATCACATGATAGGTAACAGAGTACTTTTAGGGCTTCATTACATGGATAAGCATTTTTTTATACAAATATTTATTATGCATATCAATATATATTTATATATATTAAGTCTATATTTAGGTAATTTATTTTATATACTAAAAACCGGATTTTAAAAAAAATCATGACTTTTATAAATATATTTCAACAAATTCTTATATAAAACATACTGAAACAACTTAAATGAAAATATTAGAAATCAACATTAGATCAGCAACAGTAAGTACCATCATTTTGAGTAGATAAGCTGCAGTTTGTAGGAGTGTAAAAATTGCAATTTGTTAACAGCATTTATGCAGGAATTGCTCTTATTTCCTAATAGTTAGCATCTGAATGACCGAGAGAGAAAAACAATATGCAGGGATTTTTTGTCCGATTTTTCTACCAATACTAACATAGTTTGATATAAATTTAAAAGTGATATTAACAACATCAATTCCAAGGATTATCAACTTGGAATGAATTATTTTTTTCCCTTTTAATGTACTCTGTAATAGAGAAATTTATTTTGGATTTTGCTTTCTTTTTTATTCAAGAAATTTTGACTACCCCCAAAAAAATTGCATTGTAAGCACAATACTGATTGATTCAAATTTAAGACTATTCTTTGCGTTCTTTTAAGCATAAAAAAGACATGTGAAGTTTTTTTAAATTTTTTTTTTAATTGTGGAAAATATTTAAAAATAAATGTTTTGATCCCAGTCAATAATCATTAGAAACATTTCCTCCATAAGTTTGCATTGAGCTGAGCCAATCAAATTGGGCTTATTTGATGTGCTGTTACTTACAGGTCATATATTACAGGTCTCATTTTTATTGATTCACTTGAATAATATTATAATATTAAAAGCAATCTCATTGAGATAAGATAAATTTCCATAAGTATGACCAAATGCATAGGAAGTTATCCAAAAATGCTGAGATAAACAAGGTAAGGTTCAAAGAAATATTACTTAAAATTACCTTTAAGAGCAGGAGGAAGCGCACGTTGAGTAACAAATGTATATACATCAGAACAATGTCCATCACCCTCTTCATTTGAAGCATAGATTCGAAAATTGTACGGAGTCATTTCCTGCAACTTAGATACTTTATATGTATGGGCAGGACCCTGGTACAGAGGAAAAAACCTGAAAGCAGAGAGCACAATGGCAAAAATTAGGCTTCTATCAAAAACTTTAAATACATTTGGGATTAAATATTATAATCAAGGAAAATAAACCATGATGATTTTCTATTCTAGACAAAACTTAACAAGACAGATAACTGAAAATTTAAAAAAAGTTATTTATAAAAATTAAAAAAAAAAGAAAAGGTAGACTGATGAAAATTAAAATGGCTGTATCATTAAACTTCCTTCAATTAAATGATTTTTCCCAGATTTTACGACTGACTTGTAACTTACTGAACTTAATCTTATAGAAAGTAGAGTAACTTGTAAATTTTTACAAAAATTATTGATGACTTTGAGCAATACAGAATAAGCAAGATATATCAGAAAAAAAAGTTTAATCTTGAACACTCACTGATCAATAAAAGTTCTCTCTATTTTTTACTTTAAATTACTATTGCTTTCACTTTAAACCTTTACAATATTATGAGTCAAATTTAACAAAACACTTTAGAGTCAATAAAATATAACTATAGTAATTACTTTCAAACTTCACACATGCCTTACAATGTTCATAATAAATCAACGACATTTTGAAATAAGAACTCCATAGGGTTGTGTTCAGTCAGAAAGATATTCAGATCATTGATCGGAACAGAATGATAAACTTTTCACAAAGCTTAAATGGCAAAACAAGAAATGATAAATACCAGTTGTCTTCATCAGATCAGATCAGGAAAAGAAACAAATCAAAAAAATAATTTCCAAACTCCTTGATATTCCTCTGATAATGACTTAGTTGAAGAAAATATTTTCATGTTGAAAACGAGATGACATTTGTAGAGGTATGACAAGCACATTATTTTAAATACAAATATTGATAGGTGATTTAACTAGAAAGCTGATTTTCTGATAAAATTCATTGTTCACCAAAAAGTAGGGGAAAAGATGCAATTGGATAGACTTTGACCATGGAATGATGTTAGAATAGAAAAGTATACTAGTACTGAATTTTGTTAAAGATATGAACTACCTTAATAAACTTTAAAAGGGATGATAATATTTGTATAGTGATCAGTCTAACAATAATTTTTTGACACACATCAGATTAAACGCACTTACCTTTTAGTTAATGGGTTTTCAAGTTCTAAGGTATAAGTTTTCAAGTCGAGATTTTTGCCATCACCCCATTTGAGTCGCAAACTATTATGAGAGTATCCACTGCATTCAAGAAGAGGGGGTAAGGGAGGCAACTTTCTAGTAACTATTTTCAGGCTCGAACTAAAAGACCCTGGTCCTACGGTATTTATTGCTTGAATTCGAACTCTAAAAGTATTAAAATATTCAATTTCACTGTCAAAATTTTCAAAAATAGTTAAAGTTTCAAATTATATAAAAAAATAATATTCAAAGTTAAGGAAACTGTATTTCTAGATCCTCTGGAAAGTAAAATTTCAGAAGCTAAAACCATCCATCATCACAAGTTATAATTTTGGTAGCACACCAAACCTAGTCTGTATTGCTTGGGCAAGCAGTAAATAGTTAAACAGAAAAGTACCAAAATGCATCAAAATTTTGACACACACACACACACACATATATATATATATATATATATAGATACATATATACATAACACATATATACATACAAAAGAGGTAAGCAACGATAAGTAATCCTACGTTAATAATCCTCGATAGTTTCGTTAGAAGAGACTATCTGAATTTTTTTTTTTTTTTTTTAAAAAACAATATCACCTCTAAAAAGTAATTTTTTCCCCTTCTGTCGCCTGGTAATAGGGGAGCATGTCTAGTTTCAACAATAGGGCACCACAAAGGTTGGAGATTCCTCTCATGCCTGGTGCCATCCAAATTTGGACCAAGAACCCAAGCACTCTCCTGATCATTTGATTTAATAAAAGTACATCTTGATAACATCCTACCCCAATCATTCGAACAAAACTTTCTAACTCACTAGCATTTCTCAAACTACATCCATAACTGATTATTCCTGTTTTCCTGAAAGAGAACACCTCATGACAAATCAGCATGTTACTCTTGTTGAAACAGCAGAATATATTCATGACAGAGATTGAGAGTTTCAATCCCAAGTAGATTTTCAGTATGCTGACTGAAAGTTACAAGTCATTGACACAAGAAGATTTTATATCAAAGCTAGTGATAGAAAACAAAATTGATCATGAAAATGAGCTATTGAGAACTGCCAAAACTTCAATCAAGTTTTTTTTTTTTTAAAAGGCACCCAAAACAGCTTTCCTATATTGAAGAAAAAATCTCAACTTTTTCATTTTTCAGCTCACCTATTCAGTTTTCTGCATTTTGCTTTTCTATTCAAACTTTTTTTAAGAGTTGGTATTGTTCTTTGCTCAACATGGTTTGAGTGATACCGTTAACTTTTACTATTCCCTTTCCATGTAACGACGGCTACAATTTAAATCAGACAAGGTAGGCTAAATTTGCTATGAGTGAAACTCTATGAGTTTCAAACAACTTACATACAAAATTTCACTCATACACACCTATATGTGAACAAAGAACCATTGAATGCATCTTTTTGGAGTCCAATTAGTTACCAAGATAAATATTTTATATTATCTAGAAAAATTGAACATTAATTATAATAACTGAAAACTATTAAGGTTTAGAGATTAAAATTGACTCTTCATTCAATTTCGATTACGTATGCAATGAAGAAAGAAAATGCATGTGTGCAACTTCGAACTTAATATATACAGAAATGTCTTTCCCCTTTCTTTAGGATCTCGTCTGCATTTAGTACAAGAAAGTGGAAAATACATGCAACACTTATACCGTTACATAACTGACTTCATATGATTATACTGTAAGATTCATTTTTGACTGATTCACATTTAGAAATTGTCTGAGGCTTCAGAAAGTGGCTTAAGGTGTCCGAATAGTATTTTCAGTCAAATTATCCTTTCCTTTTTTTTGCCAATAACATTAAGGCCTGGTCTTTTATCTTTCTAATTCTGTTTGAATTTATGAATCAGTTGGATTTTAGTACGAAAAGTTATTTTTAAAGTAAGAAATATGTTATGAAGTTAAAGTTATTTTGAGCGTTTCTTCAAAATTAATTTTTTTTATCATTTTTCTTGATGCAAAACTTCCTATAACTAATAGTGAGTCTTAAAATGCCGTCAAATTTTGCATGCTTTATGTATAAATGTCTATAAAGGACTATGATCATGATTGCACATTCATTAGTTTTTGTTTATAAACTGCAAGTGACAATGCATTTTAAATTATTTTTCTGTACATCAGTACTTTAACTGCTACACACTCTAAGATAAACAGAGTAAAATCCCAAGAAAACTCTGTTCCCTTGAGAAAGTTATTATCTTCATTCTCCAATTATAAAATAGTTATACATTTATTTTTGAGTTATCCTGTTTGGCAGAAATGTCTTTTTCCAGTTCCCCCCCTGAAAAAATTATTTTAATGTAACAGCTTCATTTTTTTACATACATTTTTCAAGTTTTAACTTACATGTCTGTATACAAAAATAGATTAAAAGACAAAATTCAGAAAATCCCCTTAAGGAATTTGGAAAAAAAAAAGCATAACTCTTACCTGTAAGTGGATTCTGGGGTCAAACCCTCAACACAAATTTCGGGATTGTCACCATCAGTCATATATACATTATCTCCCATTTCAACATTATAATGCAGGATGGGAGATCCATGATTGAGGGGTTCTTTCCACGATAATGCAATTGTGGATGCACCAACGATACATTTCACATTTGCAGTTGAAACAGGACCAGGAGAGGAGGGGGGTGTTTGGCAGGAAATGGGTTCACAGAAAGGGCCAGTTCCAGCAGAATTAACAGCCTAAGAGTGATATGAACAAAATTAAATAGGATTGAGAGTTACATTTCCTTTTGAAAAATGCTGTACTTAGTAAATTAAAAGCCTATTTAGGTTATTAAAAACATCTTAAAAAAACAATAAAAGACAGAAAATGGAAGCTGTTGTCTTTGAAATAGAGATATCAAAAAAGTGAGAGTAAGTATATATACACTGAAGTGCCACTGAATTAGGGATAGCAAAGCCTATGCAAATTGTGTAGCGCTGTGCATCATGTATGCGCAAGTGAGGGTGCTGTGGTAACTGCATATATAGCGCGTACTGTGGTTGTTCTGAATTAGTTGTTGGAATTGCCAGTATGGGTAAACTGCCTGATTTAGACGCCCTCGATCGCGGACAAATCGTAGGTGCGCGATGCATGGGCCATTCAATTTCCGAAATCGTCAGACAGCTAGGATTTTCAAGGTCGACAGTGTCAAGAGTATACCTGATATACACCACCGTAATAAAAAATTAAATGGAGGTGTATAGTGCAGAGTAAAAAAAAACGCAATGCAATATAGAGCTCTAATCTTTTATTTAAAAGTAAAAATGTCGGCAACTAAAATATAAATAAGACAGAAATAAAATAGCAACAGAGAAAGTCCCATCTGGACTAATGTAAAAAGCATTACTGCCATATACGGTAAATAACTCTTTCGGACAAGAGCTCCGACAGATAGATGCCGTCATGCCGACTGACTTGGATATTCTATCCACCGCTGATATAATGCGTTTCGCCTTCTAAAATTTGCATACTCCGTCAGCAAACCATGCTGCTAAATTATCTTATTGGATACTCTGCAAATGCCGTCACCCCAGTAGGCGTGGCGGCAAAACTCACTTCTATTGCGTCATCCCGTCCGCGTTTTGATGGATGGGAAAAACTTTACTCGTACGTCTATCAATCGGCCCCCTTTTTCTCATCTGTCGTTCTTCAACAAAAAACAATCATTACATTTCCAATTCATATAAAACAAAAAAAGTCCATTTATATGAAAAGTTTACATTCTTATATATTACGCATTACATTTTATTATACATCTTCAAAGAAACACTCAAGCACTTTTAAGCTGCATAAAGAAAAAAAAAAATTACAACACAAAAACTTCACTACAAAACCGATGTAGCTGTTCCTTAGTTATTGGTTTTGTAAAGTTATCGGCAAGATTGAATTTACTTCTGACGAATTTTAGGTTAAAGCTTTTATCATAAATTAAATTTCTAAGGTAATGGTATTTTATATCGATGTGCTTTGTTCTGTAATTTTCCACCGGCGATTTTGAAAAACCTATTGCGGCTTGATTATCGCATAACAAAGTACATTCGTTTATGTTTAATTTGAGGGCTTCGTTTTCTATTATATTTTTTAACCACATTACCTCTTTTGCCGCCTCAGCCAATGAAATGTATTCAGCTTCCATAGTTGAAAGGCTGATGCACTTATGTTTAAAGGTTCGCCACGCTATGGGTACCTTATCCAAACAAATACCATAACCTCCGATAGACACACGGTCATCTCGGTTTGCAGCAAAATCAGAGTCAGCAAAACAAGTTAACTTTATCGTTTCAACTTTCGATAAGTCTAATTTGTAATTTCTAGTACTCTTTAAATAACCCAATACTTTTAACATGCAATACCACCAATGCTGAAGTCCAGGATTAGCTTGGAATTGTGCCAATATATTTACTGCGTACATGATCTGGTCTTGTACAGTTGGCTATAAAAGCTAAACAACCTAACAGATTTCTATAGGGTATGTTGGCCATTTCTTTTAATTCAACACTAGTTTTAGGTTCGTCTAACTTAGATAAAATGCAACCTTTTGCTATTGGTAATGAACTAATAGGGAATTTATACTTTTCAAACAACGTACAAACTTTATCAATATAATTTCGTTGACTTAACAATAGTTTTCCCTCTTGTTCAATGAATTCAATTCCTAGCAATTTACGTGTTTTCCCTAAAACTTTTAAATCAAGTTGATTCTCTAATATACATATAAATTCACTTATATCAGATTCTCTTTTTCCAAATAAAATTATATCATCTACATACAAAAGCAAAACAATATTATTTCATGAGTAAACGCAATTACACCATGAAAGTCTTTTAAATTTTAAATTTAGTAGAATTTCATCTATCTCGAAATACCAAAGTCTACTACTTTGTCGTAAACCATAAATGGCCCTTTTTAATAAACATACCTTGTTTGCATCTTTCATTTCATAGCCTTTTGGCTGTTTCATATACATGACTTTGTCCAAGTCAGCATACAAATATGCACTATTAATGTCCAACTGAACATGAAACCACTTAAATAAACAAACAAAAATAGTAAAAAATAATCGTATCAGAGTAAAATTTATGACTGGACTAAACACTTCATCATAAGAATCACTGTCAGTTTGACAAAAACCTTGTGCAACTAACCTGGCTTTATAACACACCGGTTCCTTTCTATCGTTATATTTTACATTATACACCCATCTACTCCCTACAATTTTTGCATCTTTAGGAGGGTTAACCAATTCCCAAACTTCGCGATCCTGCATAGTTTTCATTTCCTTATCCATCGCGGCTTTCCATTTCGATGCTTCGGGTGATTTTACAGCTGCGTTATAACTTTTAGGTATATCAACTTCAGTTAAGTGTGCTTCTAAATTACTAGTCTTTATCAACTCTGAAACCTTTCCTGATTGTGGATTTTCACCACGAAAGTCAAATAAATTCTCATCAAGTGCTATTTTATGTTTAGCACAATATTTCTTAACATCGTTTAGAGAACGAAGTCGCGTGTTAGTTCCTTCAATTCGGTAGTAAATATCAGTGCGGCTTCCATCCTTACGAGCAACAGCGTCTCTAACCCAAGGAATTTGATTAGATGGGGTTAACAGCTCACCAGTATCAGATTCAATTAAGGGGCTTTCGGATACCTCAGATTCAACTTCAGGAGATCTGGTAAATGGAATATCCGCGTCATCGTCATCTGAATAGTCAGGCATTGAAAAATTAAAGTTAGTAACCTCTGTACTTTTGGGACCCAGACACGCTTCCACCCCTTTTTTAGTTTCATCAAACCTCACATTTAAAGTTTCTATTATTTTCTGCTCACTTTCACGCCAGATGCGGTAACCTCTAGTTTTTAAAGCATACCCTAACATAATCCCTATTTTTGCTTTCATATTGAACTTACTACGTTTCTGCTTAGGCACTCCCACGTACGCTATACAACCAAAAACTTTGAGGTGAGATACTGAAGGTTCTCTTTTAGAGTATAACTCGAATGGAGTTTTCTTAAATCCTTTGTGACATACGCGATTCCAAACGTATGTGAAGCAGAGCAATGCTTCGTCCCAAAATTTGTTTGGAATTCCACTATCTTTTAGTAATGACCTCACACCGTCTAGGGCTGTTAAATTGTAACGCTCACTAGTACCGTTCTGTTCTGGAGTAAAATTTTTCGTGCGTTCATGTCTAAATCCTTGTTTCTCTAAAAAATTATTCATCTCATTATTACAGAATTCTAAACCATTATCAGTACGAACTGATAGTATTTTTCTTCCCAAAAATCTTTCGGCTCGAGCTTGAAACCTCTTAAAACAGTTAAACACGTCAGTTTTACTACGGATTGGAAACACAACTACCCTCCTAGAATAATCGTCAAGAACTGACAAAAAATATCTACAACCATTCCGGGAAATGGTGGGTAAGGGCCCACAAATATCCATGTGAATAAGTTCTAACGGATTTTCGGACCTAACTTTACCTATCGACTTAAATGAAATTCTTTTAGCTTTTGCTAGTTTACATACGACACAATGTTCGTCTAATTGTTTTAATTCAGGTAATCCTTTTACACAGTGGTTTTTACCCGTATTTACTAGGTAATCCTGGTTTATATGGCAAAACCTATTATGCCATAAAACACTACTTGTCTTTTTACTATCAGTTTTTAACATAGATACGTTACAAGTTAAAAGGGATTTACTATTCATTTGCTGCTTTCCAGTTAGATATTTCGTAGGTTTTAGGAAATATAAATTTTCCTTTCTTTTTGCAAAACACATCTCCCTCCAGTCTGTATTATAAATCCTAATTTTCCCTTCTGAACCTACAAAATGATTACCGTCTTTCTCAAACTTTGATCCGGACAGTAAATTCCGTCTCAACTTCGGACTATACATTACATCTTTAAACGTAATTACAGACCGAGTTTTTCCTAACTGGACTAAAATTTTTATGGTACCTATACCTTCTATCGGACTATTTTCCGGTCCTGCAGCTAATGTCATTTGCATGTTACTAACCGGTCTGAATTTACAAAATAAGTCTCGATTATTACTAAAATGCCATGTTGCGGCGGTATCAATTACCCAACTTATACTATCTACCTGTACGTCTGAACTGCTCGAATTAGCTTCTATTTCAACTAAACTTCCCCCACTTTTTCTAAATTTACTTTTAGTTTGATTCTTATGATTAGGAAATTTAGTCCTGACAGTACAATGTTTCATAAGATGACCATACTGCTTATACCTAAAACATGGTCCAATTTCTCTCTTAATGTTCTCTGTACAGTCATTCTTAGTAAGTTTAAAGCTTTTACCTGGAGTATTGCTCTTACTGTTATCGAGTCCACTCGCCTTGCTCAGGAAAGCCAGTTCACTCCGTTCAAGGTCTTGCTTCATCAGTGTCAGTCTATTCTGTTCCAGTATAAGTTCGGCTTCGATCTTGTGTGGCTGGAACTCCTCGTCACTCCAGCGGTATATCTGCTGTACGGTAGGTTGATATTCAGGTGGTAAAAATCTGATTAGTTGAAATCCTACATACACAGGTTGTAGCTCGTTACCAGCTGCCTTAAGTCGGTTTGCGGCTTCCTTCACACGGCTGATGAACAGACCAATATCTTCATTGGGTTCATGCCTTGTCAGAAAGAATTCATCTAAAAGTCTCATAACACGGGCTCTCGTGCATGGTTCAAAGTGATCTGTCAGAATTCGCCAGGCTTCTTTCCCGTCGGTAGTCGATGATACCAAGCTTCGTAAATCAGTCCTTGGTAGATAAAGGTATATGCTCTATCCTTTCTTAACTGCCAGTCGGCAAGCTCTTTCCAAGACGCACCAGTTTCAGCCTTTGGAGTTACACCGGACGTTTCAGCTTTACTGTCAGTTGACTTCTTTCCACTAGGCTCCTCCACTAGGGGCTTCTCGACTCCTTCAATAAAACACCAGCATCCCCAGTGCCTTAAAACAACTTGCATGTCAATTTTCCAAACTGATCGGTTTGTAGGAGTTAGTATCGGAATTTGGGATCCTTCCATCATGACGGCCCCCTTCACAGCACTTTCAGGAAACGGAAGTCAGCTTCGAAAAAAACAGCAGCTCTACTGGGCATAGACTGGGCCCATAACCCTGATATACACCACCGTAATAAAAAATTAAATGGAGGTGTATAGTGCAGAGTAAAAAAAACGCAATGCAATGTAGAGCTCTAATCTTTTATTTAAAAGTAAAAATGTCGGCAACTAAAATATAAATAAGACAGAAATAAAATAGCAACAGAGAAAGTCCCATCTGGACTAATGTAAAAAGCATTACTGCCATATACGGTAAATAACTCTTTCGGACAAGAGCTCCGACAGATAGACGGCATCATGCCGACTGACTTGGATGTTCTATCCACCGCTGATATAATGCGTTTCGCCTTCTAAAATTTGCATACTCCGTCAGCAAACCACGCTGCTAAATTATCTTATTGGATACTCTGCAAATGCCGTCACCCCAGTAGGCGTGGCGGCGAAACTCACTTCTATTGCGTCATCCCGTCCGCGTTTTGATTGATGGGAAAAACTTTACTTGTACGTCTATCAATACCCAGAATACATGGATGGTGGGAAAAAAAATAGCGATCGGGCAAACTGCAAAGGACAATTAGCCTTGACAGTGCGTGGTGAGAGACGGCTCAGGCGTATTGTACGTAGCCAGCGAAGCCAAACATTAGCTCAAATTACCACCCAGTTTAATGATGGTGCCAGTCGTACAGTCAGTAAACGTGTTAGGGAATTTGGCAGAAATGCCGAATCCCTACTAGTGTAATATGGCTAAAAGTGCCAATAGCTTTACACATGTAGCTTGGGGTTACAGAGTCGTATTGGCTCGCAGTGGAAGGTGGGTGATAACCTGACGATTTTCTTAAGAGTAGCTATATTAGCCGGAAATAGTGTGTGGTGTGCAAACATACAAGAATAACCAGACAAGTTTAAAATTAAGCTAACGTTTATTCATTAGCGGATACGAAATTAAAAAACAAACAACATTCAAAAGAATAACAGTCTTGATTATAACATAAGGTAAAAGCTCCTTGACTTCAAAATTTGCTTAAAGTAAAAGTTAAACGGAGGTGCAGAAACAAAGTCAAAAACTTGGGTACAACCTGATTGATGCTGATGTATCTTATCACTGCGCGGGTAACATACGAAGACACGATACTAGTTGCCCGGAAAACGGCCCCTCAAGGTTTTAGTAGAAAACTGCTGGAGCTCAGCTGGGGATCCGCCGGTGCCAGGATATCTTCCCATATCATGCATCTTGCTATGTGAGAGAACTCTGTGACTTCTGGAGAAGCCTGGACGAGGTCTAACGGCAGGGCGTAGCTCATACAGCTCACTACCTAACTTCCCACGATCCAACCAACAACACCAAAAACCAACACCCCACTGCCTAGCTGCTGCGGCTTTTATACACGACTGGTGTGTGCCGCCGCCTGGTGGCACGCTTGGCTGTGGAAATATGCAAATATTTTCAAGAGGTTGAAGTTTCGGTTACAGTGTTAACCATTACGGAGGTGTACGTCACTGGGTTGGTGATTGCGTCATCGCCATGGATGAATGACGTAATCGACGGTAATGGTGACGTCAAACATACAGCTCACTTAGTAAAAATCGCTTGGGGGAAAAACGGCTTTTTCTAACAAAACGGACTGTGCAACGCTCGCTTCACTGTATGGGTTTCGGGAGCCGTCGACCTACGAGAGTACCATTGCTCTATACTCGCCATCGGGCTGCACGTCTTGCCTGGGCAAGAGAGCACAGAGACTGGAGTGTAGAGGACTGGAAACGAGCAGCATGGAGTGATGAGTCTCGATTCTGACTACTTAACGCCGACGGGAGGATGAGAATATGACGTCAGGCTCATGAAGCCCATGGATCCTGCATCCCTGGCTGGAACTGTACAAGGGCATGGTGGCTCAATCATGGTCTGGGGTGTTTTTTCGTGGCACAGTTTGGGATCTTTGGTGCGTGTACCAACCTCCCTCAATGCAATTCGGTACGTAGAGTTGCTGGGTGATCACCTCCATCCGTTTATGCTGCTCTGTTATCCGCACGGTAATGGAGTTTTCCAGCAAGACAATTGTACCTCTCACAAGTCCTGGTTGGCTACTGGCTGGTTGGATGAGCATTCCTCTGACTTCTCTGTCATGAATTGGCCACCTAGAAGCCCAGACTTAGATCCTATTGAGTATCTTTGGGATGTTTTGTAACAAGGCGTGAAAGGCCATCACACAGCACCAAAGAACCTTACTGAATTATGGACAGCTTTAGCCAATATTTGGCAAGCCATTCCCGTGGAAAGTTTCCAGAAACTTGTTGAATCTATGCCTTGTTGTGTAGCAGCTGTTATCAAGGCCAGAGGAGGCCCAACTCGTTACTAGGTAGGTATCCCTAATTCAGTGGCACTTCAGTGTATATATATATATATATAAAATTTTTTTAAGCACATAGATTTTAAATTAATTTTTTCATTAAAAAGAGAGGCTATTTTGTCCCTTAGTAAGACAATAACTGATATTAAAACTGTATTTACTATTTCCTACATCTTTTCTAAAACTATTATGAGGCAGGGAGTTAAGTTTTAATAGTCACCTTAGTGAGATTTTCTTTATGTAAGTATGTATGCATGTGTGTATGTATGTGCATGCATGTGCACACACACACACACACACACACATATATATCAAGCCTGATATAAATGAGAGGGAAATGACATTTTAAATAAGTATTTTAACTTGAAAACCTTTCAATGCACTCAATTCCCTTTTCTCATTTTTCAAATATATATAAACTGTTAAACAAGAAATATTAGGATTGTCTGGGCAGATCATATGACACTTTTGGGACTTGTGCAAATAAATAGTTCCGTTACTACTTCTTGTGGCATATTATATATATATATAATATGCCAGAAGAAATATTAATTTTGTTAAGCATTTTTCTCCATATATATATATATATGGAGAAAAATACTTAACAAAATTTTTAATCTTCACTCGAATCTAAAACAGTTTCATAGGCTTAAAATATCACTTGGCAATGAAAATCCTTGGGATATTTTTTAAGAAACTGAGAAAATTAACATTCGAAAAATATGCTAGGAAAAACATACAAATAAATAAAAGAAAATGGTAGGAATCGACACATACTTGCACTTTATAATAATACAGAGTGGCAGGAACTAAAGACTTCATTTCTATACAACAAGATGAACCCGTATGAACCTGCGAATAAAAAATAATATACATCATCCCTTTCAAGATGGATCTTTGAGGCAAAAATAACCCTCTTACAATTTCACAATACAGAAATTCAAACATTTAGAATATAATACGTCATTATAATAAATTCATCGTTTTTCTTAGTTTTAACAAAAACAAATTGACAGTCAAATCTTTCACATCTCAGCATCATTCGATTCAAAGCCTTTTAATCTGACAAGTTTGCTTTGCACAGCTGGACAATTGACAATTAAGTGTTATATTTACCAGTTCAAATTCTTCATCACTGTGTCTGCTCTCAAGCCGATATTCCATTATTGCAGCACCATTACTGGCTGGCTCTGTCCATGATACAAATATACAGTGAGGGGAACGAGGCACAGCTTGAACATCTTTTGGCATGTCAGGTGAACCGGCACCACTTGTTGCTTCAAAAGGATCACTCCACTGACCCCACTGAAAATTTAGGCCACATTAGAATGTAAGAAATGCCACTTTTTCCACTGATCAACAATTGTTTTCAGCTTCATGTATAACACACTACACCCATCCCTCGATGGATGCAACAGGTACATTCTGTGTTAAAGCGAAACCACATCAATAGAATCGAAGGAAATGCATGTATGTATATATGTATGGACATACATATACATTTATCCTACCGATAAACTTATGTATGCATCATTGTAAAGTACTACTAATGGGAAATTCCTGTATGGGAAATAAAAATATAAAAAAATTAATTTTTTTGAAACTGTGTTAAACAGAAAACACATAAATTGAGGGATGGATGAATTTTTATAACTAATACTGGAAATGAGTTTAGAGCAACCAAGTGAACCTTTTCAAAAAAGAGAAATAACCCACCCATTCAAATGAAAGAAGTTAATCAAACATTATTAAAATGAAAGAAACCAACAAAAGTTTGAATCAGGACATTTTACTGAAGTATCTGATCTGTCCTTACAAGTATATAACAGATTAATAAAAGTAAGACAGAATTCCACATACACAGAAAGTCAGGCAAACTCGAATGAAGGCATTTAAACTGGTATGAAAGAATTGTTAAACATTAAAAAAAAAGGTCTGCATTAT
Organism: Dolomedes plantarius; assembly: GCA_907164885.2. Classification (NCBI taxonomy): domain Eukaryota; kingdom Metazoa; phylum Arthropoda; class Arachnida; order Araneae; family Dolomedidae; genus Dolomedes; species Dolomedes plantarius. Next base: position 17,864,851 of record OU015495.1, on the reverse strand, counting down.
TTTGCAACCAAACATTCTACACTCAAATATTAGTTTTATCAATACTTAAAAAAATAAAAGGGAGTCTGTGATGACATCTGGGGAAACAAGAGCAAAAGTTTTATAAGCCTATCCTCCTAAAATAGCTGGGTGTTGGCCGAATGGCTAGGGTGCTGGCTTTCTGTACCAGAGTCTGTGGGTTCGAACCCCACTCTTAGCATGGACGTTTGTAGCCGTTTAGAATCGGCTTTAAGCAGTAGGTCCCGGTCTTGTGTAGCAAAACATGACTGTAGTGCTCTAAACCAAGCCAAGCTTCCTAAAATAATGAAAGAAAGCCTCATCTTCCAAATAATGAAAGGAAAGAAGAGAGGGCTTATAATAATACAGAAAATAAAGAGTACTGAAAAAGATGAATGAAAGTTTCTAAAATTGTCCTTTATGGAAAAATGATGCCAAGCATAAGAGTTTTTAAAGCCAAGAAAATAAAAGCCTATCCATCAGGGATTTTATCATATTAGGAATCATTTTCTTTCAGTCACTTCAGCTTTGTTACAATGACTATGACAAAAGCATTTCTACATCAAATTATACAGTTAAATTGCTGTTCAACAAAACACATCTATACATTTCTAAATTACAACCATTTTAAGGCACAATCCTTTTAATAATTTCTCTAAAGAATAAGAAATGATATTTTAAATTCTACAGATGCATACCTGCCCACATTGCCAAAAGCTTTTCAGGAGCAAGTACAAACGATTTCAGGAGTTTTGAGGAGCATTTCAGGAGCACACCACCAAGTCGATAATTTAAAAATGTTTTTATACACATACATATATGTGAGTGTGTACAAACTTGTAATTAAAAAACAATGAATTTTAGGAAAAAATTATAAATTATTTTTCTTCAAAACTAGTTTTCTTAGCAGTTTTCAGATTACACAATAAGACTAATTGCATCGAAATGTTCACAGTGTACATATAAAGTTTTAAGAGTAGATTTGTGCAAAATCAAAATGTAAAGTCTTACTTCCTAGCTTTCAACATACATTCATAAGTTTATAACCACAAAGGAGTTGGAATTACAGATTCTTAACTAAGCAAAGCAAGTTGAGATATCACAGTAATATATGATTTCAATTACCTTTTGGTAGGTTTGCTACTATAGACTTTAAAAAAAGGAATCAAAACTTTGTTGGCACAATAATTTTACCAAATTCTATTTTATTTTCACTCATTTTATAGAAAATACGTAAATAAATAAAATTTCTATTAAAAAATTTAGTAACCAGCTAATTAGCACACAGCTAATTGTTTCTTTAATGCTTGATAACTTGCTTTTCTAGCTCTGATTAAATTAATCTAATTCTGATTAATAGCTCTGGGTTTTCCGAAGTAAACTAAGATTTACGCGGGGCATCTGGAGTTAACACGAATTTCCGGAGATGCTCCGGAAGACCCGGAGCAGTTGGCAGGTATGCAGATGTAATATAATGTCTAAACGAATGTAACATTTAGTGATTTCACAAAAGTTTAAATAATAATTTAACATAACAATGTGGCATTTCCAACCATACTGTCTACACACTCAATCTAAAATACTATTCTACAATCTATAATATTAAAAATGAGACCCAATTACCCCAACTTTGTTATAAGCTCGAACACGGAATTGATATTGCCTTCCTGGCATTAAACCAGCAACAACACAATCTGTTCTAGGTCCTTTAAATGCAATACGGGAACTTTCATCTGGATATGCGACTTCTACTTCATACTCTAAAACTTCACTGCCACCATCATAATCAGGATAAACTGCATAAAATAATAGAAAGCAATCATTTATAATATACATAAGCACAAATAATATAACTTTTAACACATTTAAAGTTTATTCAACAAACCAATTAAAAAAGCAAAACTAGCTGAGCTTTAAAAATAAGTTTCGCTTACAAACTTTACGTACTGCACTTGAAGGAAAAGAAATAGTGCAGATTGTTGGAAAAGCCATAGCGCATTTTCTTCTATGTTTTTCAATGGTCATTTATTATTAAGGAACAAAGACCAATTAATGATATATTGCCCATTTTGTTTGATAACCTTTTGCCATCTTTCATGGCATTACATAATTCCACCTTCACAGACAGACCTGCTGTAATTGGCGAAAAACTGAACAAAGTGCTGATTTACAGTATCATCTCAATTGAACGTTATACCCTTCAAGGAGTTATGAAGTGAGTGAAGTCTGCTGCTGCAAGGTGAATGTCGCAACACATCTCATCCGAGCTCCATTAATTTCTGACGGGTGATCAAACTTGTGTGTGGTGGCATGTTCTCATGATGGAACACAACTCCTTTACAATTAACAAGCTCTAGATATTTCTGGATAATGGATTCATTCAAAGATCACCATCTTGATTTGTAATTCCAAGACTACCATACAAAGCTCCAGTTACATGGTTTTCATTTTTTGTTAACTTCTCATTATTGTTAATGGACCATAAAACTATTTAAATATGTCTGAGGGGATATATATATATATATATATATATATATATATATATATATATATACACATACATACACACACACACACACACACACATATATATATATATATATATATAGCACCCTGGCAAGAAAAGTGGCACAAGTAAAAAAAGGGGCAATTTTGAGGTTATGTCATTGAAAAATATATATGAAGAGGCTCATCATGCACAAAAAGTGACAGATCTCTACCTCGCAATTTGTCTACCTGAGGGCAGTTGTATCAGTTTTATTGTAATGCTATTTCAAGCTAAATAGTATTCGTTAAATTGATTTTTCTCAAATGCTACATTTTTGAGTTGTGTCACTTTTCTTGCCGGGGTGTGATATATATCATCACCTGGTTCAGGTAATTGCCTCCTCTCACTGTTAGCATATTTTACCTAACAGAATTAATAATAAAAATAAATATTGCATGCGTCATGAGAATCCCCAACTCATTGGATAACAATTCTACATTTTGCCTTGAACACACACATCATTCAAATTAGTAATTTATAAAATATGCTCAATATTTTGAAATATGAGGAATCATTTTTGAGATCCTCTTGTCATTCATAGTAAAAAATGTCTGTGTTTCATACAGGAATAAATATATATAGATATACTTGCGCAATAGAGAATGCATGGCAAATATAACATGAAAAATAAAAATTTAAATTCTTTAAAGCAAATTTTAAAACGATTATGAAGTTACAATTTTTTAAAGATTTAAATATTATTATAATTCCTATAAACACTCTGTCTCTCTTGAGGTGGAAGAGGGCTTCCAATCATCTCTTGAATTTTACTTTGTTGGCCCGTTATCTAATATATAAAAATGAATGTTTGTATCTCTGTAATTGTATAGAAATCCACAGTTTAGGAGCAACGATCGTGAAATTTTAAATACAGGCGTCTTTAAAAACAGCCGAGGGTCTGAAGAACTTCAAAAATCGAAATTAATTACCGTTGATTTTTAATTAATAAAAAACCACAATTTTGAAACTAAATGGAAGCTGTTACACTTTGTGGCATCATCCCTCTGAATATGGCGTCCACGTTAGGGTTAGCTGACAGCGAGCGAAAAGATAAAAATAAATAAAATCAAAAAGTTTCAAGTTATATATTAAACCAGAATAATAAATGAAAATAATAATCTTTCAAGTCAGATTTTATACTTTAAGACATTTCGATTAACGATCGTCGTTTATTTTCGCCGTGTTATTTTGTAAACAAACGTTCTCTGTTGCCATTTTCATTTCAGACATTTCTTATAGAAACGATGTAATGCGTAGTAAATGCGTTAAATATTTCTTATCTAAAATTTATATTTTAAAACATTTCAGTGAAATTAACATCGTCTTCAGATTATAAACAGACGTTATTTGTTGCTATTTTCATTTTAGAAATTTCTTATTAAAATGATGGAATTCTCCGATATATTTCCATAGTGGAGATTTAGACACATTACAGAATTTAAAAAAAAAAACCTTTTGTGTAATTTATATATTTGTGTGTGTTTAATTATTTCAAGTGACTCTAAAGTGGGCGTGGCATTTTTTTCCACTAGCGTGAAAAATCAGAATAATATTGAATTATTTAATTTTTTTTTTTTTTTTGCTCATCAGACGTCAGTAGCAGCGAGTGGCAGTAATTACACAAGTTTGAATTTGAAACATTGTTTTGTTGTTTCCTAAAAGAAGCAATAATCCGTTACTGTATTTTATATTGCTCTTAATTTTATAATTCACGATGTACTTTTAAAAGCATAAAAATTAGTATATCTTAACTAAAAAGAATCAGTCTAAACTTAAGCACAGTTTTGCGATTTATTTACGGTTAACTATGTTTGTGTTTAGCTATTCCATTTGTTTGTTTTAAAAAATGATTTTTTAAAGGTTTTTTTTGGTGCTTTATGGTAAAATAGCACTTAAAAATTAAAAAAAAGAAACAAAAACTTAACTGTAAATAGCATACTTTTTCTATAAATTGGTCAATTTGAAGTAATTTTTATTGAAATTTAGCTAAAATGCCTATAACTGCATAAAAATCTTAATGCTACTATTTTAATTTCCCAAGCACAATTCTAAAAATGTTATAAAATATGCAGCCCTACTTTCCGATTTAGTACAAGAATTTAAAATTGATTTTAGGACTTCGGGGAAAATAAACAATTTTTGTTTTTGCATGTTTTCTATTCTATTTACAGTCGATATAGATATAATGCTAGCAAATTGTCAAATGGAATGCATAGAGTTGCAATCTGACATTTAACCTAAAGAGAAATTCAATCGAGTCTCTTTGTTGTACTCATAAATCATACCTGCCCAGATATAAATATCCTTCACTGCATCGTCAAACGTTATTCTGGTCATCAACGTTTGGAAGCACGTACATCTGAGAACAACTATTTTCAAGAGTTTCAACTATTTTGAAGCACACTAAGAGTCAAATTCGAACCAAAATTTATTCGTTGTTTTTTAGTATTGATGTGTATGACATTTCCCATCCCTTTTTTATACTATGTTTAATTTTTCATGCAGAGTTCACAAGGCAAAAGACAATTTGACAATTTTACTTTTCAGCTTTTAGTGATGAAAGGCTGAATCTATCTAAATTCTGAGATGTGTATAACATTTCACATGTTTTTTTCCTATGCTATTTATACTGTGTTTAGTTTTTAAGTTGACTTTGGTTAACAAACATTCATATTGAACCCCGAATCAAGAAACGAGAAACATAGTTTATGAAGGTACTTCAGATGATATTTGGATCAGTTTAATTGAACAGAGATTTATATGGAGTTTAATAAGGACAGAATGTTTCTATTATTGCAACAGAATCTTGCATTTATGGTGCGTGTAGCCCAAACTGCAGATTTCTGTTAATTTTTTCATCAGTCAGTGCCTTTAACAAATACTTTAATACTTTATTTATATATTTTTTTGGCTACAGAATCCTGCATTTATGGAGGTATTTATATGGACAATTAGACATATTTACTTTTAAGCTTTTAGTGATTTATTATAAATGTATATATTTTATGATATTTATACTGTTATTAAATCTATGTTATTTATACTGTGTTTAGTTTTTAAATTACTTTTTGTTAACAAACATTAGACAATTTGACATTTTTAATTTAAACTTGAAAAATGAAAGGCTGAATCTACTAAAATTCTGAGATGTGTATAACATTTCACATGTTTTTTTTTAAATGTTATTTATGCTGTGTTTACTTTTTTAATCAATTTTGTTTAACAAACATTCAACAAAATGACATTTTTACTTTTCAGCTTTACTTTTTAAAACTCTTAACTTTCCAAGAGACAATTTGACATTTTTTCCTTTTCAGCTTTTAATGGTTTATTATAAACGTATATATTTTATGTTTTACTTTTCAGCTTCTTTTGCTCCAAAGATGAAAGGTTAAATCTAGATGAATTCTGAGGAGTTAATTATAAATTTATATATTTTTATATTGGATTTTTTAAAAATTATTTGGGTGTATAACATTTCACATGCTTATTTTTCTATGTTACTTATACTGTGTTTAGTCTTTAAATTGATTTTGGTTAACAAACATTCGACAAATTGACATTTTTACTTTTCAGCTTTACTTTCCAAAAGACAATTTGACATTTTTCCTTTTCACCTTTTAGTGGTTTATTATAAATGTATGTATATTTTATGTTTTACTTATCAGCTTCTTTTGCTCCAAACATAGAAGGTTAAATCTTGCTAAATTGTTTAGATTTTAAATTGATTTTGGATAACAAACATTCCACAATTTGACATTTTTACTTTACAGCTTTTAGTGGTACAATGATGAAAGACTGCATCTAACCAAAATACTGAGATATGTATAACATTTCACATGCTTTTTTTTGGCTATGTAATTTATACTGTGTTAAGTTTTTAAATTGATTTTGGTTAACAAACATTCCACAATTTGACATTTTTACTTTACAGCTTTTAGTGGTACAATGATGAAAGACTGCATCTACCAAAATACTGAGATGTGTATAACATTTCACATGCTTTTTTTTTTTTGGTTATGTAATTTATCCTGTGTTAAGTTTTTAAATTGATTTTGGTTAACAAACATTCCACAATTTGACATTTTTACTTTATAGCTTTTAGTGGTACAATGATGAAAGACTGCATCTACCAAAATACTGAGATATGTATAACATTTCACATGCTTTTTTTTGGCTAATTTATACTGTGTTAATTTTTTAAATTGATTTTGGTTAACAAACCTTCTTAAAATTCCGGGCAACGCCGGGTACTTCAGCTAGTCTTACAATATAAAACAATAAATATGACGAGAAAAATTATCTTGTACATACACCAAGTGAGATGTATTGATATAGCTTTAGGCTTTCCATGTAATTTGGGAGGTTGACATTTTCCAGGAACCACTGGAAGTGTTGTTGCTGTACCAGTCTCTGAATACTATTAAAAAGAAGGAACATTTATGAAGTTAAAAGTCAAATGAAAAATACTAAATTACAATAATCTGTTTTGTATTTCTAGTTATAAAAATTATCTATATTTTTTTACATCATTATACTGATAATAGTATGATTCTCCAGGTTCAATCTAAAACAAAATAAATTTGATTGTGCAAGAGCTTTCGAGACATCCTATAATGGCAATAATCAGTACAAACAATAAAACTGAATAATATGAGTTCAACTAGTCACATATTAGTTTCTCAGCAACTTTGCAACAACACCAAAAATATTAGTAAATATAAAACTTCAGGTTTACTCAGGGGTCAATTTTAACTACTTCTATGCCAAGACAGAAACTCTTTGAATTTTACTAACTTGGTTGTAAAGGGATATACACCTCTAAAACCTTTCAGCTTTATTTTCATATTTACACTGCAATTTTCGATAATAAAACATGAATATTTTTAATTAAAAATATACACTTCATTGAAACACAGAAAACATTCCTAAACAGAAATATTCTCAAAGTATCTCTCATAAAAAAAAATAAAAGCAAGTCCAATATTTATACTCTTTTCTAGGCTTTCTTAGACCTTTACAATATGTACATACAGGGATTTTATTCTGAGGATACGTGGGGATACGGCATATCTCCACCTTTTTTTTTAGTACTATTTTAGCTTAACTCAACTGAAATTTTAAGAAACTTACGAATCAATTGTTAATATATAACAAAAAGTATTTTTTTTTTTAAATTGCAAGTCTTTTGTTCCCCTGTGACGTGCCGGCTGAAAACATGATACTAAAAATACATACCTTCATTTGGGGAAACACAGTACACCCACCTATTTTTTTTTTTTACACAAAAAAAAAAACCACACTGTGTATATATATATATATACAGTCATACCTTGGTACTTGCTGTTTATTCAATACTTGTTGCATTTCCATGTGAAAAAATGCTTCTGTACTCAACGTTTGCTTGGTAATCATCACACATGCTAAAACATATACGAGATAAGACGGCAACCCCCGCGTCCTGTCTCTCTGGACTAAAAGAAAGACCAAAATAGGTTGAATTACAAAATTTTGTTCAAGAGTATCACCCTGACAAAGCTGTAACAAGCCAAAATGTAGACATGTTTGATGATCAAACAATGTCTCACTTCAGAAATATCTTCAAATGTAGGGGGAAGTAAATTTCTTGATAGGTTTGTTGGGAAACTCCCTGAGTCTGCAAAAGGAATCGGTGGTGTTACGAGACAGAAAAAAGAAGAATCCCTGTACGAGTGCCTGATGTATTATTGGAAGGAGACTCCCCTTCCAAGCAATAACCTCTCTCCTCCTCTACTTCGCCACTACCCCATGAGGCCATCAACTTCTGTCAGTACAGGTTGAGGGATAAATTTTATTTAATTTTATCTAATTATTGTTTTAAATTGTCTGTCTAATTTAAACATTTTGAATAAAAACCAACCCTATCCATTTATAAACTGCCTAGTGAAACATCTGGTTTTCAGGAATGAATTAATTCAATTAACTTTAGTCCTTATGGAAAAAATTTGTTCAGTATTCGTTGTTTTCGGTACTCGTCATGCCTTCTAGAACCCATAACCGATGAGTACTGAGCAACCACTGTAAAGACATTTTCTTAGACCTTTACAATATGCATATTATAAATATTGGACTTACTTTTTTCTTTGTCGTTCTTTTCCATTTCTTCAATTTTTTATTTTTCATCCATTTATATACATTCAAAAAATTTCCCACTCTCCTCTGATTGAGTGCCCATATCAGTGCAGCATGAGTCAAAAGACATTGAATGCAAACAAACAAACAGACAGTTACAAGTCATACAAGATTTGGGCAGAGACACTTCTCAAGATTTCCCTCATTTCAAGATTTTTCAACCTTTTTTAAAGTTTACAGTTTAAGACATTTTAATGCTGTCATCTAAAAAATTTGGACAGAAATATTTATTTTAGTGTCAACTGTTAATTAATATAATGACAGCTGTGAGATATGAAATCCTTAGATGTTTTAAAGTTGAGCTGTTCCACCTCCCCCAATTGGGAAACAAACAAACAAAAACCCTTTACCCCTTTTACTATGTAGCATCTAAATAGATCTGCTTTGCATCTGTCTTTAGACAGAACTCGGGTCAAAGGCTATAAAATAAAATTAACTGAAATGATGTAAAATACTAATATTAATACATATCAGACCTGGTTATTAATGTATCACTCATTCCATTTGTTCTTCACTGTCAATATTTCAGCATGAAATTTTACAACTTTACTGGATGGCATTGTTTTGATTCCTTACTCATTATTTGAAACCATTTTTTCATCATTGCTCAAATTCAAAAAGTTTTATTTCCTAAAAAGGATTTTGAATGAAAACACTTCTTTTAAAAGTATATACATTTCTTTTTGCTGTCAAAAAGGACTTTCCTAAGAAATGAAATGTTTTCATCAGAAAGCTGGTTATTTTATTTATTTTTTTTTTTTATGCATCCTTAAAATGATGGTATAAAAATATGTGTGCATGAGTACATGCAGACATATTTATACATAGCAAACAAAAATGACAGTTACAAAATTGACTAGCATACACAACATATGTTTTAAATGAAAAATAAAAAGTATTTTGGATTTAAAAAAAATTTGACTAACAGCACTGGTTCCTCCTTCACTTTTACATTGTACCCTAAAATCATAAGACTTTCCAGGTTCTAAATTTTCACACTGGTATTCTCGCTCATCCCCAGAATATATAATGCAAAATCCTGAAAAAATTATGCATGTCATGAGAATATAAAAGCAGGATTTCAAACAATTTTTTTTAACAAACAGATTGAATAAAAAAAAATTGATTTATATATAAAAAAAAAGGGGGGGGGGACAGGCAGGCTGCAAATCTAGTTCAGTTTCTATTTTCTTGCAGAAGATTTTATAAATAAAAGAATTAAGGTATATATTTTTTACATTGTCTACTATTTCTGAAGTCATTTTTTTGCGGCAGCAGAATATAAAGTCGAAGATGGTATACTACAAATGGTATCATATGGCTAATAAAATTGTTAACTGGTCAGAAAAATAAATACAAAAACAACTCATGAAAACTGCTGGTACTTGTAATATGGAAATTGTTTAACAGAAAGGCATATCAATAAAATGCAAAGTATTAATCCTGCTCCTCAACATACAAAGATTTCTGGGATATGTCATTTTTATGGACGCTTCTCATTATATAAATTATATACAAATTCTGTACAGATTATAATTTATACATAGTTGTATATTGGTATAAATTATATTATTTATATATAATCTTATGTCAATTTATTTAATTTTTACTTCACTTATTAAACAAGTATTAGAGAAACAAAATTATATATTCAGTATTACAGTCTGAATTACATTTAGCAATGTCAATTTTCTTCTTTTTGTTACACTTGCAAAACTGTCTAGGTATATGGAATAATATTTTAACGTAGGATTATGTTCCTCCATAACGGTCCAATGGAAAGCAAAATTTGGGCAGTGTGCCAAACCCAGTCTGTATCGCTTTGACAAGTAGTAAACAGTTAAACAGAAAAGTACCAAAATGCGTTAAAATTTTGACACACATGAATATGGGAAATTGAATCCCATCTCCATCTCCAAACGTTACGTGGTGCTACTGTCTATGTGACGTCAGTGCGTGCGCCCGCATGATGTATTGATATACACCACCGTAATAAAAAATTAAATGGAGGTGTATAGTGCAGAGTAAAAAACGCAATGCAATGTAGAGCTTTAATCTTTTATTTAAAAGTAAAAATGTCGGCAACTAAAATATAAACAAGACAAAAATAAAATAGCAACAGAGAAAGTCCCATCTGGACTAATGTAAAAAGCATTACTGCCATATACGGTAAATAACTCTTTCGGACAAGAGCACCGACTGATAGACGCCGTCATGCCGACTGCCTTGGATGTTCTATCCACCGCTGATATAATGCGTTTCGCCTTCTAAAATTTGCATACTCCGTCAGCAAACCACGCTGCTAAATTATCTTATTGGATACTCTGCAAATGCCGTCACCCCAGTAGGCGTGGCCGCGAAACTCACTTCTATTGCGTCATCCCGTCCGCGTTTTGATGGATGGGAAAAACTTTACTCGTACGTCTATCATGTATTCTCGCCTTGGCAAGCGATCGCTGTACTCCGAGATGGGAAGACGTCCCTCTCGAGCTGTTTATTTTCATTTTTCTAATATTTAACTAATAAAGGATGTTTATATCCAATAATGTTGCTGTGGTCGTTGCCTCCCCACATATATGTAAATACCATGTGATCATAATTAATCTTGGCCTATTCATAGCCCTCTGTAGCTGTAACTAAAAGGTGGATTGAGCTGAAATTTTGCAGATTGTTAGGCAGAGGTTTTAAAAAAGAAGTAAATGCTGGGTTTGAGAATTCATTTTTTTTATTAAAAGTTATCAATACTAGCTTTAGTATACAGCAACGAAAACATAATGGAAATAAAAACATATGACAGGGCAGTAACAGAAAATAATATCAACGCATACAAACCAACCGAGCGAGCGAGCCAGAATGAACAACACACCGTCAAGTTTTTTTTCTTCTCTCCCGGCTACGTATTTATATTGTAAACGCCAGAAACGGGAGACTCCCCAGTACGGTTACCATGCATGTGTGGCACGCCATCTTGTGGGCAGAGTGATGAGCTGAGGTTTCACTTGAACACGTAAGTGACAAGATTTACATATGTGTTTGGGCTAACAAAGATAGACAATTCGGCTGAGGTATTTTAACCAGACCGGACGCCAAAAAGGACGATTATATGTTAATGTGGTAACTTCCCGAATTTGGGCAGGGAATTCCCTCCTTTTTTTGGAACTCCCCTAGAGTGTGGGATGTTTTGTCACTCCCAATGAGATCTGCGGCTATGCCGGTTCATAATAATTTATTCAGGGGTTAATTATATATTCAGAGGCCAGTCGGTTCTTCCTCTGCTACTTAATAATTAATTAAATTCATGCATTATTCGTGCGTTTCAAAGATTATAGCTAATTTTTTTTGCTTTATTCAATATTTTTCAAAAGAAAAAAAGCAAATAATTATATTCTTTCATTAGTTCTCCATGAATTTTTGCTGCTAATTATATTAAAAGTGGATATAATTAATAAGTTAAATAATTAATAAGTTAATTTTTTAAAAAGTTTGCATTTCTTGATAATTATGTATTAAAAAATTGATAATTAAAATTTTTTCTAATATTATTATAAATTTCATATTTTTTTAGGTTTAAAATAAAGTTTTAAGCTACTTAATAAATAATTCGATTGACGCCTATCCACTGTTCATGTATGTATTTATATATGTATATATATATATATATATACACTGCTAAAAAAAATTAGGGGAGCAAGCAAAGGAGTTAAGAAAACCATGCGAGACAGCCGCGTATTGGCATAAAATGGATAGTACACGCGTATCAATGTGCAATACAGAAAAAAAGACGTAAAAAATTTGTAATTAAGCTTTAATTCTTTGAAAATATGGAAAAAACATGAAAAGATGATTTAGGGCAACAATTTTGTTACATGTTAAATGACAAAAAAAAGTATTGTTTAGAAATGATGCAAGATTTTTAATATGGCGTGTGGTCTCCTCGAACAGCTAAGACTGCTGCACACCTGTTTTCAATAGATACGATGATGTTATCGATAAGGCTTTGGGGAATACTGTTCCACTGCGCAAAAAGTGCAATCTCCAAGTCTCGGAGAGTAAAAGGATGCCTTGGTCTCGCAGCAATGCGTCATCCGAGCATGTCCCAAACACGCTCGATTGGATTCAGATCAGGAGAGCACGCTGGCTATTCCATACGCTGTATTGTTTCAGCTGCAAGCATTTTCTCCACAAAACGAACTGTATGCGCTCTGGCATTATCATGCTGAAAAACAAAGGAATCACCAATGGCTGCTGCGGAAGGTATGATATGAGGTCTTAGTATCTTGTCTGCATACCTTCTGGCCGTCAAAGTAACATTCCGAATGATATGCAGGTCCGTACATCCACCTATGCTGATTTCACCCCATACCACAAAACCAGCTCGTCTGTATTGTGAACTTTGACGAACGAATGTGGGGTTATTTTGAGTACCCCTTTCCCTCCATACCAAAACACGTCGGGTGTCACACTCCAGACTGAATCGGGACTCGTCTGTAAACAGCACTTGGCTCCAATCATGTTGCTCCCAATCTCGATGTTCAGCAGACCATCTTCTTCGGGCCGCACGGTGACGTGAGGTCAACGGAATGCAGACCATTGGCCTACGTGCATAGAGACCTCCCTGATGAAGCCTATTACGTACTGTTTGGCTGGACACCCTTCATTCTGTTGCCAAGAGCAGCTGTCTTTGCCGCTGAGTAGCATTGTCTGTTCTGTTTCGACGAGCTGTTAACAGTATATATCGGTCATTAGTGGTGCATGGCCGACCTTGCCCTGGTCGACGTCTAACATTCCCTGTTTTTTGGAAATGATTCTACAGCCTTGCAACGACACTTCTGGCAACTCCAATAGCATCCGCGACACTACGTTGTTTGCCCGGATTCAAGTCTGCCTATAGTACACCATGGCATGGATTCCAGAAAATCACGTTGTTGAGACATTTTCAAGTCACCTTTTCTCAAAAAGAATAACTGAGCAATCGAATTTCACAGTTAAGGCAGTGAAACAGATGTTTCTGCAACATCCCGATTTCCGCTCTTATGTTCTTTTCCTGGTTTTTGACGTCACAAACTTTGATTTGCATATGAAGTTTTCTTCTTCCATTTCTTGCTAGGCTTTAAATTATGGATGATTTATTTTATGTTACTTATAAGTGTAAGTATTTGCATAATTTCATTAAAACCATGTGCTCCCCTAAGTGTTTTGAGCAACGTATATCTATATATATATACATACATATATATACATATATAAACATATATACAAACATACATATACATATACATATACACACATATATATATCTAATATATAAAAATGAATGTTTGTCTCTCTGTAATTGTATAGAAATCCACAGTTTAGGAGCAACGATCGGGAAATTTTACATACAGGCGTCTTTAAAAACAGCCGAGGGTCTGGTGAACTTCAAAAATCGAAATTAATTACCGTTGATTTTTAATTAATAAAAAAACAACAATTTTGAAACTAAATGTAAGCTGTTACACTTTGTGGATTCACCCCTCTGAATATGGCGTCCACGTTAGGGTTAGCTGGCAAACAGCGAGCGAAAAGATAAAAATAAATAAATTCAAAAAGTTTCAAGTTATATATTAAACCAGAATAATAAATGAAAATAATAATCTTTCAAGTCAGATTTTATACTCTAAAATAAATCTGATCCAACAGCATATTGACACTATCACACGCGATGGAAAATTCGAATCAACCACGCTAAGTGTCACAAGATCTTTTTTAATCGCTACTGCAACCCCCCTCGCTTATGTCTTTGTGTCTATTGAAGAGTTAAAGACTAAGATTCTATCCTGCTAACTTATTTCTGACTTAAAACTCCTCTCACTCCATAAATACATTTATATTCACCAACCCATAGCAACTTTCCAGTAATCTTAGTCGAATATTTTCCTATTTACACAATAAAGCAGCATGTCATTGTGGCGCATTCGGTAAATGCGGTCATTTACTACGCTACACGACGTGGGTTCGAATACGGAACGTACAAATTTTGCTAAACCTGCATTTTCAGCTTTTTTATGGAGGCTTTTTTATTTCAGCTTTTATTATTTTTTAAATTATTATTATTATTATTTTTATTTATTATTTTTTAAAAATTATTTTTATTTTATTTTATTATTTTTAAAAATTATTTTTATTTTATTTTATTTTTCATATTATTAATGTGTATAACATTTCGTATACTTTTATAGTATTCGTATACTTTTCGTAGGTTTCGTTTTTCGTATACTTTTCGTAGGTTTATTATAAATTTATATATTTTATGTTTTACTTTTCAAGATTTTTTTGTCCAATGATAAAGGCTAAATCTTTTCTATGTTATTTATACTGTATGTAGTTTTTAAATTGATTTTGGTTAACAAACATTCGACAATTTGACATTTTTACTTTTCAGCTTTACTTTTCAAAATTCTTTACTTTCCTAAAGCCAATTTGACATTTTTCCTTTTCAGCTTTTAGTGGTTTATTATAAATGTATATATTTTATGCTTTACTTTTCAGGGTTTTTTTGCTCCAATCATGAAACGCTAAATCTAGCTGAATTCTGAAGAAATTATTGTAAATTTATGGTTTTTTATGTTGGGTTTTCTTTTTATTCATGCGTATAACATTTCACATGCTTTTTATTCTATGTTATTTATACTGTGTTTAGTTTTTAAATTGATTTTGGTTATAAACATTCTTAAAATCCTGGGCAATGCCGGATAAATTATCACCTGTGTAGGTTGATAATTTATAAATTTTAAAACTGTTACCACATGTATATTTACAGATCCACAAGAACTTTCCAATATTTTTAATTAATAAATAACCAACAACTTTAGAAAGATGCGACTCTCGATTCACAGGAGTTCAGTAGATGGCGCCACTATTTTAAACTTTTGGTATTCCAACCATAAGACAAAAAAATATATGTATTTAAAAATCGTAAGGGATATTTTTATAGACAAAATAATGTAGAAGAAAATATTGAAATTAAATCTAATAGGACATACTAAAGAATATAGTACAGTTTGAGGAACATATCTTTTACTGTATTTTAATATTTTTTGGATAATGTCCAATCGTTTGCCGCATTAGCAAGAAAAAAAAATTTTTTTTTTGTCTATTTCGTTGTAACGTGACGATAAATTTATTTAAAGTACCAGATAAAGAAATCACATGATCAGCGTTTAATAAATTAAATTGTAAAAATTAATCTTTAAAAATTCACCAAAAATTAGAAAATGGAGGTAAAGATTCGAAAAGAATATCATTTTAAAGGAATTTTTTGATCTTTTTCGTGATATAAATTTTACAACCCTCAAATTATTATTTTAAATGCAAACTTGAAAAAAGTTACAAAAACAGATTAAAAATTTAATTTAAAAAAATGTAAGAAAAATTTTTCAAAAATCTTTCTTAATGCACCCCTACATTTACCCCAGTCAAAATAGACCCGATTTTGACGAATGGCTAAAAAAAAATATGAAAGTTTTGAAAATTGGTGGAGATGTTTGTTTAGGCATGCTAATGAACATACTAAAAGTCCCCACCGATCAGACTTGAGCTTTCGCCGCCATCTTGTAAAATGTGTACACTTTTTTGGTTTTTTGGAAATATCTTTAAAAATATTGATTTTATAAAAAATAATTAAATGCAAAAATTAAAGAGCATTAAATTATGAACAAAAATCATTCATAACATTTTTTTTATATGTCTAACAGGAACAAAGATAATTGACTTTGAAAAGAGCGCACTATCACACCTGTGACGCGCAAGCGCGGTTCGCCATCGCGGTGGGGGGAAATATCTGCGCATGTGCATACCATAATTAGCCAAATTAGTTTTACACTAAATGGGAAGGTTTTTTGTATTTTTTCAAATAACTAGGGAAATATTAACTTTACGCAAAAAATGTTTATTTCAAAAATTAAAAAACATTAAATTATGTACAAAAACGATTTTATACATTTTTGTCGTAAACCTAACAGGAACGAAGATATTGACTATAAAATGAGCATTGATAATGGAGGTAGCTTCTACAAAAAACAATGCACAAAAAACATGTATTATATTTTTTTAAGTCTAACACGACGAAAGATAATTGACTTTGGAAAGAGCGCACTATTACACCAGGGACGCGCATGCGTGGGTGCCCATCGCGATGGCTGGAAGACACGTGCATGTGCATACCGTAAGGCGCCAAATCGGTCTTACCCTAGTATTTTCCTAGCCAGTTAATAGTTAGTCACCGTTCCATGTGCGTCTGTGAACAATGGCTGATACAGAACTATGTTTTATAAGTAAAAAATTAATGTCAAATGATGATTTCGTGAATGTAGGAGAAAAGGGGATCGACGCTTTAAAGAGAGCTAATGTCCAAAGAAAAGACAATAAGCATGAACAGTTGGAACATTTAAAATCTGTTTCGGTTCATTCGTTGTGTCGTATAAATTACACCAGACCAGGAAATATAAAAGTTGATTCAAAAAGAAATGCAGAAATCGCGTCAACATCCCAAAGTGAAGAGCGCGCGGTAAGTTTACGATCTTTTTTACCTCAGTTCGATTTTCGAACAAAATGTTTCTTTTGTACGGCAGTGATAGACGAAGAATTCAAAGCAAGACAAAAGAAAAAAACCAACTGACAGACTAAGAACTATATACGAAGTTAGGAGTCTCGAAATAAAACACAAAGTTCTTGAAGCTGTAGAGAATAGACATGACCAGTGGGGAGAGGAAGTTCAGTGTCGTATAATAAACGTTGTTGATTTAGTTGCAGCTGATGCGAATTATCACCAAGATTACTTCATGACTTTTTCTCTACACACTGCACCAATCAGAAAGAGAGGGCGGCCTGAGTCGGATTACGCCTCAGCAGCTGTAGACGAAATATCCTTCTTCCTTGATAATAATGACGACTGTCAATTCTCACTACCTGAACTCAAATCTCAAATTACAGGGATAGTTCCAGACGACATCACTTTGAGAAATAAGTTGAACAAAAATACGGGGATGGCATTATTTTTGCTTCAAACTCCAAAAAAGTTACTGACATATGTTTACGTAATACTGGAATGAAAGTCTTATCAGACTCTTGGTACGACAAAAGGATACGAAATGATCGTGAGGAGCGTCTACGAATAGTACAAACTGCTGCAGCCATAATAAAAGAAGATATCCAGACACCAGTTTATGACACTCATTGCTACCCTCCAAGTGATAATTTTTTCAGAGATGTGAACAAGGGAATTCCAGAAAGCCCAAAATCTTTTTTGGAGCACTTGATTATTAAAAAAAAGACTACTAAGGCGGAAAAAAAAGTCACTTCAATAGCTCATGTCATTATATCAGCGCTAAGGCCACGATCATTTATGTCTCCTCTGCTCAATGGTCTTGGATTTATTTTTGTACAAAAAGTTCTGTTCCAAGAATTTAATAACAATGCTCTCGAATTTGGGATTTTGTTCTTCTTACTATGAAGCCCAAACACTTGAGATGTCAGCCATAAATCATCCGCAACCCCAAATGCGCGAGGGATCATTCTGCCAATTCGTATTTGACAATGCAGATTTCAATGTGTCGACAATTGATGGCCTGAATACGTTTCATAGCATGGGGGGCATTGCTTGTTTTACTCCAGCGTCAGCAGTGGAACCCGGGTCGAAGATAAAAAAATTAACCGAACTTACATCCGCATCGACCGTAGGCAAAATGGGAATCATTCCTCTAGAAACGTTTGAAAATTTTCGAGGGCCTGGGTTACAAACAATTACTATCGAAGATTTGAATGTCTTAAATCCTTTAGCGGAAGATTTACCACTGCCTAAACCATCTAATATCTCCTGGATGTGTGCTAAGTGGTTAGGTCTTCCACAGATACCTGAATGGAAAGGATTTTTCCATTATATAACCAGAAACCAGCCTTGTGAAAAGACCAAAGTAATACCCCTTCCTTTTGTTAATTTACCACGAAGCAAGTATGACACCATTTTCACTGAGCTGAAATTTGCTGCCCAGCAGTGTGTTAAAAAGTCTTGCATACTCACGTCTGACCAACCACTGTATATTAAAGCTCGAGAGATAGTCGCAGCAACATCCAATCCATTATTATCAAGTTGTATTGTGAGGCTTGGTGGATTCCATCTTTTAATGTCATTCTTAGGCTGCATTAGGTACATAATGGCTGGAAGTGGGTTGAAAGAAATACTAACTTTGATTTATGCACCTACGTCAGTAAAAAATATTTTGCCTGGCCATGCATATGCTAGGGCAGTCCGAGCTCATTTATTGACCCAAACAGCTTTAGCAAAAATAATTTTTGATGGCATGGACATATCGGATTTGGAATGTAAAAATCTCCGTGAGTTGTTTCGAGATTTTGCTACTGAACCACCATCGCAAGAAACCTTAAACGCACACACTCAAATACGAGCCATCGAAATTAAAATGAGGAAGACTTTGGAGCACCTGAAAAAGAAAGGCCCAACTGCCTGTGGGGCTGGAAGCGTCAAGAGAAAATTCTTGTGCCCATCACAACTATGGATGCAGTAGCTCCCGATTAAGTTTTAAACATAGTGTTTTTGCAACTGTAAGACTGACTGTGGAGTAAGATGCGGATGTCGGAAAGCAGGCATCAACTGCACAACGGCCTGCAATAATTACAATGGGGTATGTCAGAATGGCATCAGCCCAGCTTATGATGACGATCGAATGAAAGAAGTTGATGAATAGGCGGATGCTAGCGGATCCATAGACGATCTATACATGCCTGACGAAGGGGAGAATCCCGTACCGAAAAAAGCACGTAAATCCTGAAGTAGGTAAGCTTTAACAATTATTTGCAATGGAAATCTGATAGTGAATACCCCCAAGTTTACTACATTTATGTATAAAATTAATAATGATTAATTATCTACATAGCCAAAAACATTAAGTCTATTTTCTTGTGTTTAAAGAATGCCGAAATGTGTGAGAGGTTAGAAATTCAGGATAGAAGAGCCCCTGCAACGAGACTTTAAAGCTACCTCCATTATCAACGCGCATTTTATAGTCAATATCTTCGTTCCTGTTAGGTTTACGACAAAAATGTATAAAATCGTTTTTGTACATAATTTAATGTTTTTTAATTTTTGAAATTGTTGGGATACTCCCCACACTCTGTCTTCCCAATTTGGAAGTTAAACGTTATGTTTTTCTCGTACAGCGAGTGACGTGCATGCTTCGGGAATGACGTGATGAAACTGTTTCTTTGTGATCGCAAGTTGCGATGTTCGGACGTCATTCCTGAACGCTGGTTGCGATGTTTTAATTTAACATTTCTTTTTCCGGTGTTTATATGTTTTTATAATATTTGTTATTGTATGTGTAGTAATTTTTGTTATTTATTATAAGTGAAGTATTACTTTTCGTGACAATTATTTTGATGTTAATTTGGCGTAAATTTTCCTGAATATGCAAATCGGCCAGATACCCACGTGGTTTGTATGTATATAACGTGCTGGCTTTACTTAGCTCTCGCCGAGGTCAGTCGGAGCATTGTATTAGACCGAATGCTATCGCCAACGCTCAGGGCCCGACTTTGACACAATGGGGCCCTGGGCAAAGCAGACTTTGGGGGCCCCCTTCAAGGACAGATCCAGAGGGGGGCATGTCCCCCCTCCTCAGGACCAGATTTCCACATGAACATGTGGGACACTCACCCAGGCCTCCCTTAAATCGGGACCAGAAATTCAAAAAAAATTTCGACCGACAAGTCAAAAATTTGTAGAAAATAATGAATATTAATAAGAAGTGTTAATTAATTAATTTACTTTTTAATGTTAATGAATAAATTCATGAAATTTTCTTTTGAAATTCAAAATAAATCAGTCTGGAGTTATTACAACTCCCACC